>CM071860.1:11690724-11765675 GCA_036759665.1 Gynandropsis gynandra
AAAGGGGGGCGACGAACAGGAAAAGAAAACATTGGAGAACATCTGGGAAAGCTCGGGAAGCATCAGAGAAGAAGAGAAGCATCGTCCCGTACATCGGTAACGCATTAGGGAAGGTCGAGGCATCGAGTTCCTTAGGGTTTTACTATGTATTGGATTATGTCATCTTCTGTTTTCATGTATTCCATGAGTGAGTAGAGTCCCTACTGCGGGTAGGGTTTATTGGATTTGTATGTATGAACGATGACTTTTCTTAATGCTTAGTTTTACGATTTTCACTCTTGATTACGGTTCTATGCTTAGCAATATCAATCATATGTTAGTGTTGACCGCTCAACAACAATGGATATCGAACCTTGCTGGAAGGTTAAGGAACGAATCCGGTCCGCTAAGTAGTAGATTAAGTCTTGGCTAATGAGAATCTGACCGGTCGGTTAGCCAACTTAGGGATAGTGATTGCGGTCTTAGTGCTGCCATGGTACGTGTTAATCGGCTGTCGGAAGGCAGGGTTGCATGTATCCATGGTTAGGAGGTTTAGGCTCGGAAGAATCACTCCTCGACAGTAGAGCATGAATTTCCCGTCGTCAAGAGTAGGTTGTAGATCTATGATCTTTAGTCGTTCATGTATGCAATATCCGGTATCCCGTACACCCGTAGTTTTCATCATATCTGGTTCATCTTCACCTTCGTTTCGTTGTCTCCATTAGGTTAGATTTAGGACCAGTAGAACCATATCCCCTCATATCATCTTTCTTCCTAGTTTAGTTTTGTTCTTAATTTAGCTGTATTAGTCCCTGAGATCGACCCTGGTACTACAAGATCCGTATACTTGCGGTGAAGTGGACTAGGTTAATTATAACTCGCGTTTCCACAACGTCAATGATGTTATCAAAAAAGTTATTTTCGATATGTATAACATCTAAATTATGACGTAATATCAATAATTTCCAATATGGTAGTTCCCAAAAGATACTACGTTTATACTAATTATGCCACTGACCTTGGCCTTTTAGTTTACAATGTCCACGATCTCCACCACATTCTACCGATTCTTGTAAATCACCCATTGTGTTCAATATTTCGTAAATGATTCGTATTCTGGTTTGCATGCACGGCGCCTCTTCTTTTTGTACCACGTTCTTTTGAAAATATTTTTATCTTTCCGGAAAGCATGTCCACGAGGAAGAAATCTTCTATGGCAATCAAACCAACATGGTTTCTTACCATGTACTAGTCGAAATGAATCTGTATTCTCCATACAATATGGACATGCTAATCTCTCGTGCGTGCTCCATCCAGATAATATTCCATAGGCAGGAAAGTCGCTAATTTTCCACAAAAGATCGCTTTCAATGTAAAATTTTGCTTCGTACTCACGTCATTAACAAGAACTCATTTGTTCCACAAATATCTTAATTTATGAATTAAGGGCTGCAAAAAGACATCGAAACTTTCTTCGGATGTTTTGGTCTTGGAATCAGCAACATCAGAAACATTACCTTTCTTTTCAAACACATATCGGGAGGCAAATTATACGGAGACCAAATCACCGGCCACAGAGAATATTGACTTCCAGATTGTCCATATGGACTAAAACCATCGGTGGACAGACAAAGATAAATATTTTTTGTTTCATAGCGACCTCAGGAAATATTTCATTGAAATCTTTCCAAGTCTTACCATTCGATGGATGTTGCAGTATACCTTCGCTCGTCGAGTGTTCTTCGTGCCATCTCATTGCCGCAGTGGTTTTTTCGATTCAAATAACCTTCTCAACATGTTTGCTACAGGCATATAAAATATTTTTTTGTATGATACATATTTACGTGAAGATGATTTTTTTGTCCGAAATCTTCTTGCACCGCAAAACTTGCATTCCAACAAGTCTTTATCATTTCTTCAAAACAACATGCAACTGTTTCTACAGACATCAATTTTTTCATGTGACATTCCCAAATTTTTTAAAACATTCTTTGTTTTGTAGTATGTCTCGGGAGCTTGATTATCTTCTGGCAATTATTCACGCATGGTTTTGCAAAATGAATTCATGCAATTTTCAGCAACATTGTAGTCTGTTTTTATACTCATCAATCTTGAAGATAAAGATAAGCGGGACTGACCTTCACGGCAACCTTCATATATAGGCTGTTTCGTCGAATCGAATAGGTTGAAGAATCGGCGTCCATCGATGTTCAACATCTCTTCATGCGGTTGTTCATCATGACCAACTCCAGGAAAAGCATCTGACACCATTTTCACATATGAGTTGGTCGTTGATGCTTCATAAATAACTTCTTCATTTCTTTCAACTTGTGCTTCTTGCACAATATCTTTAACGCCGCAATTTTCACCGTGAAATAACCAAATTTCGCAATTCTCAACGAAATCCACCTTGTAAAGATATTTGCAAACAATTTCTTGACTTCGATACTTCATGTTTTTGCATGGACATAACATTATCCCGCGTTCTTGACACAAATGTTGCATCGATGCAAAACTCATGAATTGCTCCAATCCATGTAAGAATTCTTGCGTAATCTCTTCGGTTATAGGATCTTTTCTTCTATGCATCCACGCTCTCGATCTATATATATCTCTATTTGAAGAAGACGATATTTTATTGAAAATATATTTGTTATTGATGGTTTGATTTTAAAAGATAGTTATCATTAAATAGTGTTATTTGCAACAGACATCCGTTGGAAATATCAACGGATGCCCGTTGCAAGTTCACGTGAAATTATTCCACCGCTAATCCTCGAAATTAATAATTTCAACGGATATCGGTTACACTTTCTAACGAACATCCGTTACAATTTGCAACGGATGCTCGCTGGACTTTTTCCTGAGGTTTTCTAACGGGGTTCCAACGGATAATGGCAACGGAATCAATCCATTGACAGCCCGTTGAAATTTGCGACGGATTGCAACAGATGTGAGCAACGGTAGATATTTGTTGACCGCCCGTTGAATGTTGCGATGGATTACAATGGATGGTTGTCCGTTGGAAGTTATCGTGTATCCGTTGCAATCTGTTGGAATTTGTCATCAACGGACGGATCCGTTGCTCTGTCCGTTGCAAAAGCCGTGTTTTTTGTAGTGGAATACCACACAGACCGAATCCATAATGAATGGCAATGGAGAATAGATGATGAAGTGACGATGCCAATGAAAGTGATATATTCGTCAAATGGTACCGGTCCCTGAAGAAAGTGCAGTGCCATTAACATGCTGCTTGAACGTGAAGACTCTGAAGCTCAGTATGGTATTCCCTCTTATTGTTATGATCCTACACTAATAATACCTAAAACAAAATGTGAAAACACAAGTCGAAACCCCAATACAAATTAGTTCAATTGGTGAATGAAATATATTCCATTCCATCTTAAAATCGATACCTCATCTTGGAATATTCACATTAGTTGTAACAACAATCATCTTTTTTTAATATCCAAAAATAAAAACACGAATACACGGATGGGACCCTATATTTTCAATACTTTGGTTAATTTTGATTAATGGTGGGATTACATCATCTTTAATGTCACGAGTTCAAAGTTTTTACTTTACAAGATATATTGGATATATACGGATTTAATAATTTTCGGAGGTTTTTCAATGTGTCATCGAAAAATAGCGACTCTTAGTTTCCACATTTATCAAAAGATAATAGGAAAGCAATTTGACATGGATTTTTTTTCTTTTTTTGTTATAACAACTAACATGGTGCTCTAATAAATTTTGGTGATAAATTATGTGAACACATTTAATATGTACATGGATAGGTCATATGGTCTAAATACATTGTCAACAAAGAGCGTTGAGGGCCTCCAATATGGCAACATCTAATCGACCCATGACAATTTTTTTAATAACAATCATCATCATCAGCATCAATAGTTATAAGAACATGATTTTTTATTTCACATAATTGCAAAACATGGGTTTTAGATTTAAACCGTGGTTTTAAATTTATTACGGTCAAACTAAAACTATTTAAAATTTGAAACATAAAATCTGAATTTTATATATTTTATTATTGAAGTGATTGTCGTTTATATCGTTTATCAAACATTTAAATTTATAATAGATGTAATTGTAATGTTTATAAATTTTTAAAAAATTAAGGTTGTCACGGTGCATTTTTTTGGGAGGGTCGTTGACAGATTTAATGGCGCAACTAATCCCCTGCCAACTGCATTAATCACCGTATTGCTCTATCTACCTTTTCCACTATTCCTCGCAATTTAATTCACAACTCATTTCTTAATTATTATTTTTCCACGCTCACATATAGCAATTTATAACATTTATATTTTCGGTAAATATGAGATCTTGATGGTTTGGAAGAACTGTCCTATAAGGTTAGACGTCTCACAAAACACGAATAATATTATTTTGTTTAAATTCGGTTTAGATTTGTTTTAAATAAGTTATCAATATAAAAATTGATGGGATTTGATTTGATTCAATTATTAATCAAATAATCGCAATATTCAATAAATTTGAAATATTTTAAAAAATATATATAAAATTTATATTATTTAAATGGATGTTAATTTTATATATGTATATATATATTAATATTTTAAAATCTTAACGATTAGAAAATTTTAAAATTTTTACATAATAAAATAATTAAAAAGTAAAATAACCAAATAAAACTAAATTAATTAGTTTTCGCTTACTTGTATCATATTTTTTTTATTAATATAATTAAATCCAAATGTTTTACAACTAAAACGAACCAAAATAATATAAATGTGATTATCATATGATTATTATTTATTAACATTCAAATAATATGTATTTGTTATAATTTAAATTGAAAACCGAACCATTATTTGAAATAAAGATCCTTCGTTTAATAAAATTAAACTAATTATATATTCTGATCACTTTAATTTGATCGATGATTGGATAATAGTAGTTGTAAGTACCATGATTATACAAATGAATAAATTACATAAAAACTTATGATAGTGATCAGTATTTCTACTTATAGACATACATGCCAAATTTGACAATCTCCGCAAGTTAGTAATGGTGGTTAATACTTGGTGATAGTTAGTGGCTGGATCCAAAGGTCTTTTTCTACAAATGGTTTATCATTTATTAAATTATAGTAATTTTAGTCTGCCTGCAAACTCTTTATGACAAATGCGTACATTAAAAAATATGAAATTTTTATATATCCGATTTTTATTTTGTATATATCTTAACTTTAAATTTTTACGTAAGAAGCTACTCATTATACGTTAATTATTTTTTTAATCTCTACTTGAACTAATTACATATCATATCGTGCATTAAGGTACTGTCGTGTAAACCTTTACACAAATTTTAAATATCGGAACTAAATATTTCTAAGATAATCAAGTTTATATTTCCTCCAATGTTTAAAATATATCAAGTTTCAATATACAAAATATTTAAAATTTACGTCTCTTTCAATATTCCAAACATTAAAAGTTTATATTTTCTAAAATATTTCAAATACTTTTAATTCCTTTTAAAAAATTGTAAACCTTGCAAATTTTCGAACACTAAGAAGATGTCGTCCTCCTCCAAGAATTGCTTTAATTACTTTGACGATCGGTTACTCCGAAGATGTCGTCCTCCTCCAAGAATTGCTTTAATTACTTTGACGATTGGTTACTCCGGAACTATGTTGACATCATGTAAATCACATGATTTAAATAAAAAAATTTACTTTTTTCCTTTTTTTCCATATATATATATATATATATATATAAATATAAAGCAAACACATACTCTTCACCTCCAAGCTACGAATCTCAAGCTCCTCCATAATGGCGTTTTATTCTTCTTCGTCTTCTTCCACCTCCTTCATCCTCGCCGCTGTCTCCGGAATCATCATCATCCTCTCCTCCGTTGTGTCCGCCTCCGAAAACCGCCGTCCATTCAGCAGAATATATGCCTTCGGCGACTCATTCACCGACACCGGTAACTCACGGGCCGGCGAAGGACCCGCCGGATTCGGACACCTGTCAAGCTATCCGTACGGAATGACCTTCTTCGGGCACCCTACGAACCGTTACTCGGACGGCCGTCTCGTCATCGATTTCGTGGCAGACTCCTTCAACTTACCGTTCCTGCCACCGTATCTTAGCCTCAGATCCACTAACGGTAACGGAACCAAGACGGACGCAAACGGAGTAAACTTCGCCGTCTCTGGAGCGACGGCTATAAAGCACGCTTTCTTCGTGAAGAACAACCTGAGCCTCGACATGACTCCACAGTCTATAGAGACGCAACTTGGTTGGTTCGAGAGGTACTTGGAGACTCTCGAAGCCGATCAGAGGAATTCATTGTTCGAAGATTCTCTGTTTTGGATCGGAGAAATCGGAGTGAATGATTACGCATATACCGTTGGCTCTTCAATGTCTGATGACACCATTAGAGCACTTGGCATTGCAACCTTCACGAGCTTTCTGGAGGTAAGATTTTTACGATATTATTGGTACCAGTTCTGTTTAGTTCAGTTCGGTTAAGGGATTGGTTTCGTGTAATACGATAACAGGACTTGCTGAACAAAGGTGTGAAGTATATGTTAGTGCAAGGGCATCCAGCGACTGGATGCTTAACGTTAACCATGTCCCTCGCCGCCGAAGATGACAGGGACAAACTAGGCTGTGTTAGGAGCATCAATAACCAAAGCTACACCCACAATCTCATTCTCCAATCCAAATTACGACAACTCAGGTCGGTTTTCTTCTTCTTTCCATCGTTTTGTTATGTTATATTGTCTCTCTGACTAGAAAATAAATGATGGATTGATACATAAGATGTTGGGTTAGCCTGAATCCGCTATTGTGTTAATACCAAACCGTGCTCATTTTAGAATCGAATTTATATTTATCTTTTCTTACCTTCTTAAATATTAGATCCGTAAGGCTGGTGTCACCTCTTGAAATGGGTTTGGTTCAGGTTTAATTTGGATCCCATTTCTCAAATTTATACTAATACGTTTTCATCATCTCGGAAAGGAACAAGGGCTCAAAAGATTATGTAATCAGACCAAACAATTATCAAATGCTTTGTCGGCATCTCTGACATCATGAGTTCATCCTCAGGACACAGTTTCCAGAAGCCACAATAGTCTACGCAGATTATTGGAACGCGTACCGAAGGATAATAAAAAATCCAACGAGATACGGATTCACGGAGAGATTCAAGGCGTGTTGTGGACCCGGCGAGCCATACAATTTCCAGGTGTTCGAGACGTGTGGTTCACCGTCTGCGACCGCGTGTGAGGACCCTAACCATTACATAAACTGGGACGGGGTTCACCTAACCGAGGCCATGTATAAGGTATTAGCCGATATGTTCATCAATGGGACCTTCACTCGTCCTCGGTTCGCTTACTTGGTGCGTAAGAAACTCAACCGTGGATGACATCATCAACCATGCTTTTCTACAGTTCTTCGCCTCATTGATGATTTTGAGATATTGGGTCGTTATTATGATTTGCATATAATGACGAAACAATAAAATACTATATTTTTTATCGATATAATATCTTATTTTTTTATAATAACTTTAACACCGATTACATAATAATGATATATTCTGTTGTTTTAGGTTATAATAGATATCATAAACTCAAGTATATGTTTTCAGATAATCATAAATTCTTTTATCAACTTGTTTTCACTAACATAAAATTGTAGCACAATAGATGAGATGAATTTATATTAAAAAAATTTAAAAATGTAATGTATGAGGAGATGTGTTTCTTTTTATATGGTATTTTTCGAGATGCAAAGGTGCGTGTGTGTTTTTAGATTGGGGAAAATACACGCTTGAAATATATATATAAAACGATAAACAAAGCATAAGAAATGAAAAGAAAAA
Source organism: Gynandropsis gynandra (assembly GCA_036759665.1). Lineage (NCBI taxonomy): Eukaryota > Viridiplantae > Streptophyta > Magnoliopsida > Brassicales > Cleomaceae > Gynandropsis > Gynandropsis gynandra. Next base: position 11,698,600 of record CM071860.1, read on the forward strand.
AAAAGAGAAAAATTCGAATTTCACTTTTTAAAATTTTTTAAGCAAAGTGATGCGTTTTAAGTTAAACTAAATTTAATCTAAAATATCCGCAAGTGTACGGTATGTATGTAGTACTCTAGGTATCGATCCCACAGGGACTACGCAATACAAATTAAATTGAAACTATGAATCAAACTTGCAAATAAAGAAGTATTGGTTTTAAGATTGAAATAACTAAAAACAATAACTAACGAGTTCTTATCAGTGAGACAAATGTTCTAGGAATCCGGTTTCACCACAAGACTATCGAAACCAACAATCAACCTATCTAATCATGCAATCCCGATCAAGTTATCTAAGACAGACGATCCTAATATGATACTCTCTCAAGGCATAGACACGTGATCTAGTCAAGTTATCCCTTATTTTCGTGGCTGACACCTTAAGCTAAACCCATAAGTTCTATGATTCATCCGTTTTACCCTCAACCGTTGCTATCCTACTTTCGTGGCCTAACTTCGGTTGTTCTAAACCTGATCTTCTAGGAAAAGAATTCTCCTTTCGGACCTTCTCCTAATCTCTAACACATTCGTAAATACAAGTCATTCTAGCACTCAGACAAAGAATAAATAAACAAAAACTGAAATTGCATTCAAAGATAAATCAAAAGCGGTTCCAGGATAGCCAACGACTAATCCCTTCTCCTAGAACAAGACGACTACTCGCTCATGCATTCGAAAGAAAACATAATCGAAGTAGAAAGTCTAAAGAACATAAACACCAAACGAAACCGAAGTCCTGATTTGATCTTCAACGCCCTTTGAATGTCTCCTCCGCAAGAGTGTTCTTTTTCTCCGATTCTCTCTCCACTCTCTCTCACGTATGAATCCCCTCGACCCCTAGCTCCTCTCCTTCCCTTTCCTTCCTCTTTTCTTTCATTTTCTCCTGGTTTTTCCTTTTGGTCGTTCACTTCTTTCCTCTTTTTCACAACAGCCATCGTTTTACGTTTTCGTGTATTTTCCATTCTTGACTAAGTTGGGCAACGTTTTTATTCGTTTCTCCAGCAAAATATCTCTTATTCCTCTTCTGTAATGTCGTTTTCCTCTTAATATATGTAACTAACAAGTTCCTTTTCGTGTTTAGACAAGTTTCCTTTTCTGGTTTTTGCAGGTGACGGAGGCGACCTACGCGGGCTGGAGTGTGTGCCCCGCGCGGGCTAGTGCTGCTGTGTTCGCTGGAAACAAGGCCCATGCGCGAGCTAAGTGAGTGCCCCGCGCGGGCTCACTTGGAGAGGCTGCTTCCGTGCGTGTTGAATGCTTGCCCGACCCGTGCTCGTTCTGCCGGACCAGATGTTGAACCAAAGGCCCAGCGCGGGCTGAGGAGTGCCCCGCGCGGGCTGAAGCTTGTAATGAAGACCCGTGTGTGCTGAGGACCTCCCTGACTCGTGCTGAAGTTGCTGGGGGTTAAGCCCCGTGTGGGCTGTGTTATTCCTCGCCGATTCTCGTCCCGTTTGTTCCGTGATGATCCTCGATGTTAGTACTTTGTCTCGTGTACGTCCTTTAGCTCCAAAATGAACCGAATTTGCATTACAACCTATAAGGACACGAAAACACGAAAACGAGTAAAATGGATACAAAAGCATATGTAATCATCGTATCTATATCATAAACATCTCTTAAATCATGTGAGAAATACGTATAAAAACGAGATGATCAAAATCCTCCAGACTTGAATCTTTGCTTGTCCCTAAGCAAACGTAAACATGGATCACGTAGGGTATATAAAAAACGAGAATTCCCCTTTCTCCTAGAAATAACGCTAAAGAGAACCTAACCGATCAACTAGCAAGTCGAGAGCAAATTCGGCCTAATTAAATTTTTAGTCTTCATCTTAGGTTCCCCAAGGCTACCTACGAGAAAGTAAATCGAAGGCAAACTAAACAAGCCACCGTAACCCACTCCACCAAACGAGACTTCATACAAATGCTAAACGTAGAACAATTGAGGATACTTGTTTCTTTTCCGAGCTTCTCTCTTTCTTTATTCGTTTTTTTCTTCTTATTTCTTTTTCTATATCTTCTTTTTCTTTTTTTTTATGTTATGCAGACACACTAGGCTTCTAGGACGTCGGATTTGAGGGGATCCAGCCTCTACTTAGACCCAGGCTACCGATTACGGTATATTCATGCATCTCGTTCAAGAGTGCAGCGGAGTAGGCGACGTTTTTATTGTGATGTGCCCTTAGGACGTAGAAAGATGATCGCCAACCCACCACTTAGGCCCGAACCATCGAAAGAGTATCAAGATCGATGCACTCATATCGATTTTAAATCATACTTTTAGGCATTATTTCTATCGACATCGGAGTGTTACTGTGTGCTCTTTATTCTGCAAAACAAGCTCGATTTCGTACGATCTAATAGTCCCCATCAAAAGAATTAAAGCATCGTCTATACAAAGTATGACCATCTGGATAAAGAGAATAAACGATAAACTAGCCTAGCAACCTCGTCTAAACCTCCCACAAGCAACAACTAGGATTCCCAAAGAATTACAACCTATTGTTTTTCAGCCGACTAATAAGCTCTAACGCTTAGGAAAACCCTAGCTCAAACATGCAAAATCTCACGGAAAAGACCAACTTCTTAAGTATCCTAGGTTCAGGGTTCATCTCAAAACGTTGCACCGGAAAAGTGTCTAGGACGACTCCGACTCATGAAAGCAAAAACAAACTAAAAACTACGAAACCAAAGAGAAAATAAAAGAAAATGAAACGAAGTCACCTGACAAACGCGAGCTGCTCCCCCAGACTTGAATTGAACGGCGTCTTCGACGTGAAGCTCCGGTGGAGGGTAAGAGAAGTGAAGTCACACTTGTGGTGGTATTTTTTGTTTTTTTCGTTTTTTAGTTAACCGAGTCTTAAACTAAACTACTAAGAAAAAAATAGAAAACAAACAGTTGAGTTGCCTCCCAGAAAGCGCTTATTTAACGTCTTTAAGCTTTGACGTCTCCATTCCTCATGCGTGCGCGACGGGTGGATCGGAAAGGGAAATGTAGTTTCCACTTTCGATCGGTTGAACGGCTTGGTAAAGCTTTAGTCGTTGTCCATTTGTTTTGAATGTTCCACTCGAATCGCTCCATAGTTCCACTTCTCCATGTGTGAAGACTCCTCGAACCTGAAAAGAACCAGACCAACGAGGTCGTAGGTTGCTCGAGAAAAGCTTAGGACGAGAATTGAAAAGTAGAACTAAATCACCTAGTTGGAAGTCATGAGGTAGGATCTTGTTGTCGTGCCATCCCTTAGTCAATGCTTCTTTCTTTGGCACGTCATGCACGAGATTCACTCGTTCGCTGCCCAAGGTTGGATAAATGGTATCTGTATCAAAAAGTTTTATGACGTCTTTTTCCATTACCTCTTTCAAGTGCGTGTGCAACCTCCTTTGAGTTTCAGTGGAAGGTTTGTGGCTGTCTTTCGTAGAACTTCCGTGTGTACATATTGAAGAGCGAACTCTCCTACTTTTCTTTACGCGAGTGGGTTGTTTCCCCATCTCATCTGCACTAAAGTTAGCATTCATAACAGCAAGATATATTTTATCGGATTCAATGTACTCATACCGAAAAGAAGGCGGAGGAGGTTCAGGCTCAAGTTCGGGCGTCTTCTCCACTGCGAAACCAGCTTGCGTTTCGTGTGGTAACTCCTCACATGAGTCATCTCCTAGTGCTTCAATAGCACTCGTGAATTTCGTGTATATCTCAGCTCCTTCGTCCGTAAATCCTGCATCTTTGCTAACTCGTGTTAAATATCGTACAAGAGGATCAGAAACATTTACTTGGTCAAGCGTGTCTTTCGCTAACTCATCCAGCGAATTGAATGTAAAGCAAGACTCCTTGAATGAGGGTCCGTTCATGGGGCTGGACAAGTTGAACTCTATCGTCTCATCTCCGACACGTAAAAAAAGTTTTCCTTGTTGTACGTCTATCATGGCACCTGCAGTAGCTAGGAACGGTGTACCAAGAATAGTAGGTATCCTAGCATCTTCCTTTATTTCAAGTACAAAAAAATCAATGGGAATGAAAAGATTACCTACCTTGGTAGGAACGTTTTCAACAATTCCCGCCGGATATCTTACCGAACGATCCGCGAGGCGTAGAGACATCTTTGTAGGTTTGAGATCTCCGAAATTCATCCGCTTGAAGACCGAGTGTGGCATGATGCTTACGCTTACCCCTAAATCAAACAAAGCATTGTCAATATCAATATTACCTGTTTTGCATGGAATGGAGAAGCTTCCGGGGTCCTTCAACTTTGGTGGCAGCTTGTTTTGAAGGATAGTGTTGCATTCCTCGGTGAGTGCTATCATCTCATTCTCTTCGATATGCCTCTCTTTGGAAAGAACCTCTTTGATGAGTTTTGCGTGATTAGGCATCTTTTGGAGGGCTTCCACGAATGGGATGTTGATGTCAAGCTTCTTGAGACCCTCTACGAATCGCCCCACCTTTCTCCGTTCTTGCTGCTCACCAACCGTTGAGGATACGGTATAAGAGGTTTGTATGCCTGTGGAGCAACATATGGTTTGTCTAAATCTGGTTCAACTCCTTCCATAATTGCAATCGTACCTTTTTCTCTTTTCATGGACGTTCCACCAGCTTGCTCTTGCTCTTTCGAGGGTGAATGCTCGATCATATCAGTGCTGCACACGAAAATAGCGTTAACGTATTCTCTCAGGTTTAATTCGGGTTTACCGGGAAGCTGGTCGGGATTCCGAGAGGATGAGGCAGCTTGCTGAGCTACAGAGTTCTCTAAACTCTTCACATTGTTGCTCAAGGACTCCATCTGAGTTTTGAGCTTGTTGATCGTTGTCCCCACATTCGCATTGAATTTGGCTTGAGTTGAATGTTGCTCCCTTTGCTCCTTGATAAATTTGAGCATTACCGCCTCAAGGTTCGACGAAGAGGCTTGAGGAGGTTGAGGAGCTTGAGAAACTTGTTGAGGATTCTGAAATTTCTGATTATTTTTCTGGTACGGCTGCTGAGGTTGCTGAAATCCCGAACACTTCATCGGTTGAGTCGTTCGGTATGAGAGATTCAGGTGGTTCCTCCAATTCGAGTTGTAGGTATTCCCGAATTGTGTGTTTCTCTGCTGCTGGGCATAATTCATGTATTCCACGTTCTCTTGCAGTGTGCATTGATAAGCCACGTGTTCTGTATCTCTGCAATTCACACAGTACATAGCGTTTGTTGCATTACCTGTTGCTCTGCCCTGATTCAGCTCATATAAACCTTGAGTTCTATTAGGCATACCTCTCGGTGTTGACCACATAGTGTGGTTCATGGCGAGGTTATCAATCAGCTCATATGCCTCCTCGACGCTTAAATCCATAAACGATCCTCGAGCAGCGTTATCCAATGTCATTTGGTGTTAATCTGAAATTCTATTGTAAAAGGTTTGGAGAACGTACAACTGCTCGAGACCATGGTGTGGACACATCTGTAGAAGATCCTTAAATCTGCTTCACGCTTTAAACAACGTTTCTCCATCTCTACATCTGAACGTTGTGATTTCCCCCTCATCTGAATTGTCTTGCTTGGAGGAAAGAATCGTGAGAGGAACAATGTGCAGAGTTGGTCCCAAGTCGTGATTAAACTAGCGGGAAGCGATTGCAGCCATGTTTTCGCTCGTCCCCCAATTGAGAAGGGGAAGAGACGTAATAGAATTGCGTCCTCTGAGACTCCGTGTATTTTGTATGTACCGGAAAGTTCTAGGAAGTCTCTAAGATGCTGATGGGGATCCTCGTGATTTCCACCCATGATTTGCTTCTGATAAAGCATGTTGATCATCGCCGGCTTAATTTCAAACTGTTCTCTAGCAACAGCACACATCCATATGGCTGTTTGCACGTTGTTCATATTCGGTACCACATAGTCTCTGAGGCGACGTGGTGGAGGAGCCTATGGTTCTCACGGTGAGAGTTGCTGTTGCTGCATATGTCCATGGTCGTTCTGATTATCCATCTCTCGTTGATCCGACGGCTCTGTGAAGGACAAATAAAAACGATTTAGGTAAAAAGAACGAAAGAAAAGAAAACAAAAACAAAAAAAAACAAGAATGACTCTAGCCTCGAATCTAAGACGTGTTGACAATAGTCTCCGGCAACGGCGCCAAAAACTTGATGCGTTTCAAGTTCAACTAAATTTAACCTAAACTATCTGCAAGTGCACGACACGTGTGTAGTATTCTAGGTGTCGTTCCCACAGGGACCACGCAATACAAACTAAATTCAAACTATGAATCAAACTTGCAAACAACGAAGTGTTAGTTTTAAGATTGAAATAACTAAAAAAACTTACAAGTTCTTAACAGTGAGACAAACGTTCTAGGAATACGGTTTCACCACAAGATTACCAAAACCAACAATCAACCTATCTAATCATGCAATCCCAATCAAGTTATCTAAGACAGACGATCCTAATATGATATCTATCCGCTCTCCAGACATAGACACGTGATCTAGTCAAGTTATCCCCTACTTTCGTGGCTGACACCTTAAGCTAAAGCCATAAGTTCTATGATTCATCCGTTTTACCCTCAACCGTTGCTACCCTACTTTCATGGCCTAACCTCGGTTGTTCTAAATCTGATCTTCTAGGACTAGAATTCTCCTTTCAGTTAATCCCTAACACATGCATCTACTTGGCCTTCGTAAATACAAGTCATTCTAGCATTCAGACAAAGAATAGATAAACGAAAACGAAAATTGCATTCAAAGATAAATCAAAGCGGTTCCGGGATAGCCAAGGGCTAATCCCTTCTCCTAGAACAAAACGACTACTCGCTCATGCATTCGAAAGAAAACATAATCGAAGTAGAAAGTCTAACGAACATAAAAACCAAACAAAACCGAAGTCCTGATTTGATCTTCAACGCCCTTTGAATATCTCCTCCGCAAGAGCGTTCTTCTTCTCCCATTCTCTCTCCACTCTCTCTCACGTATGAATTCCCAAAAAACTAACTGAATCCTCTCGACCCCTAGCTCCTCTCCTTCCCTTTCCTTCCTCTTTTCTTTCCTTTTCTCCTGGTTTTTCCTTTTGGCCGTTCACTTCTTTCCTCTTTTCGGCAGCAGCTACCGTTTTACCTTTTTCGTGTGTTTTCCATTCTTGATTAAGTTGGACAATGTTTTCATTCGTTTCTCCAGTAAAATATCTCTTATTTCTCTTCTCTAACTTCGTTTTCCTCTTTATATATGTAACTAACAAGTTCCTTTTCATTTTTAGACAAGTTTCCTTTTCTGGTTTTTGCAGGTGAGAGACGCGATCCACGCTGGCTGGAGTGTGTGCCCCGCACGGGCTAGAGCTGCTGTGTTCACTGGAAACAAGGCCCTCGCGCGGGCTCACTTGGAGAGGCTGCATCCGCGCGTGTTGAAGGCTTGCCCGACCCGTTCTCATTCTGCTGGACCAAATGCTCAACCAAAGGCCCCGCACGGGCTGAGGAGTGCCTCGCACGGGCTGAGGAGTGCCCCGCGCGGGCGGAAGCTTGTCATGAAGACCCGTGCGTGCTGAGGACCTCCCCGACTCGTGCTGAAGTTGCTGGGGTCAAGCCCCGCGCGGGCTAGGTGAATGCCCCGTGTGGGTTGTGTTATTCCTCGCCGATTCTCGTCCCGTTTGTTCCGTGATGATCCTCGATGTTAATACTTTGTCTCGTGTACATCCTTTAGCTCCAAAATGAATCGAATTTGCATTACAACTTGTAAGGACACGAAAACACGAAAACTGGTAAAATGGATACAAAATCATACATAATCATCATATCTATATCATAAACATCTTTTAAATCATGCGAGAAATACGTATAAAAACGAGATGATCAACAAGACAAAAGATTTATCTCATGTTTATAGATTTTTTATAAAATTTGGAAAATATTACGATAACAATGCTTTAATAAATATGAAAAATTTGGATACAATAAATATATAAAAATGTGGAGATTAATAAAGAAAATAGGCAAAAGAGATTAGAAAATATTGAAGTTCATGATATATTTCTAATACACAACATATATTATAAATAATAATAATGATCTAATTATATGTATTTATATATATCTATATATATTATATAAATATAACTATATGTTATATTATAATATTAATATATGTATATTACATGGTGTATATATAATATAGTTATTGGAGTCTATATATATATATATATATAACATACGATATGTACGTATGCATTATTATATATATATTATAAATATAAGAATTGTATATAATATATATATGATAATATATACATATATTTTAATATATATAATATTAAATATAATAAAATAAAAGGAAGGAATTTTTGCCAAAATAAAAGCAAAGGAGGGAAAGATTGGAAAGAGACGAGAGATACGTTTTAATTTTATATTGTATTGTATCTATTGGGAAGAATATCAGAAATGCCCTATTAGGGTTAAAACACTTCAAACTACCCTCCTAAATCTGATAAAAAAAATGGAGAAAAGATATATGTGCTCTTAATGAAAAAACATATACAAAAGAGGGAAAGGCAAATATGAGAGGAGGGAAAACAAAAATTGAGAGGAGGAAAACAAAGTAGAGAGCTATTTCCTTTCATTTTCGAGTGTTTCCCTTCTATTTTCGAACGATTTCCTTCAATTTTTGAGTTATTTTCGAACGATTTCTTTCAATTTTTGAGTGATTTCTTTCCATTCTCGAGTGATTTCCTTCCATTTTGAGCGTTTTGCAGTAATTTTCGAACGATTTCCAACAATGTTTCAGCCATTTTCAGTGATTTCCACCAATTTCCAGCGTTTTTAGCGATTTTCCGGTGATTTTTGGCGATTTCCGGCGATTTGTAGGTGACTTTCAGCGATTTCGACCGTTTTCCGTCGATTTCTGGCATTTTCCGGCATTTTCTGGCAATTTCTGGCGGTTTCTCGCAGTTTCCGGCGATTTCTGGTAGTTTCCGGCGATTTCTGGCAGTTTCCGGCGGTCGCACTGGGTCACAGGGTCGAACAGGGTCGCAGGGTCAGACAGGGTCGCTGGGTCGCAGGGTCGAACTGGGTCGGAGGGGTCGGATTGGGTCGCACGGTCGTAGGGTCGGACAGGATCGTAGGGTCAGACAGGATCGCTGGGTCGCAGGGTCACAGGGTCGCACTGGATCTCTGGGTCGCAGAGTCAAACTGGGTTAAACTGGGTAGAAAGGGTCGCAAGGGTATTTTGGGAATTTTAAGATTTATAAGGGTATTTTTGAAGCGATTTTTTTTTTCGGGAAGGATATTTTTGAAGTCTTTTAGCCCTACGAAAGTATTTTTGAAGTTATCCCTATTTATTGTATCTATTTATAGGTAAATAAAATCCATTTCTTTAAAATGAAGAAAACTTTGTGGGCTTGACCATGGATATTTATAAAATAATTTAATATTCTTTTTTAATGTCTTTTAAATGTATTAACTGTTTCGTCAAAAATTTTATCCTTCAAAAAGCTTTTAGATATAAAAATGAAGGAAAAATAATATAACCATTAAAATTCTTATTTAATTTATCAACCATTTGATTTTCACAAGTTTCATATGTGTCACATTCGATATTTTGAATGTCTAAATGTTGAAGTAGAGGAAGAATTTGTAAATAAATCGACTATATTTTAATTTGTTCGGATGTAATAAATATCAACTTCTTTATTATTCTCGAACTCTTAAGTATATGAAAAAAAAAATTTGGAGGGATATACTTTGTACTATAGCTTTTGATATATCATTCCTTCGTTTGAGCAACACATGCAAGATTATCTTCATATATTATCGTTGGATCAATATTAATAGACAATCCATATATGTCTTGTATATGTCGAGTTATAGTTCTGACCGCACACACCCTTTGTTTACTTCATGAAGTGTGATGATTTCAACATGATTTCAAGAAGCTATAATTAATGTTTATTTCTAAAAACGTCATGATATTGTTGTGCCTCCAAATGTGAAAAAATATGATTTTTGTGATCGAGATTTATGGGATCTAATAAATAACTTGTATCTCAGAACAATTAATTTATGTTTGGAATTCCTAGGATAAAATAATCCTAAATCAATCGTTCCTTATAGATAATGTGTTTAATCCTTATCCAATGATGATGTGTAGAGAAAAATTATATCATACCAAAAGATTACTAGCAAATGTTATATCAGAATGAGTACAGTTTGTCAGATACAAGAGAGTCTCTATCGCACTCATATATGGTACTTCTTATCTCAGTATCTCTTTATTATTTTCACAAGGACAAAATGATCTTTTTAAATATTTAGAGATTTACAGCCCATTCCAGTGCTTAATGGATTTGCCTTATCCGTGTTAAAACGCTTCAAGATCCATTTTGTATAATTTGATTAATGCACGAATATTCTACACTTTAGATGTTCTATCTGTAAATCAAGACAAAATTTGGTTTATCCAAGGTCTTTAATTTCAAATTATTCTTTAAGATGATTTCAAATCATCCACATAAAACGTTATAATCACAAAACCATTTTTTATTTTCTGGATACAAGGACAAGTAGAGTCATTCAAAAATCCTCTTTTAGACATATATTCGTTTATACGATTGTATCATATACGTCTAGATTATTTTGATCCATATAAAGATCGTTGCAATTTGATCGCACACACTTCTTTAGACTTTGCATTTGGCGTTTTCGACATTCTTAATCCTTCAACAATTTTCATGTATATATCATTATCCAAATATCTATATAGATATGATGTGACAACATCCATAAGGTACATTTCTAAACTTTTAGATGTCGTTGATAACACGTAGTGTATAATAGTTTTAGATGTAAGCGTTTAGATCAGTTATGCGTAATTTGCATAGCAAGAGTTAAAAAACCGACACGAATGACTCCTCTATCCAGTCTTTTTGTTGCTTTTTAGGTTTTAAGGCGATAAGACCTAATCAAGCTTAATGATGTTGATTTCTAGAGTCAAATGCTCATACTTGGAGCTACAACCCACTTGGATTGGATTAAGGCCAAAAAACCATATGGAATACCCGAGAATCAAGCGAAAGGAGAAAAAACACAAAGTTAACACAACTCGCTCGTGCTCGTAGAAGGCTCTGTTGGGGTTGTACCCATCAGAAGTTTTCACACGACACGGGGTGCCTTTTACCCCGTGCGTGCTACATGCAGCCCATGAGTCCGAGCGGGTTCTCCACACTAGCTCGCGTGGGTTATATTCACAGCAGATTTTGCCCGCCATGGAGTGCAATCCAACATGCACGAGTTCCCTCAAAGATGAAGAGCCCGAGCGGGTCCTCCACCTGAGCCCGTGCGGGTCATGTGCGTAACAGAATCCCTAGAAGCGTTCCAACAAAGGGAAATACTGGAAAAGAATTTCCCAATTAATTTAGGACAGCATAGAACCCTAGATGGATGAAAAAAAACACACATAGGAGGCTCAGGTGAAGGTGGAAAATGAAGGAGAAATCATCAGAATATCGGTGACGAGATAGGGAAGTCCGAGGCATCGTATTCCTTACTCTTTATCATGTCTAATGTTGTTATATCTTGTTTTGTATCAAATCTATGAGTGAGTAGGTGTGTAGCTATGGGTTAGGGACACCGGTTTTGTAAGGGATGCTTGTGTTTATGCGTTAATGCTTAGATCTTTCAAAGTTTCTTGTATTTCGGTTCTACGATCAATACTATGAATGTTCTATTCTTGTGTTGTCCTCTCAGTAACTTAGGATTTCATGTTTAATTCTAGAATCAAGAATTAGGATTGCATGCTTAATGCTACCAAACTACATGTTAACCATTGTTGGGAGATAGGATTGCATATTATTGAGGTTAGGGAGTTTGGTGTCGAGAGAAACATTCTCTACTTATGAGCATGAATTTCCCGTTATCAACATAATTTGATTGATTTATGATCTTTTGTTAGTTGATCCTTGCAATTTTGGTAACCCGAAGCCCGTAGTGTTCTTAATTAGCAAGTTATTTTTTCATATCCTCATTGTTTTCACAATTGTTTAACATTCTCAGATTTTACCCCATATAATCATCAATTTCATCCGTCTTAGTTTAGTTATATTCTTAGCTTAGATTGCATTAGTCCTTAGAGTTCCACCCTAGTACTACACCTATCTGTATTCTTGCGATAAGTGAGTATTAGGCATTTTATTTGCTTGATAATTTGCGTATCAGTCGTTAAACTCGTCTAGTATCTAAATATAATTGCATCCATAACAGGAAATAAGTTTCCTCATAATCAATTCTGAATCTTTAAAAAATACATTGTGTTGCAAAACATGCCTAATATCTTGCGACTTTATTATTTTCATTTATCTTTCGCATAAAAATCCATATGCATTCATCTGGTTTAACATCATTAGGAGTTTGAACATTGAGTCTAAATACTTTTTTATTTATTTAACGAGTTTAATTCTATTTGCATAGCCTCTTTCAATTTTATCTAATCATGTCTCTTTTGACATTCTAATACTGAAGATCTTGTTCCTCATTTGTTTCTTCCTCATCCTTACATTAAAAAAACTAATAGCATAACAAGTTGTGAACACATCACCATCTAAAGATAAATGGTGAATTATATCCAATATAAATTCATAATCATCATTATAGACCCAGTTTTGTCCATTGCGGTGGAGCAATTGGAATATATACTCCACAACCAAATGCTCAAAGATATGATATATTTGGTTCTTGGCCATTTGCTAATTGCATTAGAGAATATATATGGTAATCACTTGGCGTTATTTGAATTAGTGTTACAGCATGAAAAATGATATTTCCCCAAGCAGACCTAATATTTTTTTTTCTAATTAGCATTGATCTAGAATAAGTTGGATACGCTTAATCAATGACTCTATCATAATCTTTTGTGTAATATTGTACATGATGTTCAACCTCAATGTCGAGCATTATACAACAGTCACTGAAAGCTAGAGAAGTGAATTCATCAACGTTATCAAACCTCAATTTTTTAATAGAGTAATCAGGAAATTGAACTCGTAATTTTTTTATTTGACCAAGAAACCTCATAAAGGAAATGTTGCGAGTTGATAATGATAAATGTATGACTATCTGCTTGAAGCATCGATTAATACCATAATGTATCGAAATGGTCCACTTGGTGGATGAATTGATCCACATATATCCCCATGTATTCGTTCCAAAAAACGATGGTAATTCATGCTTAGTTTTGACCGGTGATGGTATTATTATAAATTTCCTTTAGCATAAACAGTACATGTGATCTAATGAGATCGAAATACCTTCTAATTTTCTAATGGATGAACATTATAATTTTCAACAATTCTCCTCATTATTATTAAATCAGGATGATCCAATTGGTCATGTCAATCTTACATACGTATTTACACTTTAGGTTGAAGATGACATATGTGAGGGCCAATCCCAAAGAAAAATATATATAATTAGGGTAATTAGGGAAAAGAAGAAGAGAAGAGGAGAACCGTGCGCGAATAGAAGCAATGGAAGAATAAGAACAAAAAAAGAAAGAAAATGAGAAAAATAAAGAAAAAGAAAGAATGATTCGCCAATTTTTCGTCGTGTTCTTCGTTATGAGTTCTAATGGAGATTATGGGTAAATCTCTTAAAATTTTCTCGTGATTATTTCTTAAAAATGAAGATTTATATTATAGATATTGATTAATTGAATGGATCTGTAATAGGAGAAAATATGATTTGTGTTGTTGTTGGTAACACCATCATGACTTGTCAAGTTATGTGGAAAATTAAGGTGATGATCTTTTTCCATCAAAGTTTGGTTGTGGTTGATTATGGAGAAATTCTTACGTTTAATGTGAGGTATGATTACAGTAAAATTTTTAGGAAACTCATAATGAGAAATTGAGATGATATAAGTGAAGAATGGACCCGAGCATAAAATTATCGAATGATGATTGATGGCATATATATGAGTTGATTTTAGTGAAATTAAAGTGGTTGGATATGATATGAAAAATTGACATTTGACTAGGTGTCGAGATCACAAAATGTGGATATTTTGGGTTCGATGATAGATTCACGTGAACATATGTCTAGTGTGCTCGATCGAGTGATTTCACACTCGAACCTTGGGAAGAAGACGTGTGCGAGCGTGTCGGTGAGAGGAGTCACGTGAAGAGTATCGGGTCGAAGACGTTACTATTGTGATACCTGGATCAGGGTCAGCATCGTACCGTGCTGGGACTGTGGTAACTTTTCAGGTGACAGAGCGTTGTAGTTAATTAGATCTATGGATATTGCTCGCGTTGTACCGTGATGGGGTTGTGGTAATATTTTGAGCGATGGAGCGTTGTATTGTACTGATGGTTGAGGTACGTTGTGACCTTGCGAGATCTTCAGTGTGATGGGGTTCCTTGGACTTGGCGAGCGTATGCCTGAGCTAGAGTCGTGTGGACTCTGTGTGTTATGATCCAGTGTGGTACTAGTCTTAGACTTAAGTATTTAGTCGAGTTGGGTAGAGTGTGTCGGTGAGAGTTTATACGTGAGGAGTATCAGGTTGACGACGTTAGTATTGTTACACTTGGATTAAGGCGAGCATTGTATCGTGTTGGGGTTGAGGTAACCTTTCGAGCAACGGAGCGCTGTATTGTACTGATGGCTTGGATACGTTATGATTCGGTGTGATACTAGTCTTAGACTGTGGATATTCAGTCGGGTTGGGTAAAGTTATTTATGTGTCTCTAGTATGACAAATGTTTATTTTATGTTACACGATCGAGAGTGGGAGAATACATGGCACGAAGTATGTGCATGTATTGATGTCATTGACGATGTCTTCGCACTCACCCCTTTATGGGTTGTCGTGAATGGGCAGGTTATAGTGAGGACGAAGATCACAGAGGTTGAGCAGTTGTATAAGAGGTTACAACGGTCTTATGGGAGAATAAAGGTGTGCATGAGGTCTCGATAAACTTTATTATATATTTCGTATTTATTTTGATTTGATTTTATACGTTTTTCCGCTATATGGTACGAACCATTTTCAATTTGAATTAAGAATATTAATTTTATTATGTAATTGTGTTTGAACGATAACACGTGTAGCCACCTCTTAGAGGTGATAGTGGACACTCCTAATCTCGAGATTGTTCCGGGATGGGGGTATTACAATATATGTTCAACCATACTTATTTTTATGAAATATAATTAAGATGATAAAACTGTTATTTTTTCACAATATATTTCTTTCTAGAAATTATTGTGTGATATAAAGATATTCTCGATTTTTATCATTCACTTTTTCAATATGATAACCGTTTGATGAATATCTTTGAAACTCAATAAATTTCTTAGGGATTGTAGAGAGAACAATGCATCTTGTATTATAAATGTTGTCTCTCCATTATGAAGTTTTCTATTTTACATACCTAAATTATTTTTTTATTTTTTATCTTTTTTTTCTTTATAATTTATTGTGTGTTTCTATTTCATTTTTGATGGTTCTAGTGTATTTTTCTTTTGTAATTTTGTGATCTTACAGGTAATAGGGGCTTTATGGAGAAATATGTCTACATTTAGCATGAAAACGAGCGTCACAGGCGGAAACAATGAAAAAGCTCAAATCTGTTGATCACGTTGAAATAAAATGCTCAAAAATTCAAGAGAAATCACTCAGACAAAGTAGTATTCCACTCGATCGATACAACCTATCGAATTCATTCCAGATGATTTGCTCAACCTGAGCAAAGATAAACTTGATCGAGAGTTCGATGAAATGAATATGTTTTTTAATTCAGTTGATTTGTTGGACCCGATCAGATTCCTACTCAATCGAGCGGACTCTGATTTGATTGGAAAAAGCATGGAACAACCAACTGCTCAGCTAGAGCAGTGGCCAACTTGACCGAGCGATTTACTGAATTAACTAAACAGTTCAAATTTTGAATTTTTTTATGTGAGATGGGGATTTTTTATTCAAAAGGAATGGCTCTAGGCATAGTCATAAGTTATGAGAGACAGTATAACCGAGAGAAATACTTCGGGATCATGCAAAAGAGTGAAAAAGCTATCTGGACTACATCCAAAGGATTGAACTATCGGTGAAGGCGAGTTGAATACGATGTTATGGCGACAACTGATCGAGAGATGGACTGAGTTTGTTTAAACCTAACCTTTTGACTTGTTCATCATTGTAGTTTTATTGTAGGTTGTAGATACGTAGGTTTGATCTATGCTTTAGGTTAGAGTTTTATGTGTACGAACTTATTAATGATTGGAATTAGGGGTGGACATATCGGTTCAGTTATATAAAACTGAACCAAACCGAACAAAATTATGGTCATTCGGTTCGGTTCAGGTATAGATAAAATACCGATAGGGTATGAATGTTAAAAAAGAATGGATTCAGTTCAGTTTGGTTATTAACCGAATAACCGTGAATAACCGATTGGTTACATAAAAATATAAAAATATATAGATAAATGATATTTATCAAATGAATATTTATCTAATATAATTAATAATTAAAATTAAATATCAAATTTAAATAATAATATATTATATTTTATTTTTTAAATATATGATTCCGAAATAATATCATTTATTTGTAATTTTATATGATAAAATACTTGATAAAATATAAATAATCGAATAATAACCGAAAAATTAGAGTTTGGGTTTTACTTTGGTTATAATATTTAATTTATATAACCGAACCGAGCCGTTGTACAAGCAAACTGAACCGAACCGATTTAAATTCAGTTATTGTTTGGTTATTGTTTTTTATAACCCGAATAATCTGTATCCATTATATCTGAACCGAAATCCGAACAGAAACCCGAAATGGCTAGGCCTAATTGGAATCACTATTTTTGTCTCTACAGTTTAATGCATGTTTTATTCTTTCGATTATTGAATGGATCTTAAGAATTGATTCCCAAATGATTTAATTCAGATGAAGACATTGGGTAGGCTAGATCATATGCATAATATGTATTAATAATCATATCGAGAAATAGGTTAACATGTCTAGGAAAAAAATGTGCCGAGCAATAATGTTTTCAATATATAGGTCATTGTGCAATGATTTATATGTTGAATAAAAATGTGCACCGCGAGAGCACAAAGATTTATTAATAATGTTTGGTATATGAGTCATTAGGCAAAGATGTCAATGATCTATATGCTAGAACATGATTTGTACAACGATAATAGTAGATCCACTGAAGATAATTGAATTACCTAATAAAAAAGATGATATTTTTTGAGTATTTTACAAGTTCGTGCACTTGAAAATAATTCTCGAGTATAAAGTTGTGTCTCATATGTATATAAGTGTAATCGTAGTTTACTAAACTTGTTCGTAATTAGGTACATCTATACTTTTTATTTTTCATGAACATAGTGTTCGTAAAAACATTAGTGTTAATCCCATTTAGTCCCTCTGTTCGATCTTGGTACTATTCGACCCATATCCTTGAGGAATGTCTATTCTAGGTATAAATATTAAAACTTGATCAGGATTAGCCCACACCTAGACCAACCATTAATTTCTAGATATCGTATTGTCAATGGGTTCGTGTATTCTCACCTTGAAGAAATACTTTTATCTTTCAATATTGTGTGTGTTGTAGCATAATACGTTAGACATATATCTCCATCACTAATATTTGATCAGAACATACTCTATGTTACTTTGATCCGATAAAGATATCGATGAACCTAAAAATATAAAGGTTTAACAAAATATTATAACAAAGTATGATAAAATATAACTTAAAAACAAACACCAAAATAAAAATACATTCAACAATAAGATAAGAAGCCAAAACCTAAAATAGACAATGATGACAAAAAGAAATTCATGTCGATATCTCCTTTTGTTTCATCATTTATCATTTTCAGATTGGTTAATAAAATCTGCAATGTCCAAATGCATTTCACGTTTTTTTTTCATCAAAGAAATCATCGAGATCATCCGAAACAAAACTTGTTTGAATATTTTTTTCTTTATCCATTCGTGACTCTTGGTATAAATCAATAAAATGTCTTAGTGTACGACACATTTGAGACCAATTTCCATCCATACCACATTGACTACATATGATATCTTTTCGCTTTTTAGTCACATTTTATGTTTAGTATCTCGATAATCTTTTCTTTTATTACCTCCATGATATAAATTATTTGGTGGATTGCTTCAGTCTCATCCTCTACTATAACCATGACGACGATCGTGACCACGTCCATAACCTTGACCGTGACCATGTATATATACATATCCACGGCTATGCCAATGTTTATAATTCAGTGAAGCTGTGTTCGTTTCAGAGAATGATCCAGATCAGTGGGATGAAAATAATGATTTTTCATTAATAGCTCGTTTTGTTGTTCTGCAACGAGCAAAAGTTGTATAAACTTGTGATATGTTTTAAAATCCTTCGCTTAATATTGTTGTTGTAAAATAACATTATAAGCATGAATATTGATGATGTTTTCTCCAATTTATCATAGTCATTTATCTTCTCTCTACTTAGTTTCATTTTGGATATTATTTCAAACATAGCAGAATGATATTCATCCACTCACTTAGAATCTTGGAATCTCAGATTCAACCAATCATTATTTTCCTTTAGGAGAATAATATTTTTTTATGATAAAATATCTTTGAGAGATTCCCAAAAATATGTGAGATCTTCTTTTGTATGTCTTAAGGCCATTGGCAATATGATGGCGTAGAAAAAAATGTCTTTTGCTTTTTCCTCTTATGAGAAATTATTTTCTTTATCAATTGTGTCAATGAATTTTTTGCCTATAAAATGCATTTTAGCATCAAACGTCAATGTCATTTAATTTTTTCCTAAGACATCGAATGTCGTGATTTTGAGATTGAACAGGTCCGAGATGAAGATCTATTATCATTTGTTAGCAATAAAAAATATGTTATCGTTTGTGACCATTCTTATTATTATTGTTATTTTGGTTGCACGTACGTACAGTTTAACTTATAAATCAAGTTCAAACTTAAAACCATATAAATCAAATTTAAAAAATATGAATCAAGTTAAAAATAATGTGAATCAAGTTCAAGAATGAGATTATGGGAGACGTTGGTCTTGGGGGTACATTCATAATTACTCCATTCGAAAATACTTCAGCAGCAATCTTCTGATGCATGGAAGCAATTTTGTGGCGTTGCAAATTTCAGAGAACTTGCCATCCTTTCCCGATGGAATGACTTCTAAGTATTTGAAGGAGAAAACACCGTAATCATTCGAGGTTTCGTTCTGTGACAAACCTTCATAATACTCGTAATGTCATTTATCTTCACCTAAAGTCAAGGAATGAAACCTTTTGGCTTGCAACATCTTGTGCAAAGCTCTTCTTATAATCTCCATCACCTAATCGATATGTGATTCCTTCAACCTTTTCTGACAATCATATACAAGGATGCATCGGCTTTTCTAATCCACTTTCATGGCTATCCAATGACAAGGCATATATCAAATTTTTTGGGTGATGGAATGTTTACAATCGAGAGCAAGCCATCATACTCTGCCATTGGTTTCGACGTGTCTCTATATGGATATGTACCCTCCAAATAATCATTAAGAATATTTGACAATTGTTCCATGGCTTCGTCCATTCACATTGTGAGACACTGCATGAAAGCAAGATAAAAACGTAATAATTATTAAACCCATATCGAAATGAATATTTCCAGATGTAATTATGCAGCTCGAACACCGTCCATCCAATTGCTGCAAAAAAAAGACACACGTGAGTAAATATGATCCAACTTTATCTATTCTTATCCCTCGCCCTCTCCCCATTCCTCTTGCTTCCTTGTTGTTGGTCCACCTCGTGGGTTTTGTCCTCAGGTGTTTTTGTTCTTTTCGTCGGTGTCTCAGTCGACGGAGGTTCAACATATGGCTCATATCTTGCCTTTGGTGGTTTTAACTTTCGTTTAATTATTATTGAACATTCAGAGTCATCCGATGAAGCTCCAACATCTGCACAAAAATTACTTCATTCATTAGACTCATCCTTCTTGACATTGATGACATTTGTTACTGATGCGACCCATGCGACATATGTGATCCTTGTGACATATGCGACCCATGGGACATATGCGACCCTTGCGACATAGCGACCCATGTGACCAATACGATCTTTGTGATCCATGCGACCTTTGTGACCCATGCGACCTTTTGACTCAAATGACCTTTCTAACTCAACATTACCTACTTGAGCTAAATTCAACAGGAATATCTGCATCAACCTCTTTGACTGGAACTTTTGGAGTTTCCTCAACACCAACATCAGCGGCAACCTCTTCGACATGAACCACTGCAGTATCCTCTGCAGGAACCTCGTCATAAACACCAATGCCAGCATCCGTTGAAAAGAGTGATTCCCAACGGACGGCAACGAATCTGAGCCCGTTGGGAATTGAGCGTTACATATCGGGATCCGTTGCGATTCCCAACGGCTTTGCAATGGACAATATCCATTGAAAATTTGTGAGGGATGCCCAACGGATAGAACCGTTGGAAAATTGTAACGGATGCCCGTTGAACAAAGTGTAATGGATGCCTGTTAAAAAATTGCAACGGAAACCTGTTAAAAATTTGTAACGGAAGTCCGCTACAATTTTATAACGACATCCGTTGCCACACCATCACGAAAAAAGAGCGGGAATTCAAATTTTCCAACGGGCATCCGTTGCAAACTGGCGGGAAATGACAACGGGCATCCGTTACAAAATGGCGGGAAATGGCAACGGGTATCCGTTTCCATTTGGCGGGAAAAAAATTCCAACGGATGCCCGTTAGAAATGCTAACGGGCATCCGTTGGAATTTAAAAAAAAAGTTTTACAAAAATTTAAAAGTTTTTAATTAAACTAATAAAAGTTCTTACAAAAAATTAAATCTAAATCTATTAGAATTCATTTAAATCGGTTGGGTCGATATCATCGCTGGGGTCACCACGAGCACCTCTGGAAAGCGTTGCATCCGAATCGATACTCGGTTCTTGTTGCGGTGTTGATCCCCTCACCTGGCCGGATAGCAACTCTATGGCGCTCTCCATGTGCTGCACTTGTAATCGCATTGCTTGCAGTTGGCTTGAGTGTCTCGAAGTTGTGCTTCGAGATGATTCGTCGTTGCTGCGTGTAGCTCTCTTGGACCACGAGAGGTGCCGTCGTGGCGTCCTCGACTATATCTTTCTGAAGTGCCCCGAGTACATATAAACGCCCCTTATACGATCTAACTGACTACAAAATAAACAAAATTAGAGTTAGAATTTTTTACAAAATTTTTATTTATAATCGAAAGATAGAATACTAAATTTTTACCTACAAATAAATTTTGTCTTTTTGTAAAGGACTGAGGTCATCAGGAGTTGAACCGAAAGCTTGTGATTGATGTGTAATCTTCTCCGTCACAGCTTTCACGGTTCTTTCTGCTCGAGGGTCTACGAGTTGGGGTTCGTCGCTCTCTTCCCCGATGACCGACTTCTTCTTGGCATGGGTTTCCACTACTAGCTCAAGAAGAGTCGGTTCTCTTCCTATCCGTTGCATCTGTGATATAAAATAAATTTAATTAGATAAATATTGTAAAAAACCAAAAATTAAAATAATAATAAATTTACCAATTCTTGCTTCTTCTTCGGGAATGATTTTAATCCCAAAGTATGGCGATGCGGACCATCTCTGGGAACCTTCTCGCTGTACCAACATTGTTTGGCTTTCTCGCTCTTAGCCTTGAAATCTTCAGATTCCCAATGTTGAATAAGTTGATCGAAGACATCATCCGTTGCCCAAGTCGGTTTTCAATTCTTGGTGTAGTAGTTGCGCTTGGCGTTGTTCATCATCAAGCGCATCCTAACCTGCATGTTGTGCATCCATGTCGTATACAATGCGCGTCGTATCCTTTTTCCGTCATCTGTATACGCGCTGCAAAATAATTTATAATAATTTATAACATATATAAATAATCATTTTAAATAAAATGGTAATTTGAAATACACTTACGATAAAGGTGCACCACCATCGGCGGCGTATGACTTCTGGCGTAACTTGCCATTAATAATAAAGTTGGTCATGTAAGGACCCTTGGATGATGTTGTTGTTCGTATGCTTTAGAACATCATCCACGTCAAACCTACACAAGAAAATTAAAAAAATTAGATATCATTTATAAAGTAAAACAATATAAAAGTAAAAAATATTAAAGTTACCATAGTGTCCCAACAGGACGTTTAGGATCGATAATTTGAAGGGTGGGATGTCTGTCTTAAATATCGATTAAGGAATCAATATCCACCATATTGTCCTCTTCATCAAATATCGGCGGTATCGATATCGGTGAAGGTGGACGATATGGTGGCGGTGGAGGCGGGGGAGGGGCTCCCGCGGAACCAGCCAACATACATCTCGCACCTATAAATCGTATAGGCCTCATTTTCATATTTTAGTGCTTGAAGGTGTGATTTTGTGTGTGTGAAGAAGTGTTTGAGAGGATTTTGAAGTTTTGAATTGTGTTAAAAATGAAACTGTTCAACGGTTTATATGCAGAAATTTCCAACGGGCATCCGTTGGAAATGCGTATTCCCGAGGCAACAGAGTCGAAACGACGGTTCGTCTCCCGTTCCAACGGGCATCTGTTACAATTTCCAACAGATGATTGTTGGAAGTTTTTTCAGCCTAGAGTAGGCATCATTACACTTGCAACGGGCATCCGTTGCAAATTGTAACAGATGCCCATTACAATACCTCTAACGGGCATCCGTTAGAAGTGTTAACGGATGCCCGTTAAAAATTGTAATGCTCATCCGTTACCCGTTCTTAACGGATGCCCGTTATCAAAATTGTAACGGACATCCGTTAAGAATTTCAACGGATGCCCGTTGGTATTAGATCATATGTAGCAACGGATACCCGTTGTTATTCAGATTGGGGAGTGATAAAAGCTCTCTATCTGCAACATTACACTTAAATCGGTGCGTGCAATCATTTCGCAAAAGTGTTAAAGGCGGTGATATTACACTTAATGCTCTCTCTCTGCAACATTTATAACACTTAATATGATTGTTTTCCTTGGAAACTATAATTAAAAGCGACAAGAAGGGAAAAACATTTTCCAATAAGATATTTTTACTACATCTTTTAGACAAATTCTTCGTCTACTCATCATTATCATTATTGTTCATTGGGGTTTGCATGCATGACTTTCATATTACTTTGGACGAATTGAGACGTATGATTTATCTAGAGCAATGCCTAGAAACCAAATCAAACTGATCACAATTGAATTGTAAACCAAATAGTTTTTTTTCGTATCTCCCATTTATTTGATTATTCGATTTGAAGTACACAGAAAAAACTCAATTTGTTTTCATGACATCAATCCTCAAACTAATGACCGAGTATTCATTATGTTAGAATATTATTTTGATCTTAAGTTTTGATTAAATCGTATATTTTGAATAGATCAAAATTGAACAAGTCAAAGACTAACAAATTGGAGAATATAATAGAAAATATCAAGGGAGCTAAAAATATAGATATTTGTTAGCAATAAACATATCAAGACCTCTGTAAAAAGAGTGTTGATACCATGAACGAAAATGAACTTCTCTATCAACAAAGATTGAGTCTAAAAATTCAAGAGAGAAGTGTGAGATTAAACCGAGAAATCAAAAGTGTTTAATTTTATCTTGTGAGAGTGTTTTTATACTCACGCATGGTTTTGTAAAATGAATTCATGCAATTTTCAGCAACATTGTAGTCTGTTTTTATACTCATCAATCTTGAAGATAAAGATAAACGAGACTGACCTTCACGACAACCTTCATATCTCTTCATGCGTTCAAGAATCTAATAGGTTGAAGAATCGGCGTGCATCGATGTTCGATATCTCTTCACGCGTTTGTTCATTAACAACTCCAGAAAAAGCATCTGACACCATTTCCACATATGGATTGGTCGTTGATGCTTCATAAATAACTTCTTCATTTCTTTCTACTTGTGATTCTTGCACAATATCTCTAACACCGCAATTTTTACCGTGAAAAAACAAAATTTCGTAGTTCTCAATAAAACCCACCTTGTAAAGATGTTTGCAAACAATTTCTTAACTTTGATACTTCATGTTTTTTCATTTTTTGCATGGACATAAAACTGTCCCGCGCTCTTGACACAAAGGTTGCATCGATGCAAAACTCATGAATTACTCCAATCCGTGTAAGAGTTCTTGCGTAATCTCTTCGGTTATAGGATCTGTTCTTCTATATATCCACTCTCTCGATCTATATATATCGATTTGAAGAAGACGACATTTTGATGAAAATATATTTCATGTTGATGGTTTGATGCTAAAACCTTGATTGTTATCATTAAATAGTTTAAATTGCAACGGACATTTGTTGGAAACATCAACGGATGACTGTTGCAAGTTCACGTGAATTTATTTCCACCGGCAAGCCTCAAAATTCAAACTTTCAATGGCTATCCTTTACAAGTTCCAACCGGACATCCGTTACAATTTGCAACGGATGTTCGTTGGAATTTTTTTCCCGGTTTTCTAACGGGCTTCCAACGGAGGACGCCAGCGGAAGATATTCGTTAGTATTCCGTTAAAAGTTGCAACGGATTGCAGCGGACGTGGAAATGGATGATATTTGTTACACTTCCGTTGAAGTTTTTAACGGATATGTGCCCGTTGGAAGTTCTCCTAAATCTGTTGCAATCTGTTGCAATTCATCATCAACGGACGGATCTGTTGCACCATCTGTTGGAAATGTGCTGTTTTTTTTGTCACATGTGACCGATGTGACCCTTGCGACATAAGCGACCCATGCGACCAATGCAACCCATGCAACCTTTGTGACCCATGCGACCTTTGTGACATATGCGACCCTTTCGACATATGCGACTCATACGATCTTTGTGACCCATGCGACCTTTGTGACTCAATACAATATTACTGACTTGGTGGAACTTTGACAAAAACATCTGGAATTTCCTCAGCACCCAAACATCAGCGGCAACCTCTTCGATCGAAACCATTGTAGTATCCTTTGCAGGAACCTCATTAAGAACACCAATGCCAACATCAGGAGCAACCACTGGAGGAACCTCTTCAGAAATGTATTGAAGCAGAGGAATGTTAGATTGAAGCCCACTTGAAAGATTAGCAACATATGTAATATTTTCAATTAATGTTGAAATGTTTGCCACCTCCTTTTGTGAGCCATCTCGAGAGTAATTTTCAGCCTCCGACTCCATTGGCTCTTCTCTTTGCTCTTCTATTGACACTAGAATAGACGTTGGAAGAATTTAAAATCATCATCTCTCAGAGTGTCGTAAGATTTGTGTCCAATGCTCGTATCTTTCTGGGCAACCTTTGATTTTTTTTGCCTTTCGGCCTTTAGTCTTTTTTCCTTGTCAGCACCTTTGGAATTTGTCGCCTTTGATTTTTTATTAGGAAAATCAGACGTTCCTTAGAAGGTCTCTTACGGTGTTATTATTCTTTTCTCTGACTTCTTTATTTCCTTCATTAATTTCTGCTCCAGTGTCAGAGGGACTGTCAATTCTTCTCCTTAAGTTTCAGCCTCTTCTTCAGCTTCAGCTTCAGCATCACCTTCGTCTTCTTCATCAGCTTCAGCCTCTACAAATCTTTCATCTTCATCAGCTTCAGATATGGGTGGAACATCTACAACCTCTAATTCTTTTTCACCCTTGCTCTTCTTTCTATTACTCCATTTTTCTTTCCCCTTTTGTTTCTCATCGAGAGCTGTTTTTCTGCGTCAACAGTTCGAGCTTATGGATGTCCTCTCAACAAATACCCTTTGGATTTTTTTGTAGATGTTCCATCCATATCTGAACATCAGGGTTTTTGCATTCCTCGTAATCCCGCAGATCAAAAAGTAAAGTTTCCTCGTCGTATCCAGCATAAAGAATGCTTTGAATATCCTGCAAAAACAACAAATAACCAGTATGACCCTTGTGACCCTTGTGACCATTGTGACCCTTGTGTAATTGTTACCTTAGAATCTCCAATCTGCTTGATCAAGTCTATACACTTCGGGTTAAAATTGGATTTAACCCGCTTCTTACACATCCTTAGGCATGATGGATCGGCATCCATAACATCAATGTACCATCCATTTTCGCCCAAATTAAGTATGGTTTAGAATGGAAGTAACTGAAACATTAAAACAAAATGATAAGAACACAAAAGGCACGAAAAAATTTATATTATTCTAATAATATATACAACTTACCATGAGTGGGATCATGAAACCGCCACAATTCCATTTTGGTTTCGGTGGTTCATTGTTAACGTGCTTGTGGCAAGTATCCACAAGCTTATCAAATGTGTAAAACCCCCATGGAAAACAATCACAAAATTTCAAGTCATCAACCATGTCAATCAAATCATGGTTGATAGAATTGTCTGATGAAGGCTTGTGATCCAGAAGTTGCCACAACACCATCAAAGTTGTCAACCTCTTCCCGTTCGGCGGAATTCTTCGCCTTCACAAAATTTTCACTCACTTGTGCGACAATCACCTTTCCACGGCCAAAATTCTTCGACCTGAATGTATCACACCTTTTGAACTCCCATCCTCTAGGATAGGGTCCATGGTTCAATCCGATAAGTAGTGCATGCTCCACTATAGAGTACCAGATGAGAGCACTGTTTATGACAAACCAAAACTCTCTATTGTCACGTACAATCATTGAGTGATTTAATAGGACAAACATTTGATCATTCGTCAGGATGGAGTCAGATTGCAAATGGAATATATACCTAAATTATGACTCCTTGTTAAAGTAATGCAACTCATCTTCATTTAACATTCCTTTTAACTTATTTGTTGTTTCGTAAGGATAACACTCGGTGGAAATCTTTGAAATTCTGTCCATCTTCTTGAATTCATAAAGAAAATTCGGCTCTTGCGGCACCTGCAAAATGACCAATTAAAAATACATTAGACTTCTACCGACTCAAGTGACCTTGCGACTCAAGCGACCTTGCGAATCAAGCGATCTTTGCGATTTAAGCGACCCTTGTGACCCAACGAGTCTCTTAAGTTGAAGAGGGTCATGAATCTCGAGCGACTCACTGAGAATCCTGACCCTCTTCGACTCAATCGACTCACTAAGACTCAAATGACCCTTGCGACCCAATGAGTCTCTTGAGTCGAAGAGGGTCATGAGTCTCAAGTTGAACTCACCTCATCATTATTCGTCCCCCCAATGAGTATCATGATAATCTTCTAAGGCAACACGAAACTTGTTAGAGTGCAAGCACATATTTTTAATTCCTTTAAGGTATTTTAGCAATCGAAGAAGTGCATTGTAATGTTCACTATTAGGATTATGAATGTATCTACTTGATATACTTCCAACATAAGCAATATCCATTCTTGTATAAGTCATGCGATACATAACACTTCCTATGATCTTAGCATATTTAATTTTTGAAATACTATCACCATTCTTCCTTTTAAGATTCATGCTAGGATCATATGGAGTTTTAACATATAGTTCATTAAAACAATCAAATTTCTTCATATTGTTTTTAACGTAGTGTGATTGTCATAAAGAAAAATGATTTTCAGTTTTTTGTATTCTAACGCCAAATACGTCAGTCTCACCAAAGTATTTCATGTTAAAATAAGATTAGAAAAACATATTGGTATTATTGATTTCTTCTATTTTGGAACCGAAAATCGACATGTCATAATATACAAGCATATGATCACATAATCAAATCCAAACAAATTCGAGTAGACACATGAATTTGAGAAATTCACAACATATTCATTGTTTAAGTAGGTTCACATTTTCATACTATTATTTTACGTGACCATAGAAAGATTTCTTGAGCTTACATGCTTTCTTTTCTTTGTTAGCTACAATACATCTTATTAGTTGTTCTTTGTAAATTTTTCTTGAAAATCTCCTTTGAGAAAAACCTTTTTTACATCTATATGATGAATTATCAAGTTTGAAATATCTGAAAGTGCAATTAAGGATCTAATGGTAGACAACTTGGTCACGAAAGAATATGTTCCAAAATAATAGATTAATTTCTTTTGAGTGTCTCTCATTACCACTAATATAGCCATAAACTTTTCCATTGACCCATATGGTATAGTTTTCCTCTTAAAAATTCATTTACACTTGATATGTTCACTTCTCATAGACAAATCAATCAAATCTCAAGTATGATTCATCATAATAAATCTAAATCATTTTTAATTGTTTCTTTCCAAAAGCTCGAGTCTATATATTTTAGAGCCTTTTCATTTGATTTAGGATCTTCATCAATCAAGAAGTGAACACAAATTATTCATTAATTTTATCCAAATTTTCAGCAAGAAATGGTATGTTAAAATCATATCCAAAAGAATTCTCAATCATTTTCCTTTTACTTATTATAAGTGTATTCACATGTATATTGGAAGATATTTCATTAACCAAACCATTGATTGAAGGAGCAACCTTTTGAATCTTATTTTCATTAAAAGGAAATATATGTTAAAAAATTTAGCATCTTTAGATTCATATATAGAGTTATCATTCATTCACATGAATCTATATCTAAAACTAATTTCAGCATATCCCAATGAATGCACAATCAAAAGACTTACATTCAACATTATAATTTTTAAATTTTTACATTAGCAAAATAACCCTAAACTTTTAAATAATTCAGATTCAATGCAAAATATTTTCACAACTCGTAAGGAGTTTTTTCGAATTTTTGAAAGGAACTAACAAGCAGAGAAAATAACTTCTCCCACAATTAGGCATACAAGAACACAACAACATATCATTTATCATATCTTTTAATATTCTATTTTTACGTTCAAATATGTGGTTTTGTTGAGATGTATATAGTGCAATAGTTTCGTGAATAATGTCATTTTTACCCCAAAATTCTTCAGAAAACTCTGTACTATACTCATCATATCTATCAGACCCAAGCTTTTTAATATCTTTATCCAATTATTTTTTTACTTCATCTTTATATTTTAAAAATATTTGAGCTACCTATCTTTTGACTTTAGTATATAAATTTTAGTATATCTAGAAAAGTCTTTATATAATAACTTTTACAACTTTTGCTTAAAGTGTTCCTAAAATTAGCTAATTCAGAATGTATCAAACCTCAATGCTTCTTAAAGTAACATGTTTAAAAGGTTTCTTAGCATATTTAGCTTCAATACAAACAAAAAATTTCGAGCATTTATTTTCATTGGACATATTTATGAGATGCATATTTTTAAGCTTTTAATTGAGCCAAAGTCAACATGTTCTAGCCTTCCATGCAACAAATTTGCACATTCAATAATATAAGCAGAACCAGAGTTACTTATATTAGCAACAACATAAATAATATTCAAGGCAAACATTTAATAAGGCAAATAACCATTTTCCACAAAAAATCTCATTTTTGTCTAATATCACTTTATCACCCTCAAATATGAGTTTTAGTTTAACCTTATTAAGAAAACTACCAAAACTAGGTTCCTACACGGGGATGGAACATACAATATATCATTCAAAGCCAAAGTTTTTCTAGATGTGAGTTGAAGAGAATTTTTTATTTTCCAAGAACTTTAGCGGTGACAGAATTGTCCATAAAGACATGTTCATCGTCTGCGACTTTATGGAGTTCTTGGATTTTTGTTGGAACAAAAGTGTTTCGTTGCTCCAATAAGCAATCGGTCAATTTTATTCTCAAACAAGTTCACCTTTATGAAACTGCGACGATAATCTCATCTTTTTCAGCAACATTGATCTGTAGGGTATAATTTGTGTTAGGCTTATAGCCAGATTTTGTTTTTTTTTTTGTTTCAACAATGACATGATTTGTGGTCTGGTTTTTCATATTCATAACAGTGTAAAAGTTTGTCTTTCACACTGTTTCCGTTATTGCCTTTGAATTTCTTCTCGTTTCCATCGTTCTTCATTTTTTTTCCTTTGGTCTTAAACTTTTTTTAACAACAAAAGATTTGATCAAATTAGCTTTAACCGAAATGGAAGAGGTTGTGTTAAGCTTACCTTCCTATAGATTAGTCTTCTAAGTTTTCATGTGATTGATAAGCACTTAGAGTGACATGTCATTTTTCTTGTGTTTGAGATGACATCTATACTCATACCACGAATGGTAAGACGTTAGCTTGTAAAATCACACATTTTCATACATTCACTTAGCAAATTCGCGACCAAATTTTCGTATTCATGGATTTGGTCCATGATAGACTTGTCATCCACCATTTGGAATTGTATCCATTTACCCACCACGTACTTTTTTTGTCAACGTCATCAGCACTGGATCTTGTTTCCAAGATATCTCATATTTCTTTTGTGTGCTTCTGTTTGAAAAAGATATTAAATAACATTTTTCATGTGGTTTAGCAGATGACCTCGAACAGTTTTGTTGTCTTTCTTATATTTGGTCTTGAGTTCGTCTTTTGTCTTCATGGTTTTTTCGACTAGGGTGTGGCCAAAGGAGTAATCGGAACTGTTGGACATGGATGATGTTCAGGAATGTCGTTGAAAATGATATAATCAACATCCAACTGTTCGAAGAAGATGAGCACCTTCTCGTCCTAATGACGGTAGTTCATCCTGTCAAGAGGCTCAAGCATGGAGAGGTGAAATAGTGACTTGGGTACGACGACATCCACGGTAAAGATTCACTTTTTGGATGTTAGATGAAAGTAACGAATAAGAAGATGTGTCGTCGAAGAACCACTGCCCTAAAAGCAGACCGAGGTGCAACCATTACGAATGAGCGCTCCCCAAGGTTAACACAACTACCATCTCATACACATGCACTCGTGAGAAGAAGGTTGGAAAACCAGCCGAGATATATAGTCATTTTTCCAACATGAATATGTTCAACTAAAGATATGATTATTGCATTGTGTATTTGGTGGTAAATGAATTTTGTCGTTTTCAAGTTTGTTTGCTGAAGTATCATGATTGTATTATATTAAACTTGTTTATGTATATATTTTCTCCATGAATTTTAGATCACTTTTAATCAAGAACGGGATCATGCTCACGAAGTACATTGTTCCCGGGAAAGAAGTCGTGCAGCTAGGCAGATTATAGCGGATGTAAGTAGTAGAAACAAACGCTACTTATTGCGTGTTAGACAGATCTTTGTTTGGATTTTGTTGAATTTGGAAGTGGATTTGGATGCTTCTTGTTTTATTTTCTGCATTATCTGATGCCATTTGTGGAACGGGAAGAAATCAACTTCCAAGAACTTGTAGGCTCGATCCGGATAATGATTTGTACAGAGATCAGGAACAACATAAGATTCACGTGGATATAAATGAATGGAAATGTGGTTACTGCAAGAAAAGCTTCCGTGCAGAGAATTATCTTTTGACCAACACTTCGACCACAGACATTACAATCTTCTGAATACAGTACGTAGATCCAGTGGATGTTTCTCTTTCTTATTACAAATTTAAGTTGTGTTCTTCCAATGGTTATTTATTTTAAATTTGATTGTGTTACCACCATATTTAAAAGGCATGAAGCATAATATGTTGTGTCGGTTCTTTTCTCGCGGCGTGTTTACCTGGTACATGTGTATTCTGTAATTAGGTTTCTGTAGAAATATACTTAAGCAAAAGGGTAACCTGTTCGTGCGATGTTCTGAAAGGAAATATATACATGGATCATTACCACACATACTATGAAAACATTACAAGAAATTTTATATTATGTGATATGGCATTTCAAGTATATACGAGAAGGAAAAACAAGAAAAAGAGCCAAGAGGAGCAAGCTGGAACGTTTAGATAGGATCTTTGATATTGAACTATTAATTGTGATTTTGTATTAGCATTATTGCTGTATTTTGTGTTTTGTGGTGTAGGTTTAGTTGTTGACTATAGTTAGGATTAGAGTTAGTTATGGTTAGTTAACTCCAATTGTAAACCCTCATATGAAGGGTATAAGTAGGGGGTGGGGGGTAGATTGAGTTTATCGGAAAATTGAGTGGATTGTAAAGGGGAGAGCTGGGCAACTCTTCAAAGGCTCCAAGTTGTACAATTTTTCTCTCGTGAAATAAACTCGGTCAGTTCGTTCTTAACAATTTGGTATCAGAGCCGGTGACTATTGCTGCGTTAAAATGGATCTTTCACCTAAGGAATTGAAGATAAACCAAATACAAGATGATCTTGAGAACATGAATGCTGAAATGGTTGCCAAGATTGCAGATATTCAACACCAAGTTGCTCAACTTGGATTTCTAGATTCAAAGATTCAGGGAATGGATGGAATTGAATCTCAGATGAATAAGGGTATTGAGTCGCAGATGAATAAAATTCAAGAAATAGAGAAATACCTAAAAGAACTATGTTTTCTGCAACAACACAGGACTACAACCGCCGTTCCACCAAGCCCTAACATTTCAGCCGTGCTGGAGCCGGAAGTAGGGCCGACGGACGGAGGTTATACCGGCGAGGCTTCGACCGGCCGTCCTTACCAAGCACACGCCGGCAGGACTTCGTCCGGCCGTTCTGACCTAGGTAAGTCGCCCTTTGTCTCTGGTGACTATCGATTGAAGGAAGGCTTGCAAACGAACCGAACCTGGCCGACGGATGGAGCTTATACCGGCGAGGTTTCGACCTGCCATCCTTACCAAGCATACGCCGGCGGTACTACGACCGGCCGTCCTGACAAAGGTAAATCGGTTTTTGTTTCTGGCGAATTTCGTTCGACAGAAGGCTGGCAGTCGAACCAACCCTTCGACGCGAAGCGGCTTCCGGCGATTAGTGGAGCTCAGGCGAAGGCTACTTTGGCAAGAACCCTTCCGGTGGGACTCGGTCAATCGAAGCAAGACGTGCGCTTCACGGCCGATGGGATTCCTGCGGGTGTTGAGGAACAGAGGTTCGTCAGAGACGCTGCGACAATGCTGCAGAAGATAGAAATGCCTATCTTCGACGGATTCAACATCTCCGGTTGGCTGGTTCGAGCGGAGAGATTTTCGTTTCGGCGGCAATGGCTATCGACGGCAAGGCCTTGAACTGGTTTCAATGGAAAATCAGCAGACGACGATTTCATTCTTGGACAGATTTTAGAGAAAGAGTGCTGGAACGGTTTGGGCACGGCTCTTACGATGAAGCCGGAGCCAGATTGTTTTCGCTGAAACAAACAGATTTGTTTACTGACTATTTGTTGGAATTTGAAGAATTGATGCCGCAATTGCAGGGAATTCCGGACAGCGTGTTAGAGAATGCGTTCAAGAACGGATTGAAACCTGAACTCCAAGAGATGATTCGCATTTTTCGACCGGTGGGGTTAGAGGCAGTGATTTCCCTGGCTTTACGACTTGCTGCAGATCCTGTGGTCGGCTCTACCGCATCAAGTAGTTCAGGCACGCTACGTAACGTGGGTAACGGTCTCGCTTTAACTTCTCGATCTATACATGATAATGGGAAACTTAATGAGAAACAGGGATTTAGCAAGGAAATGGCTGTTGTTCGCTCTTTTCAGAACAGAGGAAACAACTCGTTTCCTTTGACAGAGTCATCGGGGGCGAGGAGGAATAAAGGGCTTTCGTTTAAACGTCTTACCGATGCTGAAGCAGATGAACGAAGGCGAAAGGGGCTATGTTTTCGTTGTGATGAGCATTATTTCCTTGGTCATCGATGTAAAAATAAGGTGCTGCAAGTTATCATTGTTCAAGAAGGGGATTCTAATGATATTACTGATGTTGACACAGAAGAGCAGTTGGTTGAATTTGGTGAGCCTACTCCGATGAGCGAATTAGCGGAATTACCTATGAATTCCGTTATCGGTCTATCTACACCTCAGACGCTGAAAATTAAAGGGAGAATCGGAGATCAAGAAGTCGTTGTGATGATTGACAGCGGAGCGACTCATAATTTCATTTCAATTGAGGTACTACACCGTTTGAAGCTTAAAACGAAAGGAACTACGGGTTATGGTGTATTTTTAGGCACCGGGGTTACCGTCAAAAGAGAGGGCATATGTAAGAGTGTGGCCTTATTTCTACAAAATTTAGAGTTTAGAGTTGACTTGCTTCCATTGGAGTTAGGTAGTGCTGACGTGATATTGGGAATACAATGGTTGAGGACCCTAGGCAAGATACAGTTTGATTTCGAAGGTTTAGAGATGAAATTTTGCAAGAACAGGGTTTGGTATACGTTCAGAGGGGATCCTACACTACACAACTCGTTAGTCACTCTTAAAACATTGTGGAAATCCGTTGAGGAAGGTCATCAAGGGTACGTAGTTGATTTGTGTTCCATGGCGGTAGTTAAGGAAAATACAGATAATATACCTCCAGAATTTTCTGCCATCTTGGACAAGTTTAAGGACATCTTTAAGACGCCTACGGATCTACCTCCACTAAGAGGTAATGAACATTCTATTACACTTAAGGCGGAAGATGGACACGTGAATGTAAG
The DNA here is from genome assembly GCA_036759665.1 of Gynandropsis gynandra. Classification (NCBI taxonomy): domain Eukaryota; kingdom Viridiplantae; phylum Streptophyta; class Magnoliopsida; order Brassicales; family Cleomaceae; genus Gynandropsis; species Gynandropsis gynandra. The sequence goes on from CM071860.1 coordinate 11,733,056, forward strand.
ACCTTATAGGTACCCCCACACGCATAAGGAGGAGATTGAGAAACTCGTGCGTGAGATGCTTCAAGCTGGCCTTATCCGTCCAAGTCGCAGTCCGTTCTCAAGCCCGGTATTGTTGGTTAGAAAAAAAGATGGAAGTTGGAGATTTTGCGTTGACTACCGAGCTTTGAATCGAGTGACAGTTCCAGATAAATTTCCAATCCCCATGATAGATGAGTTGTTAGATGAGCTACATGGAGCGGTTGTATTCTCCAAATTGGATTTGCGATCGGGGTATCATCAAATCCGAATGAATGAGGAGGACATTAAAAAATAGCCTTTCGAACGCACGATGGACACTATGAATTCGTGGTCATGCCGTTCGGATTAACAAATGCTCCAGCCACCTTTCAAGCGCTAATGAATGATATTTTCAGACCCTATTTACGCAGGTTTGTCCTTGTTTTTTTCTTATGATATCTTGGTTTACAGCTCATCTTTGCAGGAACATTTGGAGCGTCTTTCGATAGTCTTGGAAGAACTACGGGATCACCAATTGTATGCAAACGCCAAGAAGTGTTCGTTTGGACAGTCACAAATAGAATACTTGGGACACGTCATATCAAGTGAAGGGGTGTCAACGGACAAAAACAAAATTACAGCAGTTTCCAATTGGCCATGTCCACGGAATATCAAGGAGCTTCGAGGATTTTTGGGTTTAACAGGCTACTATAGGAGGTTTGTACAAGATTATGGTATAATTGCAAAACCTCTTACAGAGTTATTAAAAAAGGATGCTTTTAGGTGGACGGAAGAGGCGGAATCAGCTTTTAATGAACTCAAGAAGGCTATGGAGACAACTCATGTTTTAGGATTACCTAACTTTAAGGATGTTTTTGTGGTAGAATCCGATGCTTCAGGTGGAGATTTGGGAGCGGTTCTCATACAAAACCAGCGACCAATTGCTTATTACAGTAGGAGTTTATCTAGTTCGGAGCGTTTGAAGTCGGTTTATGAGAGGGAATTGATGGCCATAGTTTGCTCAATAATGAAATGGCAACATTACTTAATGGGCAGAAAATTTTTGGTTTATACGGATCAGAGAAGTCTGAAATTTTTGCTGGAGCAGCGTGAGGTTAATGGTGAGTATAGGAAATGGTTGATCAAGCTGTTGGGTTTTGACTTTGATATTGTTTACAAACCAGGAAAGGAGAACCGAGTAGCTGATGGTTTATTCAGAATTTCGGAACAGCCAAGTTTATCAGGTACTTGTTGGTTTACCGCTATTTCGATTCCAGAATCGATACAAGTGGAGGAAATAACAAAAGCTGTTGAAAAGGATCCAACTTTGGGCCCCATAAAACAGCAACTACAAGACAATTTGGAGGCTCCAATTGGGTATAGATTGGTAAAAGGTAGACTGTTGTTCAAAGACCGTTTGGTAATACCTAAACCTTCGATGTTTATTTCCTTGATTCTCTATGAATTTCATGATAGTGTGATTGGAGGACATGCAAGAATACTTAAAACCCTTAAGCGAATCCAGTCGATTTTTTATTGGAAAGGGATGAAGGCAGATGTTAAGAGTTATGTGGCAAGATGTGAAGTCTGTCAAAAACAAAAATATTCGACTTTATCTCCTGCAGGTTTATTACAACCTCTACCTATTCCCACGAGGATTTGGGAGGATTTGTCGATGGATTTTTATCGAAGGCTTGCCAAAGTCACAAGGAGTCAATGTTATTTGGGTGGTAGTAGATCGATTGAGTAAATATGCTCATTTTATTACATTGACTCACCCATATACCTCTTGTGATGTAGCTAGACGATTCATTAAGGAGATTGTGAGACTACATGGATTCCCTAAGTCCATTGTTACGGATAGAGATAAGGTATTTATGAGTCAATTTTGGAAAGAATTTTTTCGTCTTGCAGGTACACATTTGAAGTATAGCACGGCCTTCCATCCTCAAACGGACGGCCAAACCGAGGTACTTAATAGGAGTTTGGAGACCTACCTACGTTGTTATGCAAATGCACATCCGAAGGCTTGGACTAAATATTTGGTATGGGCTGAATTTTCATATAATTCTTCTTTTCATACTTCTCTTAATGCTACCCCATTCCAAGTGGTATATGGAAGAGAAGCACCTGTGCTAATTCGTTATGAAGAAGGTTCGACAACAAATTATGACTTGGAAATAGAATTAAAAGAACGAGATGCGATGCTACAAGAAATTTGGAGAAACTTGTTTAAAGCACAACAAAGGATGAAAACTACAGCAGACCGTTCTAGAAAGGACATAACATTTGAAGCGGGAGATCTAGTTTATTTGAAACTTCGTCCCTATCGGCAACAATCAGTGGCTGTTCGACGTTTTCAAAAGTTGACAGCACGATTTTACGGTCCTTTTCAAGTTGAGGCACGCATTGGATCGATAGCATATCGGTTAACTCTACCTCCCGGTTCAAAAGTACATCATGTCTTTCATGTATCCCAATTAGAAAAGGTAGTAGGTAGCGACTTCGTACCGACCGCAATTCCCCACCAGCTACAAGCAGATTTGCAGCTTACGGTCACTCCTGTAGCAATATTGGACACACGATATTCAGATACGGGAGCTTTGGAGGTACTTGTACAGTGGGATTCTCTACCTTTCCATGAAGCGTCGTGGGAGAAAGCGCAAGAGTTGGCGCGTCAATTTCCAGCATTCCAGCTTGAGGACAAGCTGCGTTTTTATGGGGGCGGTATTGATATGGCCTTTCAAGTATATACGAGAAGGAAAAACAAGAAAAAGAGCCAAGAGGAGCAAGCTGGAACGTTTAGATAGGATCTTTGATATTGAACTATTAATTGTGATTTTGTATTAGCATTATTGCTGTATTTTGTGGTGCAGGTTTAGTTGTTGACTATAGTTAAGATTAGAGTTAGTTATGGTTAGTTAACTCCAATTGTAAACCCTCCTATGAAGGGTATAACTAGGGGGTGGGGTAGATTAAGTTTATCGGAAAATTGAGTGGATTGTAAAGGGGAGAGCTGGAAGACTCCAAGTTGTACAATTTTTCTCTCGTGAAATAAACTCGGTCAGTTCCTTCCTAACATTATGCTTCTTATTTTCCACAGATTCATACATAATCAGAGAAGTTAATCTCTCATGGAACCCTGAGAAATGTCAACGGATGTGCAAACTAAAGACTCGTCGAGAGATTTCATCACCGAATAGTACTCTAAGCTTCATTTCAAGATCACTCTTTAAGGGGATATGACGCCGAATGCTAGCGATATCAGCTCGTTTGACAGGAGGAAACCATCTGGGTCACTCAGTCTAAGGTATCTCACATGATCCTGAAGCTTCACTCCATCATCTGCAAGCAAGGTCTTGAATTCTTCACTTGTCACCTCTCTTCGCTTTTCATCCAAACATACTAAGTGCCCACTCTCCACATAAGGCTTATACACTTTGCAGATAGCGTTCACGGTCTCGCTGCCAAAAGCTTCTCCAAATTCACTCAGTTCAAGTCCTTTGGCAGTTCTAAAGGATAACATTACAATATCCGTGGCCATGTCCTTGAGATCTATACAATCATTACCACACCAGTTCGCTGTGCCATTCTCCAAATCATGGACATAGTTTGTGTATTCCTTTAACCTCCTTGGCCTTGAAAACCTCAATCCTCCAACATAACTAGCTGAACCTAAACCAAAAGCGTAGAACGGTTTATTCTTCCAATATATCAAGTTGTGCTTACACTGGAACCCATCCTTGGAGTAACTGCTGACTTCGTAATGCTCATAACCAGCATTGCGGAGCATCGACGATGCTGTCCTATAGAACTCAGCTGATTGTGATTCTGATGGAAGAGGGAATTCCCCAGGTGTGTATCTGCAAAGTTCATATCCATCTTCTTAACTTCAAAACTACAACAAAATACCTATCACTTAAAGTCGTATTTGGAGACGTAGAATTGCTACTCTACAGGATCATTCATGATGAAACTTAGGGCGCAACATACACAACCCATGATTCAATATGGAAACAACATACACAACCCAAGATTCAATATGGAAACATTGACAGCTACCTGGTCATCACTGTATTGACACTTCCTTTCTAGTCAGGATGTGAGATTCTGATAGTTTCTATTCCAGAAGTACTAGAAACGTCCTCGAATTAAAAGGATGTTATTTGAATTGACTTACATGTTGCCGAACTTTGTGCCTTGTTCCACTTGCAGATCATAAACAGAAACATGCTTGGGTTGTGCTTCAATGGCTAATCTCAAACTCTCTTCCCACATCTCCAGTGTCTGGTGAGGAAGAGAAGATATAAGGTCCATACTCCAATTACATACCCCACATCTTTGGACAATCTCTATTGCCTCAAATATCTCAGAGATGCCATGAGCTCTCCCACAAGCTCTCAAAAGCTCATCTTGAAATGCTTGAACACCCAATGACACTCTGTTCACTCCCAATTCCATCAATTCCTTCAGCTTTTTGGCACTAAACGTCCCTGGATCCATCTCCATTGATATCTCAACACTTGGACTCAACCCGAATTTTGAACTCAACGTATCTAAAACAAGAGAAACAAGCCTAGGAGGGACGAGGGAAGGTGTTCCTCCCCCAAAGAACACAGTCTCCAGACATGGGCTTGTATCAAAACCTGTTCTTGTCGCATTTATTTCTCTAACGAGCAAATTCACATAGCTCGAAATTCTCGGGTCATCATCCTTTTCTTCATTAAATACATTGGAAGAACTGATAGATGAAGTGGAAGATCCAAGAGCCACAATGGGGAAGTCACAATAATGGCAACGTTTACGGCAGAAGGGGAGATGTACGTAGGCTGAAGTTGGAGGGCCTTGGTGTAACGTGGTCAGGTTCGTTGATGCATTTCGTCGAACAGTTGGTGAACCATCCTGCCAGACGGCTTTAAAAGCTCCAGTGATCAGCTTTGAAGCTCCGGGTTTACCAGGAAACGACGAGAAAATTGGGGAAATTGTGGTTTTGAGCATTGTCAACACAGAGTCACAGCGGGAGAGAGAGAGAGAGAGAGGACAACCGCGCGCAAGGGAATTCAATTTATCGAACGTCGATGTAATTTAAAGGTCGAAACTGAACGCCGTCGTTTCGAGACTCTTAAATTGGGTTTTCGCTCCCACGAGATTTCTATACTTCCATGGCGGAAGAGACGAAGCAGCAGCAGGAGAAAAGCGTGCTTGACAAGGTCGGAGAAGTCATCTCCGCCATTAGCGAAGCAAAGCACGTCGATCGGGTGATATGCGCTCTTCATTCCGTCGTCGTCCTTCTCTTTCCGGTCGACCCATCTCTTTTTTCCGGTAAATCAATACGGCTCTACGTCTGTCGTTCTTTTATCTTTTCGAACTTCGCTTCAGTCCTTATTTTCTGTGCTTTTTCCTTCGAGTTTGTGGTCTGTTAGTTTCTTATGAAACTCATAGAATTATTTTCCATGAACGCGCAGGGAGTATCGGAGAGGAGTACCAAGAACGGGTTTGTGATCTCTTGTCGTTGTCGGAATTTGAATTGTTTGGATCACTTTTGTGGTGTAGAGACTTGTTGGTGACTGGTGGCTCTGTATTTGGTTGCTGCACAGGTCTGTAGCTATGTGGTTCCTTCTGCAACTGAGAGAAATGATTGGTGGCAAACGTTCTACAGAGGAGTTGCGTTTCCGACATTGGCTCGGGTTTTGTTGCTGGGTAATTTGTTTTCACATATTTTTTTTACTGTTGTCAGATGATGAAGCTGGAAAAGTGTTATGATTTAGTCTATGCCATCTTAAGCCATTGTCTTTTGCTTCTGTTCTCTTATTGAGGATATACTGATAGGGTAGTCCTGGTCGATTTGGGTGGGTTGTATCACCCTTGTTTCCTTGATTTAACTTGACAGTTCTATTTTAACTTATGCTTATTTTTGCCCTTCGTTCTATGCAGATGTTGCCTCGGATTGGCTTTCTTGTTTCCCTATTTCAGTGCAGAGACACTTGTACGATGTGTTCTTCCTTGATGGACCTGCCATCGACGTTGTTCAGGTCTTGGTTCCATTTCTACAGCGGATCAATGCCAACTCTGTCCAAACAAATGTGGAAAGGTACCAATTAACATTTTTCTTAAATCTGTGTTATTGTTCGTGTGCTTGGATCATTCTGTTAGGAAATTGATGATAAATCCTCTGCGGTCTCTACATGTTGTATTTCATGTTACCTTAGAGTAGATGGTACTTTTTTTTTCTTCAGCTTCGAAGTCTTTGCTTTATATATGCATGTTGTGAATACATCTTATGCCACCACACAGGGTAATCATACGATTGATAGAATGTCATGTGCTGAATGAATGTCCTAAGCAACAAATGATCTGATTTTTTTATTATATCTCTGGAATTTTTATGATCAATGATAGATTGTATCAGATACATGCCTCGATATCAGTGGTGTTCTTACCTTTGTTTTCTCGCTTTTTCTTGGTACTGCCTTTATGGTAATGTAATTTTGCTTCAATGACAGATTGCTTATACTATGTTTGCTTAAAAATGCGGGAGTGAGCAAGATGACCAAAGAACTCCGTGATAGTTATCGGTCAGAGAGTCTAGGAAAAGGAAGTATCAAGGATTTTATGTCCCGGTTGTCACAGATCGTGACATCCATTCCTGACAAAGTACGGCTGAAAGCCCCGCCTTTACTTTCATCACAGTATCCTTTTTATACATGCACTCATCCATTAGTAATGTGACTTTCAATGTTATGTACCTAAACCTCCTTCTGATGAGTATTGTTTGCATTTGAAATGCTTCAGTTCACTTTTTGTCTTTCACTTGACACCTAAAGCTTGTATTTCAAGCAAATTACCATTCAGCTCCTTTTGACTCTGGACGAGATGGCTTCCCAGTTGGAGGCTGACAGCACATATTATGTCTTGTCTTTTGTTGGGGCGATATTTTCCCGCATTTGTCGACGTGGATCTTCAGGTATTGGACCTATTAAAACAACTAAATTTCTCAAACCTACCCCTGTATCTAATTAATTTCGTGTGTATTTTTGTCTCGTTGGCTCTGACTTATCTAGTTTACATGTATGTCATTATGGATTGTTTGAAATTGACAATCGCAAGCATGTACATCTGGCCTTCTGTTCAAAAGCATGGAGAAAGGAATGAAATCAGTCGTGTATCTTTGTATTGATGCTACTGTACTATAGGCCAATGGGACCTTGATGAAGTGGAGATTTGTATTGCGCAAAGTTATTACACAACACAAAATATTGGATGACTTATGAAATTTTTTCAATTTGCAGACTTGCTGCTAAATGAAGTAACTCCCCGTGTTTTAAAACATGTTAGGAAGTTATTAACTTCAAAGGCAGATTCGGTTGATTTCGAGGTATTTGTGAAGGACCCTGCATCCCAGATTTGGTCTAAAACCATGGAAGCAATTACCGATCCATTTGCTGTTGAAAAAATAGCTGAACAGCTATTTCATCAGCTACACTCTGAGCATGCAAGTGACGTTGAAGCTTTCTGGACGATCTGGACTTTGTTTAATAGCATTGTAAAACATCAGGCATCAGTAAGGCAAGCAATTTAACTCATTTTCTTATTCAACTCAGTCCTAAGTCTGAATCTTTTGTAGTCCCCCATATCTTCCTGCGAATTGAATAAATGGGTAAGACAAAGATGGATGTCAAACTTGAGAGATGATATATGTTTATTGTTCAAAGGAATTATGTAGTAGTTTAGTAGGTTGTCTTTTGGTTACCCCTCTATGGTTACTTTATTTTGCAAACTCATTCTTACGTTTCTCCCACAGGTCCATGTTTGTTGACAAATTTTTGCTTTGGAAAGTGTTTCCTATCGGCTGTCTGCGATGGATCTTGCAATTTTCAGTTCTTAAATGCCCACCGGTAACTACTACACTTGTGAAGGGTGATGATGCTTGTGGACTGCTAGAAACAACACAGCGGCTAGCCTCAGTCTGGTCAAAAAGGGAATTTCTGCAGTCAGTCCCAGTAGAGCAGCAAGCTTGTATCCTTTTGTGGCTTGTCAATTTGCTTTGCATCCATTGATAATCACAAATATTTTGTTAACATTGTCCTCCTTTTCCTTTCTACATATTTATTATAATGAGGGCTGTGTTTTGTTGTTCCGACTGTGGTTATAGTCTTTTTCAGTTCCTGTTTTTCCTTCACTATATGCTGCAGATGTAACTGCAGCTCTTGGCCTTTGCCTGGAGAAAATGTCAAGAGAAGAACTTGATAGGATGAAGGATGTAATGCCCAGTATTCTTCAAGGAGTTAGCGGTAGAGCTCTTTTTTTTGTTGTTCTGTGTGTAAAGAATTTCCTATTTTCTTGGTCTTATATTTTGCACTTATTGCTGCAGGTAGACTGGAGAGCCCAACAGATCTGATACGGAGAATGGCGAGCTCTATAGCGTTTGTGTTCTCTAAAGTAATTGACCCAAAGAATCCTCTCTACCTTGACGATACCATCAATGGGGATACAGTTGACTGGGAATTTGGACTTAAAACGACTGAGAGAAGGATTCAGTCCACTGAAAACTCAACAAAACAGCATGATGATAAAAGAAACACGTCTACCTCATTAGCTAGAGTTAATGACTTGAGCCAGAAAAATGAAGAAAATAAAAAGGGCAAGAGTAGCAAAACATTATCTGAATATGTGTTGGTTGATCCAGATGAAATCATTGATTTGGCTACATTTAACTGCGAAAGTGACTCTGATAAAGATGACAATGATGATGATGCAAGCATCGATTCTGATTCAAGTGACACTTCTTTGGAGCCATACGATTTGTCAGATGATGATAAGGACTTAGGGCGAAAGTTTACACACTTGGTGGATGTTGTTGGAGCTCTTCGGAAAACTGATGATGTCGATGGGGTAAGTCCTTGGAGCTAAATGTCTACTATGTTGAGATGGTAGTTTGGGTGCGTCTTGAAGTATATATCTTTCTGCCTCATTTTGGCTCAAAATGATACATGAACATAGTATTTATAGGCAAGTGCTGCGCAGCAAATAATGGCAATTTCTTTATCGAATTATGCATCAATTTCCATACATATTAGTACTTTAGTTGTAGGAATTGCCATAGTCTAACACTTATGTATTGTTTTGGTGTTTCAGGTGGAGAAGGCTATAAATGTTGCAGAGAAACTCGTCCGAGCATCACCTGATGAACTTGCTCACATAGCTGGTGATCTTGCTAGAACCCTTGTGCAGGTTCGCTGCTCTGATGTTGCTGTAGAAGGTGAAGAAGAACCAACAGAAGAGAAGCGACAAAAAGCTCTAATCGCCTTGCTTGTAACCTGTCCGCTTGAATCCCTCGAGACTCTGAACAATCTTCTGTATTCACCTAATGTCGATGTTAGCCAGCGCATAATGATACTCGATGTCATGACTGAAGCAGCTCAAGAGCTTGCTAATTCAAGGACGCCAAAACCAAAACATCAAGCAAGGGGGCCTCTAATATCATCTATCTCAGATCCTCAACCTTGGTACTTGCCTAGCAATGCAAGCACTCCAGGGGCTGGTCCTTGGAAAGAGGTCGTGGACACAGGGCCCTTTCCTCTGAACTGGTCAAATCGATTCGAGAGAGAACTTCAGTCAAGACCTGATCAGATAAAAAAGGGGAAAACCCGGAGATGGACCCTTAGATCTGCAGATAGAGATCAAAATCATTTGGAATGGTCCCAAAACAGATTTCCTTTATACGCAGCGGCTTTTATGCTCCCAGGCATGAAGGAGTTCGACAGGAAACGCCACGGTGTCGACTTACTCGGCCGGGATTATGTGGTCCTTGGGAAACTTATCCACATGCTCGGTGTTTGTATGAATTGCGCATCCATGCATCCAGAAGCATCATCATTAGCAACCTTTCTTCTAGATATGTTACAACGGAGGTACTACATAACTCTTCCCTTAAAATCACGACAGTATCTATGCTTAGAATCTTGCAGCTATCTTATTTCTTATATATACAAAAGCATACATATTATCTACATCTGTACTTTTATTCCGAACCATTTTGGCTTCCCTTGCATGTCATGTGTTGACCCTCGGCGCTCTTTATGTTCATGGACGTTTTGTTTGACTAGCTGGTACTACATTCATGTAGGGAAGTATGTAATCACTCGGAAGCATATGTGAGAAAGGCGGTCCTTTTCGCAGCCTCATCTGTATTGGTTGCTCTTCATCCGTCTTTCGTAATCTCAGCCTTGGTTGAGGGAAATGTTGAACTTGCCAAAGGCCTTGAATGGATAAGAACGTGGGCTCTTCACATAGTTGATTCAGACATTGATCGTGACTGCTACACGGTAAATCTTTAAATTCTCCAATTGCAATGCATGAATGAGTTCGCTTCTTACTAGATCTAGCTTATAGCCAATGTTAGTATGCTCTAGGCTGATATATTCATAACTAACAAATCTGATTTTAGGGCTCTGTTTGAGAAAGCACCTGGGTTTTGTAACTTTTGACACCCCATAACCACGTTTGCTCCAGGAGCTTGGTGGTCTAGGATTTTAGGGTCTAATCAGGAATCCCCACGCCATACATATTTTCTAAATCTCTGATCATACTCCTCACTCTCAACTTCGAGTCTGCAGTCATCAAGTTCATGCATTTATCCGTGGTTTTAAATAATCTGTGTTAGATGGCAATGTCATGTCTCCAATGGCACGCGGAGATGGCGCTCCAAACTTCCCGAGCTTTAGAATCCTCTGCGGGGAGTAGCAACAGCAGCATCAGCATCGGCTTGCCTTCTGAGGTCTCTAAGGTGACATCTATCAAAATTCCTTATTCCCATGTTCATAACTAGGGTTTAGTTTTCACGATTGGCTTATCTCTCATGTATGGCCTTTCAAGTTGTATAAACATGGGTTCTTGTTACACTCTCCTTAACTACTTTTGTAATGCATTGCATCGAGAAATTATGTCCCTGTGATTGTCCAAGATAATGTCAATCATCGTTTTGTGCTTTTGATGTATTCTTCATACCCATCTTCAACATCAATCAAAGGGAAACAAAACGTCGAACCCTCCATGAGCTTTCACGGATTGCCATTCAAATTAGGTTACTACAACTTCAGTCGATTGTCACCAGATGCAGTGATCCTGTTTTGGCTGTTCTGACAAAACCATCACTTCAAATACGTTTTGGTTGACACATGAAGACCCCACAAGACATTCACATACAAATAAGATTATTGGTGACTTGCTCCTAATGATGTAGAGAATTCCTATAAAAAAAAACTAAACCAAGCTAACAATTCTCCGACCATATACTGTAAATTCAAGTTTTCAAGGTTTGGTTTGTACAGCTTCGTGTTCTTGATGTTAAGCTGTGACCATCAACTTCCAGCTCACTGTTATAATTAGCTTAATCACATTGTAGTTCCAAATGAATCCAGCATGTTGCAGAAACCATCCACGGCTTCGTGCCCAAACCAATCCTTCTTCATCTGTAATTCCAATGAGCCAGACATTTCAAGACAGAAGTTTTACAGCTTCAAGAAAAATTGAGAGAGATTTAGCAGATGAGGTTTACGAAATATGGGTAGTCATCGATGTTGAGGTTCTCGGGGGCGTCTTCTATGAACCGGTTTATGTAGTAGAGAACGAAGCTGCCACATTCTACATCATTCCGCTGCTGCGGAACCTGAAAACATGCCCAAACTATATTTGGTGAGCGTCCTGAAGAATAATTAAAAGAAAAAAAATACTGAAAACCCCAATAAACAGTAAATCGAACTGTGCAGTTCGCCTAAAAAGGAATGAACCAAGAAAATGACTCTAGGTACAGTGAAGCCATAAAAAGAAAAAGAGATATAATCCCACTGAAGGCAAAAGAAATGGTTAAACGGATATCAAGAAATACATTGAATTTAGTTAACATTGTGAAATTTGGTCATACCTCTGGCACAAAGAGAGGAATTTCGGAAACCAAGCTTAGGTTCTCCGTTCTGCCCTCCGCTTTGTATATATCAACCACAAACCTGCAAGAAGGAATACAAACTTATCAGACTTTTTTTTTACAGAAAATGGTTTTCTTTTCCTTCTATTTACAAGAAAAAGAGAGAACTTACTGTCTTATATCTGGTTCAAGTCGCCTTGAGTCGGCTGCCTGTAGTGAATCAAGTAGCAACATGCATGTTTTCCCAGTATCCGATTCAAGATTCTTGTCAAAGTTGCAAAATATCAACAAATACCAATGTTCCCTGAGGTGCAACAATAATTTTTGCTAACATAACAATCGTATTTAGTGGTTAAAATGATAAATGATTTAATGACATTTTAGGAGCTTATAGGGTAACAAGTACTAACCAACGGTTGATGGGAATAAACACGTATTTCTTTAAGAAAATCTGCTTCGCTTGAATCCATGTCAAAACATTGCTCCGAAGATTTTCATATGCATACATACTGAACCATAGACAATCCAAGTACATAAAGTGGATCTTTTTATCATCCGAGAAGTTCTTCCACAAACCTCTGCAAAAAAAAAAATTCAGAAACATGAAGTGAACTTGATGTCAGACTGATTTGCAAGGAAATTCCAGAAATGCAATAAAAGAACGAAAAAAACAGGTGTTAGCCTCCAAGAGAGAGGAATTACTCCTCCATGACTTGGAAATATGATCTTATTGGTTACATATTCCCAATACTTACTTTATCCGATACTATTAAAACGATATCTGAACAATATTTTATTGAATACATCAAATCGAGAAATTCCTCACGAATAGTCCTAGTGAATCGACCATCATAGAAATTGCTAAAACAGTCAACACGAGACCAGATTAGAAATTGCTGCATGAATAGCCTTTTCATTCATACTTTAGTTTAAATTGAAGAAAAAACAATAAAGATTGAGCAATGAGAATCATTTTTTAGAAGTTATCAACTAAATTTTAAGAAATTAAGGAAGAATCAGGTAAGAAATCTCGCTTACTCTAGGTAAACTCCAAATGATTTGGAATCCAACTTCTTCCGCAGCTTAGAGACTAAATACTTGCACTTGATTCTTCTTAGTGATCTTTCAGAGCGATTACATTCGTCATAGAAACAAGGGGCGGACAGTTTAAATCTATCTAACTCTTTCACAGGCAACTTCTTTTTTAAACCATGCATATGTCTACTGATATGCATCCAGCATGTCCTGTGTTTCGCACATGGATCTTCATCAACCTCTGTCAAGTATACACAGCATGCACATACATTACATTTCCAAAACCGCTTCTAGAACCAGAACCAATTTGACCATTAAATTTTGAAAAACAACTAAAATTACTCCAACATTCATATTTAGCCCCTATAAAAAGAAAACAGACTCTTGAACCCCTTTCACGCTCATGTCACGCTGCGGTACTGCAGAAGAAAAATTGCAAAATCCGATCCAATTTATCGTAATTGATTAGTTAACATGTTGGTTAACCATGTTCTTAGTACTATGATGTGATGATCAAGCTCATATGTATTGAATATCAAAACCATAGCTCACTCCATAAACATAACAACAAGACAAATAGAAGGCTATTCATCAAATACAACAAAACACAGTAGAAACAGTATGCTGCTTTGCAATTATGGTTGAGAGGTCCAGGCCTTTCAGAGCTCCAGGTGTTATGACAGTCTACTGACCAAGTAAGGGTCTGATTGAATTCTCGTACAAATTGATAGTGAATTCCCGTTCTTGTTTCCCGGACTAATAACATAAAACTTCTGACAGTAAATATAGAAACCGAAGTTTTGAGTGTATTCTATTCCCGGTTTGGATTTCACGGACTGGTGTTTTCAAGTTCCACATATCACGTTAGCCCATCACAGCATCAATTCATAGTTAGATAGATGGTTTGGTATCAAAACTCTCATGGTGATCAACACCAAAATCCTCTATTCTTAACGTATACTCAAATAGGTTCATCAGAATCTATATGCAGAACATATAGCAATAAATACTTTTCATCTTTTGCATCAAAATGGGTAAGTTATTCAATAAATGATGAATTGTGTTCATCATACAAGATCTTCTACTACGTGCAAAACTATCAAATTTTCATCTGCGATCAATCCCAACTACATTAAGGCTTCAAGTACAAGAAAAAAACCTTCATTTTTCATCAAACAAGTTCATATAATAATATTTACTTTCATTAGATACAAAAAGCTGAAAATGTTCTAGTACCAATTGAAAAAGTGATGGGGTCATAGAAGTAAATACACAAAATGCAAGATTTCATCAAAGTTTCTAAAACAAAACCCACTCAAAACCCTGGATGTATCGGAAAAATACGCCCCAGCAGTACTAATTCGATACTAAACCTATAATTTACTCAATACAAAACTAAAATCAAACGTTATAGAACTGACCCATCTAAAACCAGAAAGAGAAATCATCGATGCAAGAAAGAAACGCCTTTCTTGGTGAAATTCCCCAACATCGTAATCCTCACATCCGGACGAATGAAAAAGAATAAACCCCAGAGAGAAAGATGAGTGAGAGCGATACCATGAATTGAGGGATCCGAATTGGATGTGAGTTTGCTTTTTCTTACACGATTACTTCTTCTTGTTGTCATTACGATTACCGGAACTGGCAAATAAACGAAAGCTTTCCGAACTATCCTCTTCCTCGAAGCTTTTGCTTTTCGGAGAACGTATCTCATGGAAGAGGGGAAGAGTTTCCCGTTCTGTGTTTGGTCATCAGATGGACTCCCTTAAATGATTAAATTCTGGTATTTGGATATCCTATTCTAATTTCTAAGAATTTAACTTATTTATATGAAAAATTTGGTAGAGACAAATTAATTAATCCGAGAAGTTGAAATACTATTAAGTTTCAATTTTAGGCTTCTCTAAAAAAAATTAACTTCAATTCTATATATGACCAAAAGATTCAAGCAATTCATGAACTATGCCATTTTTGTGAAGTATGCCACTTTGTTATTTATACGATCCAACCGACCCATGATATCTTTGAAAATCGTTCGAAATTATTCGAATACGCTAAAAAAACGGTAAAAATTGCTGACAATCGCTCGAAATCGTTGGAAATCGCTCGAAAATGATTAAAAATTGTTTTCTACTTCGAAATCGCCTATCGTTCATTCCTCTCAATTTTAAAATAGATTTCGTTTCGAAAAAAATGTCAAACCGTATTTTCACTAACAAAACATAAAGATACATATAGGGTGGAGAATTCGGGTTTCGGGACGGGTTCCTCGGGTTTGGTCCGGGTTCGGGTTCCTCGGGTTTTAAAAAAATTGAACCCAAAAAACCATTTGGTTTTCGGGATGGGTTCCTCAGGTTTCGAGTTGGGTTCGTGTTGTTCAGGTTTTGAAACATTGAACCAAAAAAACGAATTGTATTTGGGTTATTTCGGGTTCTCGGGATTTTTCGGGTTCTTCGAGTTTTTTGGGTTACTTAAGAACAGGTAATACGGGTTTAAACGGGTAATTCGGGTTTTAAACGGGTAATTTGGGTTTAAACGGGTAATTCGGGGTTAAACGGATAATTCGGGTTCCAAATTTAACATACGGATGATTCACACACATTCTCTCTTTACTTCTTTAAGTCTAATGATTTCAACATGATTTGAAGATGCTGCAACTAATATTTGTTTCTGAGAACGCCACCATATCATTGTCATCCAATTGTAAAAATATATTTCGTTTATCATCAAGCTTTATGGGGATCTGACTAATAACATGTAACTACAAAATCAACTAATTCATCTTTTGAACCTCTAGAATAAAATAATCTTAAATTACCGTCCCTTATAAATAACGAAAGATATGTTAACTTATGTCCAATGACGACGTGTAAGAGAAGAACTATATTGTGCCAAAAGATTAGTAGAAAATGCTATACCAGGACGAGTACAATTTGTAAGATACAAGAAAACCTTTATCGCATTCATGTATGGTACTTCTGGTTTGAGTATCTCGTAATTATTTTCAAAAGGATGAAATTGATCTTTTTTCAATATTTAGAAATTGGTATGCTTAATGGATTTGTCTTATCCATATTAAAACGTTCTAAGACAGTTTTTGTATGATTTAATTGATTAACAAAAATTCCACTCTTTAGATGCTCTATGTGTAAACCAAGATAAAAATTGGTTTGTCCAAGTTCTTTCATTTCAAATTCTTCTTTAGATAATTTCAAACATTCTTAATTTATTTTGAGGTCCCAATTATATTTAAATTATCCATATAAATAGCTATAATCACAAAATCAATTTTTGTTTTCTGGATAAATATACAAGGACAAATGAAATTATTCACAAATCCCATTTTAAGCGGATATCGTTTAGACGACAGTACCATATATATCCAGATTATTTAAATATAAATATCATTACAATTTGATTGTATACACTTCTTTAGGCTTTTCATTTGGTGTTGTCCACATTCTTAATCCTTCAAAAAAATTTATGTATATATCATTATCCAACGTTTCATATATATATGCTACAACCACATTCATAAGGTACATTTCTAAATTTTTGGATGTCGTTAAACTTATCAAATATCTGAACGTGATTACATCCACAATGGGGGAATAGGTTTCCTCGCAATCAATTCCATATCTTTGAAAAAGATCTTATGCTACAAGATGTGTCTTATAATATATCTTGTGATTTTATAGTTTTCATTTCTTTTTCGCACAAAAATTCATTTGCATCCAACTAGTTTAACACCATTAGGAGTTTGAACAATGAGTTTAAATACTATGTTGTTATTTATTGAGTCTAGCTTTTTTCCATTTTATCCAAACATATATCTTTTGACATTATGACACTGAAATTGGTTCTGGATCTTCATTATTATTTTCAATTTGTTTGAATATAGAGAAATAGAATATTCTATCATTATCATTTATTTCATATTCTATTATAATCTTTTCATCATGGATATAGTTACTAGAAATCTCATTGTTCTTTGTATGTTCAAAATTATTTCATCACTTTCATTATGAAGATTTTCTTTCTCATTTGTTTCTTTTGGAGAGTTCTTTATTATCTAAGAATCAACATCTTTATTGAACTTTTTTAGGATTCTTATCTTTAGAACCAAGTGGTCGTCTACGTTTCAAATGTGTTATAGACTCATTTGAACTTTTATCCAATTGACCTTATGGTATTTCTATTTGAGCGGGTGCATATACAGTCGGTATATATGATTTTATAACTCGTGTTGTATCATTAAACTCATCTGACAGTCGATTTGCGATATTTTACAAGTGTATAATCTTTTGTACTTTCAAATTACATTGTTTTATAAGAGGATCAATGTAATATCAATAATTGTGTTTTCCATGTTAAATCTTTTGAGATTTGTTTTATCCATACTCCTAATGTTGAGAATTCATTCTTATTAAAATGAAAATCAGCAAAATAAGCTATAAACACATCACCCATTTGTGGTTCAAGATATCTAATAATAGATGAGGAATTATATCCAAAATAAATTCTCAATCTCCGTTGTGGGCTCATATATTTCCATTACGGGGGAGCAATTGGAACATATAATGAACAACGAAATACCCAAAGATAATATATATTTGGTTCTTGGACATTTGTAATTGTATTGGAGAATTTTGATGGTTAACACTTAGCCTTATTTGATTTACTGTTGAAGCATGTAAAATTGCATGTCCCCAAGTAGAAATTGAGAGTTTTGTTCTCATTATCAATGGTCGAGCAATAAGTTGGAGACATTTAATCAACGACTATATCATACCATGTTGTGTATAAACTAGTGGTACGGGATGTCCAATCTCAGTGCCAAGTGATGTACAATAATCATTGTAAGCTTGAGAAGTGAATTAAACGTCACAAATGCAGCATTGCAGGTTGATAATAAGAAAACGCGTGACCATTTACTTAAGCGTCGATTAATATCATAAAGTATCAAAATGGTCTACTTGGTGGATGAATAGATTCACATATATCACATGCATTCGGTCTAAAAACGGTGGTGACTCATGTCCAACTTTGACTGATGACAATCTTATTATTAATTATTCTTGAGAACAAGTAGTACATACATGTGATCTCATGAGATTGAAATATCTTCTCATTTTTTACGAATAACCATTAAAATTTTCAACGATTGTCTACATCATTACTGAATCAGGGTGACCCAAACGATCGTTCTAAATATTAAATAGGATTTTATAATTTGGGTTGAATATGGCATATGATTCAACCATTCATATTTTTATGAAATATAATCCAGAGGATAAAAGCAATGATTTTTGTACAATATGTTTCTTTTTAGAAATCATTCTCATTATATAAAGATATTCACGATTTTCATCATTGTTTGTTTCAATATGATAGTCATTTTAGCGAATATATTTGAAATTCAATAAGTTTTTTTTATTATGGAGATGATAATGCATCTTGTATTAAGATTTTGTCCCTCCAGACATTATGAAGTTCACTTTTCTACATTCCTCAATTTTTTCGCATTTCCAAATGTTGACACTGGATTCATGTATTCTCAACTTGGAGAAATACTTTTCATATTTCAATATTGTGTGCATCATAACGCAATCAATTGGACATATATCTTCATCATTGATATTTAATCGTAACATATTCTTTGTTACTTTGATCCAATAAAGATATTCATGAACCTGAAAATAGAAAACAAGAGTTGCATATAGTATATAAAAGTTTAAGAAAAAGAAATTCATATCCATGTCTCATTTCCATTCATCATTTTTTATTTTTCAAATTGGTCCAAAAAATCTACTTTGTTCATATGCATTTCACCCTTGTCGTCATCAAGGAAGTCATCGAGATCATCATAAACAAAGTTCATTTAAACATATTTGTCTTTATTCATTTGTGATTTCTGGTATAAATCAACAAAGTCTCTTAGTCTACGATACACTTGAGACTAGAGGTGTCAATGGGTTGGGTTGTACCCAACCCATTAAAATAAGATGGGTCTTGTAGGATAATTGGGTTGGATTTAACTCGACCCATTTAATAATGGGTTATATGGGTCGGGTTAAACAAATTTGTTCATATAAATAACATTTTGTATATATATTTTTATCATTTAATATTATTATATATATTTATACATTAGATCTTATAATTATTGTTTCAATAATCAAAATAATAATTTATAAAAATAAATAGCTAAAACAATAATTAATGAAAATAAATTTTATAAAATAAAATTCTTGATATATATATTAAAAATATATGATATAATCGTCAATTTTTCATCTGAATATACAAATAGCTAAAAAAATAATTTCTAAAAAAGAAAATTTTTAACAAATTCTAATAAAAAAATGTTCGATATAATCATAAAATCTTCACCATTTTCTCGTCGTCCTTGACTTCAACATCACGATCATCGACAACATCAACTTCATCGGCACAACTATCATTTATAAACATACTAAGAATATAATATATTTTAATTAAATTAATTTTAATCGGTTTTATCCTTTTAACCCATTTAACCCAATACCACATCTCATTTATTTATCTCACCTTTACTTCTTTCCATTTTCCCCAAATGTCAACCTGATTTCACCTAATTACTCGATTTCATCCGATTTCAACCCGATTTCACCCAATTTTAACTCAATTTCACCCAGTTTCAGGCTCATTTCACCTAATTTTAACTCAATTTCGCTAAATCTCAATCCAATTTCACCTAATTTTAATTCGATTTCACCCAATCTCACCGAGAATCAACCCAATTTCACCGAATTTCCACTCGATTTCACCCAATTTTAACCCAATTTCAACTCGATTTCATCCAATTTCGCCGAATTTCAACCCGATTCTAGAAAATTTTGACTCGATTTCACCTAATTTTAACTCGAGTTTATCCAATTTTATCGAGTTGAAATTCAGTGATATTGGGTGAAATCGGGTTGAAATTTGGTGACATCGGGTTAAAATTCGGTGAAATCAAGTTAAAATTTAGTGAAATTGGGTGAAATCGAGTCAAAATTTGGATGAAATTGGGTTGAAATTCAGTAAAATAGGGTTAAGATTCGGTAACATCGGGTTAAATTTTCACCTAATTTTAACTCAACTTAACCAAATCTCGACCCAAATTCACCCAATTTTAACTCGATTTCACCCAATTTCACCAAAATTCAACTCGATTTCACCCAATTTTTATCCGATTCTAACTCGATTTCATCACATTTCACCGAATTTCAACCTAATTTCATCCCATTTTGATTCGATTTCAACCCAATTTCACCCAATTATAACTCAATTCACCCAATTTTATCGTTTGGAATTCAATGACATTGGGTGAAATCAGACTGAAATTCAGTGATTTTGGGTGAAATATAGTTAAAATTGGATGAAAACAAATTAAATTGGGTGAAATCGAGTTAAATTTGGTGAATTTGGATTAAAATTGGGTGAAATTGCGTCAAAAAGATGAAATTGGGTTGAGATTCAGTGAAATTTGGTTAAAAGTCGGTGAAATCGATTTAAAATTAGATGAAATTAGGTTAAATGGAATAACTAGACATCGTGAAAGAAAAGAAGGATTCACCGAAATCAGAAGCAATTTAGAAATAAATGGGTTGAATGGGCAAAACGCATTAAAATTAATATAAATGAGTTTTAAACCTATTAAATCCATATAAATGTATATCCAATTATTCAAAACTCATTTCTATTTTAAATGGGTTGGATTGGGTTGGATTAACCCACTAAACCTAACCCAATTTGACATCTCTACTTGAGATCAATATTCATTCATAATATATCGATAACATATTATATCTTGTTCGTTTTTTAGTCACAATTTCATGTTCAGCCAGTCGATAATCTTTTTTATTATCTTCATTATAAAAATTATTTGGTGAATTTATCCAATCCACCACGTGGAGAAGGTTTCAACTCGACCCGGAATAAATGAGCGGCCGTTAATCGGGTCGGATCTTGAAAATTCAACCAGAACAGGAATGGTCTTAAATTCCCCCTCTTGCGTTTCATTTCAGGCGCCAAAAGAAAAAAAGAAAACAAAAAATTTTCTCAATTGGATCGGAAGGCAGGATCCATCACTCTACTACTCTCTGAGCTATACATCGAAGCAAGCTGAAAGAACTCGTAGGTAGAGAGATATGTTTGGGAGGTTCAGGCCGCCACCTTCGTCGCCGGACTGTCTGGAGAGATGTCCGGCGAAGCTTATCAAAGACGATCCTCTCTCCGTTTACGGTACCTCTCTCTCTCCCCCCGAATTATGAGTTGTCGATCCGATGGTCGGAATCCTCCAAAATTCGAAAATACGCACCCTATTGTAGATCGGTTTGTCAGATCTAGATCGATAGAGTCGCAAGTCTCCAAGGGTTTTTGTTGTGAGATTTTCCAGTAGAGCGAATATTGGATTCGCACTGCATCGTTGTGTAGAAGATTAAAAGATGTAGAACTGATTTTGAGATACCTTAATTGATGATGAAGTCTAAAGATGTAAAATTGATTTTGTGATATCTGCATTGATGATGAAGTGAACATTGTGCATAACCACTTGATCTACGGAATCAAGTCTGAAAATTTTCACTTCAAATGTGCGTTGTGTTGTAGAATCGACACTGTTGAAGCTCAAAAAAGGCTCAAAACTGGATCTCGGTCCTTGCCGTGTGACTTCATTAGACACCGAGAGCGAAAATGAGTCACCCCCTGATGCCGTTATGCGCTCTGATCCCTCAACCAGCTCGGATACACGAAACAGTGACTTGAAACGTCTCCAGTGCCTTGATCCAATGGCTATAGATTTGGGTTCAGGCGGAGGTGAATCTGGGGGGAGCCCGAAACAGCAAAAGAATGTGAACCCATCAGTGCTCGGTATGTTTTGCAGGTACAGGAATCTGGTTCGCGAACGAAGCATGTCCCACGAAGAGGATATAAGCCTAAGGACCGAGAACTCTTTGTGATTGAAAGTCTCATAGCCGGCTAATGCTTGAACTGGCCGGAACAAGATATCTATCTAACCTTTCCTTGTTTGTACAAACACTTCCATTTTGTAAGGCCAAAGGTTATTTTATCAGCCAAAGGAAGATATGCATGTGGTAACTGTCCAACGGATGCTTGATGATAGTGAAACCAACAGAGAATAATCATGAGATTTTGGATAATGCCTATTCAATGTGTGATACTAACTAAATTTTATTTTATTATGTCGATAACGAATTATATGAATATTTCTCTGAATGTTGTATGGATCTACCTCACCTTGATCAGAAATAAACCTATCTTACTCTTCTCAATAGAGACAAGAATCTTTTAGATTTGAAATATGCACAATGTATACGAATTGGAAAGCTTAATTGAATGTTGGCACTTCGATGGGAGAGATGATCAAAGAGGCTTCAGATACAAAGCTGAGTTTTGATTCAAGCTAATTATTAACTAATACAAATAGGACAACATACAAAATGGCATTTCGGAGTCAATAATCATGAAGAAAATATCGGTTGAGGCTCAATAATAAAGAAGTTAAAGAAGAAATACTCTAAGATTGAGCAAGAAACAAGAAAGGTGTGTTTCTCAGGGATCATTCCCTTAGCCACGAAGCCAAAGCTGGTTCCCACTCGCACAGTTCACCTTCTTCAAACCATAGAGCTGCCCCAAAGCCGAATAAGCAAAAATGTCAGCAGATGCCACAAATTCATCATCGATTTAGATCGTAATTGATTTACAATCAAAGATTGATGTTCAAATGACCCAAACTGTTGATTGAATTAACACCATATAGGTTTAAATTCAGGAACAAGGCTTGGCAAAGTTAAAAATCATTGTTGATCGGAAGTAAATACTTGGTCAATGACTGAATGAACAAGATTGAGTTTTCATAAAAATGAATTCAACCAAAACAGAAATATAACCCAAGACCCCTCTGAATTTTGAACCAAAAACAATTGCATGACCAAGTTCAATCTATAATAAACATTATCATTCAGCACCATTGATTCGAGAAAATAATTTCGAACATAAACAGTTCACGTTTCAGGAAAAGCCCCATATCGCCCAAACATGGTCAATTTTGATGATAATCAATGATTAAACATGAACAAAGAAGAAACACGAAATCTCACCAATCTCACGCTTGCCATTTTCAGGGCTATCACTACCATGGACAATGTTCCTGCAAAGAGCATATTGTCAAACCATGAGAGTCTATTGAAATACTTATTTTCCTACCATTTTGTGGGTCAGGGTCCAACCTTCCAGTTTGAACTGCGAGATCTCCCCTTATGGTGCCAGGTTCAGCTTGAAGAGGATCAGTTTTCCCTATGAGCTTTCTCGCTGAAGCAACAACACCAACACCTTCCCAAGCCTTTGCAATACAAATATTATAAGCAACTTGTTACCTTCTGAAAAATAAAATGCAGAAAAGTAACAAAAATATATAGTCTTACCATACACACAACCGGGCCTGAAGTAATATACTCAATCAGTTTTGGGAAGAACGGTTTGGCCTTGAGATCCTTATAATGCTCCTGGCAATTCAAATCCAAGGCCTTGTGTTATGATTCACAAGCCCAAATAGAGAGTTCCACATGGGTTGAGATAGACTCTAATGTGGGGCTTATAAGGACTCTTAGGCACCCTCTCCTATAAGCTAGCTTTTGGGATGAGTTCTACCAAGCTAGTTCTTATCAAATGGTATCAGAGCAGTTCCAATTCTCGGCAACTGCATGGCTACAGGAAAGGAGCAAAAGGAAGAGGCCAAATTACCAGGTGCCAACACCGTGGATGTTGCTCTTTAAAGGCGGTATTGTTATGATTCACAATCCAAATAGAGTTCTACCTAGTTGGTTCTTATCAGCTTCCTGTTCACTTATTCATGATGTTGACGTTTGATGATGTCTAGACTGATGTTGATTCTTAACAGGAGATTTTGACACGGATGTGATATAGACTGATGCTATAACAACAATGGAATGAATTATACCTCGGCCAATTCTCTTGGGCACTTGAATAGCTTCAATCCCGTCAGCTTAAACCCCTTCTTCTCGAACCTCGACACGATTTCTCCTACCTAGGACGATTAGACAAATATAACGCAATGTATTATGTTGTCAGCTTCCACAGATTTCTTCTCACGAGCAACCAATCCAACAGAAGAAACTGATATTAAAAGAGAGAGAGAGAGACTAAATTATGGGAACTTACAAGGCCTCGTTGCACGCCGTCGGGTTTCACCATAATGTAAGTCTCCTCGACTTGCTCCTGAAACCATACAGGATTTTTATAACCACGTGCAAAAGCTCGGAAACAACAACACGTTTCACCAGCTTATGCAAAATTCGATACGATTTAAATATGATTTCCCTCAATTCGATCTTAAATTCATTGTTTAACTGGATGATTTTGGAAAAGCTGAACCTTGTACCTAGAAGAAAACATATGAATAATCTTATAAGTAAAAAGGGAGGGACAAACAGAGCGTGAACCATGGAAGCAACAAGGTGAGGGAGGAAGATGCCAGGTTCGGCGGAGCTAGAGGCGCGAAAACGGCGGCGACAGGGGGAATGGCGTACGAAAAGACGGAACTGGGGACGAAACGCGGCCAAGTTAGACTCGGAACGCATATTAGCTTTGGCGGGAGAGAAATATGAGCATCGAACAGCCGGAGCTCTCTCCGGCAACGAGGAAGACGACGTTGGAGAAACAGAGATACTCCATCTACCAACCACAGCAACTCCCTCCATTCTCTCCTCTCTCCTCTCTTTGTCAAATATGACAAATGCGGTGTAATCATGTTTAGAACCAAGTTGATAAATAAGATAATATTGGGGCCTATAAAGAAATATGATTAAATATGGGTTAATTTTAGAATATTAAAAAATGTCATCCATGATCCTTCTTCCTTCCCTCCTCAGCATTCTAGAATTGTTCATCATGATTGCTGTACTCTGTATTGCTGTACCATCATATTCTATAATAAAATGAGTTTGTTATCTGGGTCAGATCTTGTCGTGCATTCCATTAGGGTGTATAAGTCCCTTATATATATATATATATCTACATATATTGATATAAAGTTTAATGCCACTGAAAACTTGAAATGATGAGGGTGCCAAAGAAGGGACTCTCAAATAGTGGTTAAGGCAGTTGCTAACAGTCAGTCTGGTTTCCTGATGGCAGCCGTCAAGCACTTGGTCAAGCACTGGAAGAACAGGGAGGTACAAGCCAACCAGCTTCTTCGGGAACTATCAGTCGATCCAACGAGTCCATTTTTCCGTTAGGACTATTGGGGAGAACCGAATAACTCAGAAATAAGCAAGCAAGAAAGACGCCCACAACAGATCCATAGTTGGGAAGGGCAACGTCCGGTAGAAATGTCTTACGAAGAGGCAATCAAGTAGACATTGGAACGGAAAGGGCAGTCTAAAGAAACGATCTCGAACCATGAAAGGGGAGAATCTGAAGAGGAAGATGATGTAAACGACTTGGATGATTTTGACTACAGCATTCTAGGTGATGACAGTGGCAATAATCACTCAGAGCACCAACCTCTTGTTAATGGAACCCAATTTCGAGAATATCAAGAGGGAATGTTTGAAGATCGATTATCATTTATACAAAAGACTACCAGAAGTAAGTAGATATTATCATAGAAATGTGTCAGATAAATTTGGTGTATAGTTCTAATTATCAAGTCTCGCCAATAAGAAATTTTTCTTTGCGTTGGAGTTTATTGATGTCTCTACCTTAGTTCCAACTGTCTGTTCCATGAATTGGAACATTCAAAAATCCTCTTTCAAAGCAAACCCACCAATCATTTTGCTCCAAAACCGAACCGAATTTGCATTATAGGCTCATACCTTAGAGTCGAGATTAGGAGAAACGTATTCTTCAGACATAAGCTGTCTAGGATAATTGTTTCTTTAAGCAGGCATTGTTTTTCCATTCCAAGTGAGGTTTTGCGACCTTCTTCACGACCAAACTCACCTCTGAGAACCTGCTACATGCTACAATAGCAACTCTCAAGGAGCAACTTGCAAGTCCAACAGTCCTATGTATGACATCCTCAATTGACATTGATTTATTTCATCTCCAACCAACAAACAGCTATCCCTCATGCTGCTGCTGCACATCTTGGCTTCTTGTTGATTTCTCTTACCTTTTTGGATCATCCCCACACCCGCATGGGAGGCGGCACCCACATAGTATCCTTGAATTCTTCATGATCAGCCAATCCAATTCTTTTTCCTTTTTTAATGTTCTTTGTATGTGGTTAATAACTTCCAAGGCCATCGAAAAGGGCATCAATCAGTTTCTCCTTCCTACACACCATATTCCTTGCTCTCCCTAGCCAATGGTGTCATTCTCTTGCTCTACACTGTCCACACCATCATTCTCTTGCTCTGGTATTGCACTCTCCGGTTTCTCATCTCCTTCATTCCAGTCATGGACTTGTTCACCTCCTAGGCTTCCGTTGTGGGGTTGCTCATCTTGCTCCTTTAAGTTAAGTGGTTGACCTTCTTCACTTCCACTATGGGAACGGTTATCTTCTTCTTCTTCTTCTCGATTAAGGATATGAGATTGTGTCTTTCCTTTGTCTTGTTGAATCAAGTGTTCATCAGCTTTGTTTTGATTAAGTGGTTGATGCTCTTGACATCCGCTAAGAAAGGGATTGTCTTCTTCTTCTCGGTTGAGGACAACGGACTTTGTTTCTTCTCCATTTTGTTCAACTGACTGTTCATCGGCTTTGTTTTGCTCAAGTAGTTGACCCTCTTCACTTCCACTAAGGCAGTGATCCTCTTCTTCTTCCCGGTTAAGGACAAGGGACTGTGTCTCCCTTTCGTTTTGTTCAACTGGCATTTCATCGGCTGTCTTTGGGTTAAGTGGTTGACTTTCTTCATTTCCAACAAGGGGGTGGTCATCTTCTTCTCGGTTAAAAACAAGGGGCTGTGTCTCTCTTTCGGTTTGTGCAACTAGCATTTCGCCGGCCTTATTTTGGTCATCTTTGACTTCTCCGTTAAGGACAAGGGACTGTGTCTCTCCTTCATTTTGTTCAACTGGCATTTCCTCGGCCTTGTGGAGGTTAAGTTGTTGACCTTCTTCATTCCCGCTATGGGAGTGGCCGTCTTTTTCTAGGTTCTGTTTAACCGCCTGTTCACCGGCTTTAACAGGCGGCTGTGCATCTTCTTCCTCATCCTCCTCTTCATCCATTTTCATATATAGACCAAGTTGTGCCAATGGATTACTGTTGCCTTCCATCTTGAAACTACCCAACATATTCTCCAGATACTCGGAGCTCGTCTCTTCCATGAAGCTTGGTAATTGGTCACCTTCAGCAGCAGCCCTAAGCATCTCCAGGTCTTCCAAAAACTGACTGTTCTCGTTTATGTCAACAGTCTTTTCCATCTGCAACCCCAATAGAAGAAATTGGTCATCATTGGAGGAAACAATCTTTAAGAACAAGGTGAAGAACACAGAGGAAGCTCCTTATACCTTCTGTAATGCTAGACGTGCGGCTTCTCTCTCCTGTTCCCTTTTCCTCCTTGCTTTGGCTGCAGCTTCTGCTTCGGCCTTTCTCTTTGCCTCTTCAGCAGCTTTGGCCTCAGCTTGTAATCGTGCTTTTTCTAATCAGAAGGAGATACACATGGGTTAACAGCAATAACTTTAACTAAATGTGCATTGAAATATACGGCCAAACATTGCACTCATCTCCAACCTTCTCTTAACCGCCTTTCGAGTTCCTCTCTTTCAATCCTCAGTTTCTCAGGATCCCCCTTTTCATCCTGGATTTGATGCATAGAAAAAATTTTCAGAATTGCAGACAAGCTTTCTCATCATACCTATGGCGAGGCATTTAAATACTGACCTTGTCAAGGGCTTTCTCTCGAGCTTTCAGAATGGTATCGGCAAAGCGGTTTTTCAACAGAGCTGCGCGATATAGCTTTTCCGGGGATATTTGTCTATCAGATGGAGCAGTCTCCTCTATAATTTTCATAGCATGACAGTTGAAATCATGATTTAAATTACAGAGCAATTATGTCTCCTAAACTAGTATTTCTTACCATCTCGTTGGCCATCTGCATCAATGGCACTCGGTTTGTCATCTAAGTTCTGCTTAACTTGACTCAATTCATTTAGAGGATCTGCGGGGAATAAGGAAAATGTTTCATGGAAACACCCATCCCAGCACTGCAAAAGCTACATGCATCAAAGAGAAAGAGACTCACTATTTACAATCTCCTTATCGTTGCCACTAATATCCTCTCTGTTAACAGCAACTCCGGATTCTTCTTTATCCTAAATTTAGAGCAGACAGCAGGAGATCATGGATCCCATTTTTTTTAGAATAATTTCCCAAAAGAGTATCAGAGAAACAAAGTGTAAACCTATGGCAACTTGGCAAGCATGAACGCCAACATAAAAGAAAAGGTCAAAATACCTTTGCGCCAGTAGGATATGAAGCTTTAACAGTATCCGTTTCACTACCTGAAGGACTACTAGGACCAGAATCTGAAAGATAAGCAAGGGAAAAATCAGTAAAAAATTTTGATTTATCAAGTCACCACAACTAAGTGCAAAACCCTCGAGCTACTATATTCAGAAGCTATAAAAACAATAACACGCAATTGCAGAGAAACATAGAATTCTCAGTCTTGTTATGTGTAAGACAATCCTCCAGTTACCATATAGATTGCGAAATAACAAGAAAAGGATTCATTGACCTCATATATTGCTTCCTATATTTCATCCAGCTGTAGTGACCTTATACAGCACAAGTCATCACAACCGACAAACAGCATTGTGATGACTTACATTGGGCTATCTATATTCTGGGAAAACTCCAAATATCAATATCTGTCACAAATAAGAATCCCCACTGCCTGGCACCCCTCTTCCCCCACAGAGCAGGGGTAGAGGTCTGAATGTTACAACCACAAATACTTCAATGTAAAGAGGTTTGGATTGCTGGTCACCCAAAAAGGTTGGCACAGCCCAATGAAGGAACGTCTTCCATAGTTGGTTCAAGAAGATAGTATCTAAATGCATTAACAGAAGACTTTCCTCCTGGCCCCCAAACTACCACTGATACAAAGCCTATTTTAAAGTTGAAACTCTAGTAAGTGTGATAACACACAGATTCCAGGACACCAATACAACAACACACATTAAAAAAAAAAGCCAGGGATGCGGGATAACTTCTAAACATGATTTGAAGGCCACATGCACAGAGAGTAACACATTGAAGATGGACTTGAAAGGTAATGTTATTTATATCCTGAGCTATTCCTAAAATTTGTGTACAAATTATGCATAATTTTATAGGGAAAAACAAGACAACGAATTAGGAAATAGAAGAAGGTTCACATAAACACGAACCACTAGATGAAGATCCTGATTCACTAGGGGAGCTACTTGAAGTTGTGCATTCATTATTTCTGCAGGTCGCATCTTTTTCCATCTTTAGAGGAGGATAGCTTGAAACAGGCGGATCATTCCCACCAACAATGTCAACATCCTCATCAATGAGCCCATCACCTGTGATTAAATGTATGTCAGAAAAACTCAGGGAATTGCTCTTATCAAAAGTTCAAAACGCCTATGAAATAAGCATTAAGAAGTCAAGAGGTTACCTTCATTTGGCTGCGCTGGAGAATTGCTTAACCCCAAGTCATGAACAATCTAGAGAAAATATGTTCAAGAAAAAGGTCACATGCCACCATCTCTTAAAGTGCATTAACTATCAGAATAAACACCAGAAAAAGATTATTTACCTCCATTTCACATGGTTCGTTTCTTTCCTGGTATTTCTTTTTCTCTCTTATATAGTCATCCAAAAGGTTACGCAGCTTGAACAAGATTTCATCAGAGAGAGCATCTATATCAATCTCAATCTCTTCTTCGCCACTTTGACTGTCACCAGCGGTATGCTCTTTAAGGAAATCAACAATGTTTCCTGGAATCTCTTCTTCTAAAGCCTCCAATTGCCTTCTCAATTTTTTCTTGTCGTCATCTGTCATGACCAGCTTAGCAGGCTCCACTCTCAACTTGCTTCGATTCACAGCAGCTGCCTTTCTTTTTGACACCGATAATCCGGCAGAGGTTTCAGATTTTAAATAAGCATTTCCAATTAATGGCGTGATTGATGGTTCAACCACAATAATTTTTTTCTCTATACTTCTCCATCTTGTTTCAAAATACTTACCAAGAGCCTGAGCCATAAAATGGTATTCGTTTCCAGGTGGATTGTAAACCATGGAATTGGAAAAGGTAAGGCGAACATCTGCTGCAAAGTCTAAGGGACTAAAGTATTCACCTTTGCACAGTCTGCTTTTTATTGTTCCCAAGTCCATCGGGTGCTTAATAATGTTGAAATAGTCTGGAATGTTCAACTTCACTGGATCAACAGGAGAAAGAAATGGCCATCCGTACTGATGTGACATTAAGCGATTGAGTAATGTCTCACACTGCTTCATCACCATAGCAATTGAATGACTTGTACGGGCATCTACTATTGCAGATGCAGATCGCACAGATGAACCTTTCTTTGACCGTGAAATATTATTACGCAGAGGAGCCTGTTTTTTGCCCTGTAAACTAGCAGATCTCCCGAAGCTTTCTGGTGGCAGCCTCTTGGGCCCATCACTGCAACTATGAATATCACTATGAGGCGACAGAACAATAACTGAATGGATCGATTCAAGCTTCTTATGAAGATCCTGAACCCGTTTAAGGTCCATCTTCAACCTGCGAATTAAATTCTCTCTCTCAAACCTCGGAATCTTTGACAAAGACAGAACTTCCTTTGGAATGCCACAGCTATTATATCCATCTCTTATCAAGCTAATGCATTTCCTTTTTGGTGCACAAGAATTCTCTGAAAGAGTCATCTCAGTATCGAATCCTCCCGAGCAACCAAACCCTTCAGATTCGGCCATGTTCTCACCAGCATGCCTGTAGTCAAGAACGAAGCCCGGAGATTGCCTTTTACAGTACTTCGGTGCTTTACTCATGCGCTTTCTTAACGTGCTTGATATAACAGTGCCTCGATAACTTGTGTTCTTTCTCCAAAAACTCGCAAGTTCCTTATTCAATTTCTCCTACCATATTGGAAAACGGTAGGAAGCTTCAGAATGATAAGTTCTGGGGATATCAAGCTGGAATAACCTGTTCTTTATCAATGCCCAATCTAAAACCCAAAAGAATCCCTATCAAATCAACCTCAACAAGAACCCTTAAAGGTTCCCAATTTCCTAGCATTCTTCTCCACGAGTACTAAAAAACTCAAAATCGGAATCGACCTAATGCTCTTTCCTTCCCTCGCGAAAATTCATAGAATAGACAGAACATCTCAACGGGAATATCGTCTTCAATCAGGGATTGCGGAAAACAAAAAATCAAATCCTGCAAAAAACTAGACTCCGCGACACGATAAACTCGATCCGAAAAACTTTGATCGGGCGATTTCAGCCATCAGTTCCTCGAAATTTCGCAATCTTCGGTCAAAGAGGAGAGAGAAACATGTGCGCAGAATACGGAGGCGTTTGCGCCTCTACTTATAGGCCCAAACCGCTTATTAGCCGCCGACTTCAATCAAATCTGAGCCGTCCATTGCCTCCACAAGATCGCAACGGCTGTGAATTCTTGTTTCATATAAACCGTTGATATTAGATCCAACGGCTTTGAAGAGTGCTTAGTTCCAATTAAAAAAACAAACTGGCAAATAAATAATACACGGAATATGTGGAAATATCACTCCCGCGAGTATGGAAAGCTTCCACACGCGCGCTGGTTTAGCTGATCATGATCTCAAGGAACTCGACACATGTCAAGAAAAGGAAGATACACGTGAAAAAGTCATGGCCTATATTTCAACGCATTTCATTTAGTTAAAATATTTTTTAGCTCGGTTAATTTCATTCAGTTATTAACCGTCTATTTCAACGCATTTCATATCTTTTTATATTTAATAGTAATAATCTCTTTTTTTCTGTATTTTTAAAAAAGCAGTATATATATATATATATTCATTGAAAAAAAAACCTAATAAGAAACATGAGTACATGTAATTAAACTTCAAAACAAAGTTGAATTAAATGCCACAGAAAATGTTAAAAAGTTAATTATCAATCGATATATATATATATAAATATATAATATATAGTATATAAATATAACATAATTATTTATTATATGCATTAGTGGTATGCGTACATATATAATATTTATACGTATATACAATATATAGAATATATAATACGTAATGTTAAATATAATATTATATATATGGTATATAAATAATATACTTATTTATTATATGTATATGATATGTACTACGTATATATACTAATATATAGATATATGTAACATAATACAAAATGTATATTATATGATATTATGATATAAATATATGTATATAATATGATATATGATATAGTATATATATATATGTATTATATAAAACAATAAAAAAGAAAATCTACCAAGACCATATAAAGAGAAGATAAACGTTTTTTTTTATATATATTATTTCTTTGTTGGAAAAATAATATGTTTATAATCAAAGGGAGAATATCTATTTATAGGTAAAATACACTTTTTTTTTTAAATTGAAAAAATAATTATATGGGTTCAGGGTTCAGC
>CM071860.1:11766141-11780496 GCA_036759665.1 Gynandropsis gynandra
TCATCTTTGTATATCTATTAATTGTTTCGTTAAAATTTTTATAATGAAAAAATTTTATAGAGACAAAATCATGATGAAAGAAAAATAGTACATCAAAATTCATCTTTGATTTATCAACCGTTTTGTCTATTCACAGATTTTGTAGGTGACACATTTCGATTTATGAACGTGTTTTTTGAATGCTGAAGTAGGGAGCGCCGTTATAGATACGTCAACAACAGAATATCAATTTCTTTCTTCTTCTCAAGTTCTTGAGTATATGTGAAAAATTTTGTAGGGATATGCTTTGTCATGTCGTTTTAGATGTATTCTTCTTTCGTTTGAGCAACACAATGATATTATCTTCATATAGTATCATTGAATCGACAATCCACATGTTTCTTATATATGTCGAGTTATAGCTTTGAGCCACACATACTCTCTACTTGCTTCATGAAGTGCAATGACTTCAACATGTTTTGAAGATGTTGCAACTAATGTTTGTTTCTAAGAACACCACATTATCGACGTGCCTTCAATTGTGAAAACATATCTCGTTTATGATCGAGCTTTTATGAGGATCTAATAAATAATTTGTGTCTGCAAAATCAACTAACTCTTGTTTGAAGACCATAAGATAAAATAATCCAAAATTAATAGTCATTTGTAAATAACAAAAGATATGTTTAATTTATGTCCAATGATGACATGTAGGAGAAGAACTATATCATGCTAAGAGATTAATAGCAAACACTATATCAAGACGAATACAGCTTGTCAGATACAAGAGGGTCTTTATCGCACCCATATATGGTACTTCTGGTCTGAGTATCTTTTCATCATCTTCACAAGGACGAAATGAATATTTTTCATTATTTAGAGATCTACAAACCATTGGAGTACTTAAAACGCTTTAAGATCTCATTGTATAATTTGATTAATGCACGGATGTTTCACTCTATATATGCTTTATTTGTAAGATAAAATTTAGTTTGTCCAAGATCTTTCATCCTAAATTCTTCTTTTAGATAATTTCTAGCATTTTCATTATCTTTGAAGTTTCAATTATATTCAAATCATCCACATAAGCAACTATTGTCACAAAACCCCTTTCTATTTTCTGGATAAATACACAATGAAAAATGGAATTATTCACAACATATGTCCATATTGTTTCAATCCAATAGAGATCGTTGCAGTTTGATCACACACACTTCTTTAAGCTTTGTATCATATGTTTTCGACATTCTTAATCCTTCTAAAATTTCCATATATTTATCATTATCAATATCCATA
Source organism: Gynandropsis gynandra (assembly GCA_036759665.1). NCBI lineage: Eukaryota > Viridiplantae > Streptophyta > Magnoliopsida > Brassicales > Cleomaceae > Gynandropsis > Gynandropsis gynandra. Next base: position 11,767,417 of record CM071860.1, read on the forward strand.
TAGATATGTTACAACCACATTTATAAGTTGCATGATTTCATCCATAACAGGGGAATATGTTTCCTCATAATCAATTCTAGGTCTCTAAAAAAATCTTGTGCTACAAGACGTGTCTTATATCTTGCGACTTCATTTTTTTATTTCTCTTTTGTACAAAAAACCATTTGCATCCAACTAGTTTAACAATATTAAGAGTTCGAACAATGGGTCCAAACACTTCTTTTATTTAATAAGTCTAATTTAATATACATAGTTTCTTTCCATTTTATCCAGTCATATCTCTTTTGACATTTTGACACTGATTTTAATTCTGGATTTTCATTATTGTTTTCATTTTTTTATATAGAGGAATAGAATATTCAATCATTATCATTTATTTCATCTCATCGTATAATCTTTTCATTATGGATATAGTTAACGGAAATCTTATTATTATTTGTATGCTCAAGATTAATTTTATCATTTTCATGTTGAAGATCTTCTTCTTCGTTTGTTTCTTTGTGGATGTTCTATATTATATGAAAATCAATATTTTTTTTTATCAAACTTCTTTATTTTTCGTTGATTTTTATCTTTGGAATCAAGTGGTCGTCCACGTGTCAAACGTGTTGTAGATTCAGTGGAAATTCTATCGCCATCATGACCTTTTGGTAGTTCTATACAAGCGAATGTTTTTGCAACCGATATATATGATTTTGTCACTCGTGTTGTATCATTACACCCATCTGGCAATTTATTTGTGATAATTTGCAAATATTTGTTCTTTATACTTCCAGATTACATTATTTTGAAGGAGGATCAAGATATAACAATGATTATATTTTCTATATTAAATCTTGTGAGGCTTGTTTTATTCCTCCTTCTAAAGTTGGAAATTCATTCTCATTAATATGACAATCAGCAAAGCGAGTTGTGAACACATTTAAGATATATTATGATAGATGGTGAATTATATCCAATATAAATTCTCAATCTTTGTGGTGAGCCGACTTTTTTCCGTTGCGGGGGAGCAATCGATACATATACTATACAATTAAATACTCGAAGATGAGATATATTTGGTTCTTGATTATTTGCTAGTTGCATTAGAGAATATTTATTGTAAAAACTTGGCCTTAATTGAATTAGTACTGCAACATGTAAAATGACATGTCCTCAATCAGAAACTTGAGTTTTATTTTTATTAGCAAAGTCAAGTAATAAGTTGAAGGCATTTAAATCAATGACTCTGCCATACAATTTTTTATATGAACATTTGGTATATGATGTTCAATCTTAGTACTGAGCGATGTCCTATAGTAATTGAAAGCTTGAGAAGTGAATTCACCAGTGTTATCAAGCCTTACTTTATTAATAGAGTAAACGAGAAATTGAGCTCGTAATTTTGTTATTTGAGCAAGAAACCCCATAAATACAACATTACGGATTTTAAACAGGTAAACATGTGGTCATTTTTTTGAAGCACCGATTAATACCATAAAGCATCGAAATGATCCACATAGTTGATGAATAAGTGCACATATATCCCAATCTATTTGTTCTAAAAACGATTGTGAGTCATGTCCAACTTTGATTGATGATGGTCTACCATATCCATGACCACCACCGTGGCAACGTCCACGACATCGACCACGACCATGCATATATCCATATCCACAACAATGCCAATGGTTATAATTCCATGAATTCGCTTTCGTTTCATAGAACGACGTGGAACTAGTGGGACGAGCATGTTGATTTTCATTAATAACTTGTTTTATTGTTATCCAACGAGGAAAAAATGTAACGACGCGCGATATGTTTTGAAATCCTTCATACGATATTGATTTTGTAAATTGACATTATCCACATGGAATGTCGATAATGTTTTTATTTTTAGATTATCATAATCACTTATCTTTTCTCCACATAATTTCATTCTAGAGAATATTTCAAACACCGTAGAATGATATTCATCCACGACTTATTATCTTGAAATCTCAAATTCAACCAATCATTTTTTTCTTTTGAGAGAATCACATATTCTTGGTGATCGAATATATCTTTAAGAGACTCCTACGAATACGTGAGATCTTATTTTTGTAAGATATTCATTCTTTAGCCATCAAAAATATGATGTTATAAAAAGATCATGGCTTTCTCCTTTTCCTCTTGTGAGAAATTATTTCTTTATCAATCGTGCCAATTAGCTTTTTTTTCTTTTAAGATGCATTTTAACATCAAACACCCATGTCATATAATTTTCATCGAGGCATCATGTGTCGTGATTTTAAGATTCACTAGGTTCGACGTGATGATTTGTTATCAGTGAAGAAATAAATAAACAAACATATGTCATGTCATTGAAAATAAAGTTTAAAGAAATCTTTTATATTAAAAGTTAGATTTTCTGAATGGTGGTGTTGTCATCTCAATGCTTACATGACAACCACCTCAACAAATGTAATTTTGTTAATTTAAAAATTTATTAAATATAAAAGTATTAAATTGGAGAAAGTTTCAAATCACTATTGAAAATCATTAATACAAATATAATTTACTAATACATTGACGTTACTAACATATGTTATTTGAATCTTATAACTTTGAGATCACTATAAAAGTACTATTTATCAACTACTAATTCATTAACAAATATATCATTAATAGCAAACGTTATGATAAGTAAAAGGAAATAAACAATTGTATAGAAATCTCTATATAAATGAAAAAACTAACATTTCTCTTCGTGGTTTGATATATCAATTTTCCTCCAACAAATATCCAAATCAACTATCAACACATACTCAAACACTAATAAATGGATATTTCAAAAGATATGATCACAAAGACAAATAAAAAAAAAATCAAGACAAGAGACTAGGTTTCTACAACGTGGGGTTGGTTTCATTTAGTAGCATATTTGTGTGCAAACCGATTTGCACCATTTTTGTTGCGCTTTTTCATCATCATATTGGTTCTTTCTTCCCAAATTGATAGAGCAGAGTAGCGACAACTCTAAATGAGCTTTCTGAAGTTAAATATGTTTTTTTCCGATCATTTCATTATTTCATAATTGTCTTAGCAACTTTATATATATATATATATATATGGTCATTGAATCATTATAAATAGCTTAATTCTTTTAACACAAAAGAAACAAACAGAGGCAAAAATTCACACAAAAAATTACCTGATTTATTCTAACTATGTTGTCCCCCTCTTGCTCTCCAATGCTCTATAAGAACACCTCTAGCTATCCATTATCCTATTTTATCCAGGGTTATTTTCCTCGTACATGCAACACAAAAAAGTATCGGTTCATCAATAAAAAATCAAACTTACAGTTTCACATTGTGAACTTGAAACATCAATAGATTTTCCCTGTAAGATCACATAAGTTTGAAACTCTGAATAATACACCAAGAAGCAGTTACACCAACTGAAGATAGGGAATAAATCAAGCGGAAGAAGTAACGAAAACCAATTTCAAATGAGGTTTTGTGAGAAACCTCCATCCCAAATTTCTCACTTTGAAGGTACATCTATTTTCGATTTATAGAATTCATTCTCAAACAGCACGCATCGGGAAAACTATTTGGAAAATTCTAAAACCTAACTATTTAACTATGTTAGAGGAAAGTTTGGATCTTCTCTTACATGATGGCATGCGGGCAATGAGAGAAATATATGACATATGTGAGGGAAGGCTGTAGAGGCGAACGAGGAATTCAACAACATGATATTTGAGGACGGGTCGACGACATGAACCAAGCAATGCTAAAATTACTCGTGCTATCGGCAATCCGTCTACAATCCGTCCACAAATTTGTGGATGGAGAATTCGTCCATATTTACGGGCAGATCCGAAATGGAAACATTGATTATAGCAGATTATGGGCAGATGGTACTGATAACACGTAGTGTGGGTTAGTTTTAGGCTACGCATTTAGATCATTTCTGTGTAGTTTGCATAACACGAGTTACAAAACCGACATGAATGTCCTCTATCTAGTCCTTTTCAGGTTTTAAGGCAACAAGGCATAATCGAGCTTAAGGATGTTGGCTCTTGGAGTCAACTGCACATACTTGGAGCTACAAACCATTCAGAATAAATTCAGGCCAAGGAACCACACAGAATACCCGAGCATCGAGTGAAAGGAGCAAAAACAAGACAATGCCCCATGAGTATAATGAACCAATGTGGGATGGTCCCTTTAGCCCGTGCGGGCTGCACCTCCAGAAGAATCTGCATGACTCGTGCAATCATCAAGCGCCTGCTCAGGTTGCATGTGGATGAGGAGCCCGTCCAGGGTGGCCACTTATCCCGCACAGGTCGCGTGCTGCGATAATAACCCTAAAAAAGGGTTAAGACGATGGGAAACAAGAGTGGCACCACCAATAAAAGCAAAGAATAGTTCAAAACAAAAGGGAGGACGAAAAAGACATTGGAAAGCTCGAGAGAAGTTGGAGAAGCAAGGAAATAACATCAGAACATCGGTGACGAGATAGAAAAGTCTGAGGCATCATATTCCTTACTCTTTATCATGTATATTGTTGTTTTGTCTTGTTTTACAGCAGAATCCATGAGTGAGTAAGGCTTTAGCTATGGGTTAGAGACCGGTTTTGTAAGGCATGCTTATGTTTATGCATTAATGCTTAGATCTCTCAAAATTTCTTGTATTTCAGTTCTACGATCAATGCTGAATGATCTATACTTGTGCTGGCCGCTAAGTAACTTAGGATTTCATGTTTAACTCGAGGTTAGATTATGAATCCAAAAATATTGATGTTGATTTAGTTTGATTAATGAGAATCTGACTGGTCGGTTAATCGACTCACGAATTAGGATTGCATGCTTAATGCTACCGTAATTTTGTGTTAATCGCTGCTGGGAGGTAGGATTGCATGTTATTATGGTTAGGGAGTTTAGGTGTCGAGAGAACCATTCCCTACTTACGAGCATGAATTTCTCGTTATCAAGATAGTTTGATTGGTCTATGATCTTTTTTTATTACACCCTTGCAATTCAGGTAACCCAAAGCCTGTAGTGTTCTTATTGTCAAGTCTTTCGTGTGTCCTCATTGCTATCATAATTCATTTAAAATTGTCAGATTTTACCTCACATCACCATCAATTTAATTCGTCTAGTTTAGTTATATTCTTATCTTAGGTTATATTAGTCCATAGAGTTCGACCCTAGTATTACACCGATTTGTATTCTCGCGGTAAGTCAATATTAGGCATTTTTATTTGCTTGATAGTTCGCACATCAGGTACCTCCATCCCTAATTTTCGGATGGCAAGACAAGCTATCCACAAATTTGCGGACGGAAACGACTTCCATAATCCAAAAACCCCATAAGTTTGAGGATGATTATGTCTGACAAGAAACTGTTTGGATTTAGAGACGATTTAGGAACGACTCGTCGTTAAATGTTGGTCTTAGTCCATAATATATCCTTAATCAGTCTAGAAATTAACTCTTTAAACCCGTTACACCTTCATCTGTTTCTGACACAAATTTATCAAACATTTTACCCCATGTCATATTATCGTTTCTTATTACAATGTCATTATCGTCGAGATTGAATATTTTTGTTTCTAGACAATGGATGTATAGAAGAGTTGATCTAGAAACTCAAGGTGTATCGAAGGAGTTTATAGAAAGTGTTACACAGTTTTTGACGATGGCGACAAATCAACAAGTTTATAAAGTAAATCAGTATGTTGGTTTGTCCATGCATCAAATGCAAAAATGAAAAAAAAAATTAACGAGAGAATCGTTTCAAGAGATTTTACTCCAAATTATTTCATGTGGTTATTTCACAGAGAGAATTTTACACCACGACCTAGTAATTTTGAGGAAGATTTTAGTAGGGGGATTGTACATCATGAAATGTTTGAGACATCTCAAAGTGTAGAAATGACCCCTTTGTGAAAATTGTGCAAAATGTATTCGATGAAAGAAAAGAGGAAAGTATTGGAAAAAGATATGAATGAAGATGTGAAAGATTTTTTGAAATGTTAGAAAGTGTTATACATCTGATGGTTGTAGAATGAGTATTTCATAGTTGTCTCTGTCTGCACCTATGCATTGATGGTTTTAATCCATTTAGAATATCTTAGAGGAATTATTCATTTTGACCAGTTATTATGATACTTTACAATTTATCACCTGACATGTGCATGAAAAATGAGTTTTTGTTCTTAAAAATATTGATTCATGGGCCTAATCATCCTAAAAGAAGGTTGGATATATTTCTTCAACCATTGATTGATGAATTAAAAAAATTGTGGAAGGGAGTTCAAGCATATGATGTCTTGAGGAAACAGAATTTTATATTAAAAGGTACTATATTATATAGATAATAAATGATTTTCCAGCATGTGGTATGTTATCAGGATGAACAACGCATGATCGATTGGCTTGTCTATATTGCATGGACGAAACATATGGTTTTCAGTTAAAATATAGACGAAAGACGAGTTGGTTTGATTGTCATTGTTGTTTTCTTCATGTTGATGATACATTATGACGTAACAAGAAAAAATTTAAAAAGAATATAGTTATGTTGAAATCTTCTCGTTCAATTTTGACCGGTAAAGAGATTTTGTATGAACGAATTCTTGCTTTGGGGTAAGAGTATAGATTGTGGAGGGAACAATCATCCGAGTAGTGGTGGTTATAGAATCACTCAAAATTGGCACAAGAAGAGCATATTTTGGGATATACTATATTAGGAAAGCTCCAGTTCCGATATTCAGATTGTCGAATGAAGAGAAACATAAACTGTTGAAATGGTTGAAAGAAGATGTGAAATTTCCTGATGGGTATATGTCTAACATCGGAAGGTGCATCGTTATTCATGGAGGGAAGTTATCACAGATGAAAAGTCACGATTGTCATATATTCATAAAAAACTACTTCTCATTTTTTTTGAATTACTAGACAAACATGCACACGAAGAAATTGGAGGTATCTCTCATCGTGTTGGAAGAGACGGTAGTTTGAAAACTCGTTCTAATTCTAAATAAAGTGCTAATGGTCCATCACCTCCGCAATAAACTTGAATCCAAATTGGGATTTTCGGATTTTATGAATCCGATTTTATTTCATTACGCTGGATCAGCACAATATATGTTTCTTCTGTATTACCAACCGATTCCTCCGCGGATCGAGCCAACGATGTCTTAGATGCCTAACAAAGCAACGATAGAAGAATTATTAGTAATGAATGAGGAAAGACGTAAAATTTTGTGTTTAGATCCGAGTCGTGAAAACGGTGCATAGTGGTATACATTACTAAATTTAAACGTATATTTGTAAATAATTAATTAAATGTTAATCCAACTTAATTTTTTATTTATAGGTTTAGTTATGATCAGTTTTCTCATTATATAACCAAGACGATGAAAGCTGATTACTATCATCCGTGTTATAACTGGATACAAACCAATTCCGACATTAAAGAACGGTGGTGGAGATCCTTTGTAGTATGTTTTTAATTAAAATTTTTATATTATATTTCAAAAAATAGTTTTAATAAACTAATTATTTAAGTTTTCAGTAAAAAATTTATTGGAATCTCAAGATTTCTGGACTTAGTGAAGTCCAATTTTGAAAGGGTTATAGGAGTTCGTTCGAAATCTCTCCTCAATGATGTTTAAAAAGATCAAAGAAAAAAGGAAAACCCGAATGGATGTCTACAAATGTTTGGGATCAAATGTGCGCTTATTGAGATTATTCTGGATTTAAACAAAGAGGCAAGCGGGCAAGTCAATCTTGTCGTTCTGATAGAGAAGGTTATGGGATGAGGACATATACAACATGATCTCATTCGTTTGAAGGAGCTTACGAACAAACGGTAAGATTTCAAAATTATCTAAAAATTAATAAAATTGACATTTGAATAATATATTTAAAAATATATATATTTATGATTTGTTATAACCGAAAAAAAGGATCGAACAATCATACATTGAATTGCTCGAGTGTATGCATATTAAAAATTTTGATGGTTCGTGAGTAGATGCCATAGTAAAACGGGTTCATGATGAAGTTCAGGATATGGCATCGGTACGCGTGTCACAGACTCCGTCGAAAGAAAACAGATCGCAACCCTCTCTTAGCCAATAAAAATTCAACGAGTTATATCTCGAGTAAAATTTATTATATTTAAATATAGTTTTACAATTTATATTTTTAATATTGATTTTTTTATTTGTTTTATAGCAAGTTATGTCGTATAAAGTTCGTATTTTCGGTCTTGAAGGAATGACATCACACCACAAGAAAAATTAAATTTCCAGACAGCAAAATTCGTCCCTAATTCGTTTGGAAAATGGTTTCCAGACGTTTTTCGGACGGATTTTATCGGTCCGTAAATGAACGTCGCTAATTAATTTCCGTTCGGAATTCGTCCGAAATTCCGGACGGATTTAGTAGTCCCTAAACAGTCCGGAAAAATATTTAAAAATTTAAAAAAATTAAGAAAATTAAAAAATTAAAAAAAATTCCGGACGGATATATTTTTCCGTCCGGAATTTTAAAAAAAAATAAAAATAAAAACATTTTTGTGGTAGATTAACTTCTTCTTCTGTCTTTATCGTTGCTTCCAAATCAACATTCAACTCCACTAAAGGTAAAATGAAAACGACGAATGAGGAAATACGAAATAAAGTGATGCAATGTGAAGGATAATTGCTCGAGACACGAAAAAATCGAAATGATAACATCAACGATTAATGAGTATGTTGAACGTAAAAATGTCTTCGATTGATTAGGATGCATGCGACAACGAAGAAACCAATAATGATAATTCTCAACCGCCTCCGACGAACTTCTAAAATATGTATATGTTTATGATATGTAAAAACATTTAATTTAATGTTATTTATAATAATTTATTATTTTAATCCATAACATCAAAATTGTATTTTTTCGAAAAAAAATTATGAACGGTTTTCTGACGATATTTTCATACGTAATGTGGTCACCTTTCCGTTGATTTATCATTACATAACTTATATATATATATATATAAGCACATCAAAATTGATAAATAAATAAGAATAAAATTTATAAATATAGAATAAAATAAATGAGTTATATATTAGTAATATTAATATTTAAAAGAAACACAAAATATTTATATTAATCTAAATAATATTTTATTTAATATATATGTAAATAAATAATTAATAAATTAGTAAATTATATATATAAAAAGATGATGTTTTGTTGTATCCTTAGACTTAGACTGTCACCTCGGTGAAACATCTTCCTTTTATTTTTTTTCTCATAATTACTAAAAAAACCAACATAAAATAATTAATTCTAAAAAATTATATATATAAAAGGAGGATGTTTTGTTGCAATCTCAGGCTCACCTCAGCAAAACATCATCCTTTTACTTTTTTCTATAATTACTAAAATTACTAAAAAATAACATAAAATAATTATTCTAAAAATAACCACCACAAAATAATTACTTCTAATTATATACATTTATACAATTAATATACATATACTTATCTTAACATCTTCTTTTTTTTTTTTTCCATGTTTAATTTAATTAAATATTATACAATTAATATACATATACTTACTTTAACATCCTCTTTTTATTTGTTTACATTTATATTTATACAATTAATATACATATACTTACCTTAACATCCTCTTTTTATTTTTTTCCATATTTAATTTAATTACATATTATAGATATATATATATATATATATAAATGGAGATTTTTCCTGTTTTTTCTACGTTTGCATTATTAAAAAAATTAAAAATATTTTTATGTGATTTTTCTCCATTTAATACATTTCATTCTCCATCTCACGTCCTAACTTCCCTTTCAAATCTTTCACTTTTTCTATTTAATACCATTTAATGCCTTAAAATGTAAATTAGTGCCTTTAATCCAACCTTCCACTTGTTTCTCAAATCTGGCTATTCATTCTCCCCATATCCCTCATTTAATGCCTTACTCCATAGATCCAAAAATCCATACAACCTCCGGTTCTCCACAAATGTTGCCTGCACGATGGAAGAGGCGATGGATGTAGGCCGTTTGTATCTGTGATACGCGGGTACACATGATGGAAAACCCCTCTCAGGAGAAGATTGTTGGGCGGAAAGAGAATCTACGAAGTTGCTCCACTTGGTCATGCGTAATGGTGGAAACCCTAGGATGGGATTCAATGGAGAGGAATGTCTGCCATGAAGGTTCGAAAGAGGCGACTGTGGGAGGCCGCGTGGATCTGTGATTCGAGCATCCACACGGTCGAGCGTCAATGTTGAAGAGGTAAGACAAAACTTTCTCTCTATATATATATATATATATATGTTATAAAGGCGAACAAGTGATGTATGTATACAACACAACGTGGTGGTATAGGTGAGGATGGTGGTGGATGAGGATCTCCAAGGGTTTGGGTTCACGGCGAAAAACGAATCAATAAAACGGGAAAGCGACGGTGGTAAGGTCTACCCTCAGGCTGCCACCTCGGCAAAACATCCTCCTTTTATTTTTTTCCCATAATTCCTAAAATTACAAAAAAAAAACCAACATAAAATAATTAATTCTAAAAAATGACCACCATAAAATAATTACTTCTAATTATATACATTTATACAATTAATATACATATACTTACCTTAACATTCTCTTTTTATTTTTTTTCCATGTTTAATTTAATTACATATTATATATTTAAAAATGGAGATTTTTCCTATTTTTTCTACGTTTGCAATGTAAAAAAAATTAAAATATTTTTATGTGATTTTTCTCCATTTAATACATTTAATTTCCCATCTCACGTCATATCTTCCCTTTCAAATCTTTCAATTTTTCTATTTAATACCATTTAATGCCTTAAAATGCAAATTAATGCCTTTAATCCAACCTTCCACTTGTTTCTCAAATCTGGCTATTCCTTCTCTCCCCATATCTCCCATTTCATACCTTGCTTCATAGATCCAAAAATCCATACAACCTCCGGTTCTCCACAAATGTTTGCTTGCATGGTGGAAGAGGCGATGGATGAAGGCCGTTTGTATCTGTGATACGAGGGTACACACGGTGGAAAACCCCTTCAGGAGGAGAGTGTTGGGCGGAAAGAGAATCTACGAAGCTGCTCCGCTTGGTCATGCGTAATGGTGGAAACCCTAAGATGGGATTCGATGGAGAGGAATGTCTGCCATGGAGGTTCAGAAGAGGCGACTGTGGGAGGCCGCGTGGATCTGTGATTCGAGCGTCCACACGGTCGAGCGTCAATGTTGAAGAGGTAAGACAAAGCTCTCTCTCTCTATATATCTATATATATATGTGTTATAAAGGCGAACAAGTCATGTATGTACACACCACAACGTGGTGGTATATGGCGACAAATGCGACCCTGCGACCTATGCAGACCTACGACCGACCCGTTAGACCTTTTGTGACCCATCCGACCTTTTGTGACCAATGCGACCTTTGTGATTTAAAAGACCTTACATACTTGGTGGAACCTCCTTATCCGTAAAGGGGACTTCTTCGAGAAGATCCACTGTAGTATTCTCGGAAAGAACCTCATTACCCTTAGAGGGGTCTCTTCAACAGGACCGACTGTAAGTTCCTCGGAAATGGCCTCCTTAAGGGCGCCCTCTTCGACTAGATCGACTATAGTTTCCTCGGAAAGAATCTCCTTAGAGGCGCTTCGACTGGACCGACTGCAGTTTCCTCGTCAACGACTTCATCGACAGTAACCACTAGAGCATCTGCATAAAATTACTTCATTCATTAGATACACATACGACCCTGCGACTTATGCGTCTTTTACGACCCATACGACCCATGCCGACTCTCGATAAAAATTGAGTCAAATGAACTTTTTCACTATTTATTATTTATTTGGTGGAACTTCATCAGGAGCAACGACTGCAGTAACCTCTCTAGAAATGTAATTAGTTAGAGGAATAGTGGCGACAGATACGATATTTTCAATTAATCTCGAAATGTTTGCCAAATCTTCTTCCAAGCCATCTCCAGAGTCATTTTCAGACTCTGACTTAACTAGCTCTTCTTTTGGTACTAGACATGGACGTTTAAGGAATTCATCATCTCTAACACTGCCGGAAGATTGGTTTGCGGTTCTCGCATCTATCTCGGCAGATTTTGATTTTGCTTTTTCAGTATTTTTGGGATTTGTCGTCTCTACTTTTGTATTACGGAAATGAAATCCGACACCCCTTAGATGATATCTGATGGCGTTGATGATTATTTTCTTCGATTTCTTTATTTTCTTCACTAATTTCTGTTCTAGTGTTAGACGGATTGCGACTTCTTTTCCTTTAGATTCATCTTCATCATCATCTTCTCTTTCAGCATCATCATCTCGTTCTTAATCACCTTCAACATCAAATACCCTTCCTTTATCTTCTTCATCTTCAATCTCTATCATTTTTTCACCCACGCTTTTTTTACTCTTAGTCCTCTTCCCTTTCCCCTTCCCTTTCTCTTTCTTTTGATCACCAAAAACTGCTTTTCGCGTCGGCGATTCTTGTTCACAGATGTCCTCCCAACAAATACCCTTCGAATTTCTACGAATATGTTTCATCCATATCTAAACATCGGAATCGTGGCATCCCTCATAGTCGTCTAGATTAAAAACTAAACCTACATCTTTGTGTTCATCACGAAAATACTACGAATATCCTGAAAAATAAAAAAATAATCATTTTTACCTATGTGACCCTTGTTTTCCTTGTGACCCTTATATAATTGTTTCTTAGAATCTCCGATCAGCCTTATCACATTTACATAGTTTAGGTTAATATTGGAATTAACCATCTTCTTGCATATTCTTGGACATGATGGATTCACATTCTTTCTGTCCAAATTAAGGAGGGTTTCAAAAGAAAATAACTGCAACATTAAAACAAAATGATAAAATGATAAAAATACAAAAATTACGAAAACATTCAAATTGTTCGAATAATCTATATAACTTAGCATAACTTGTGCCAACAACATTAAAGTTGCCAACCTCTTCCGGTCGTCGGAATTCTTCGCCTTCACAAGCTTTTCAATGACTTGTTCGGGGGTCACC
>CM071860.1:11781041-11793852 GCA_036759665.1 Gynandropsis gynandra
CCACCGTTCTCTGTCTTCACAAGCTTTCTAATGATTTGTACGGGGTCACCTTTCCACGATCAAAATTTTTTCGTCTGAACGTATCACCCCTGTTCGACTCTCATCCTTTGGGATATGATCTACAGTTCAATCCGGAAATTAGTGTGTGCTCCATTACAGAGTATCGGATGGGAACACCGTTTAAGACGAACCACAACTCCTTATCCCCTATAATCACGGAGTGATTTAGGAGGATAGACATTTGAACCTTATTCATTGTGGAACTACATTGAAAATGGAATAAATGTTTAAATTGCGATTCTTTATCGAAATAATACGATTCGTATTTATCTAAGATTCCTCTCAGTTTCGTTATTGTCTCGTGAGGATAACACTTGGCGCCACCGACAAAATGACAAATAATTAAGAATGCATTATACTTGTACAGACTCAACCGACTCATACGACTCAACCGATCTATACGACTTAATCGACCAATGCGATCCAAACCGACTCTCTAAGACTACCGATTCACTGAGACTACCGACTCAAACGACCCTTAAACCCCCTGTGACGCTCAAACGACCATTGTGATCCAAATCGATTCATTGAAACAACCAATTCAAACGACCCTTAGACTCTCTGTGACGCTGAAACGACCATGCGACCCAAATCGACTCACTGAGAGAACCGACTCAACTGAGACTCAACAGACTCATTAACACTCATACTCATTTCAAATCAATAAATCATTTGGAACTCAACAACCTGTAAACTCTAGAAATCGATCTATTTACACTTATTGACGCCTTTGAAGATTAACTCGTACTCTTCTTCACTGTTGTTGCTAATTATAGCAATTTTCTTCTTATCAACTCCAAATCGCTCTCTCTCAAATTCGAAATCATTTGTTCTTCCTTCCTTTTGAAACGGGTTGACAGTTTTTCACATCGAAAACTGCAAAACGTGATTTTTCACATTCAAAATTAAGGATAAATTTATCTTTTCTCCAATTTTTTTTCCGATCAAATGATTATTTTAGAGAAGAATATTTTTGGAACGTTTTAACCCTACAAAAATATATATGATATTTCGCCCTCTCAACACTTATAATGGATTAACCTTTGGCCAATGAACCAATAATTCTCAAATTGAACATAAAAATTGTCATGATGGGCGTCTAATGCCGTAACACACTTTATGTTTACCACACTTAAGGGATGCTCAGATTTATCTTCCGTAGAACATAGGAAGCCATGTCACGTCAGGCAGCGATCATAGGAAATGATTACCACTTTCATCCTCCTCGTACAGACTTTTCAATCCTGCTAGAAAAACCTCAAAATCTTTAACTCTAAACATCCTTCATCTCAACATCAGACATGCATATTTCCCAGCAACACAACCACGATTACCATTAACTAGATGGCCTTTCCTCCATGAGTATCTTAGTTAGGCTGCAGACAAGCATAACAACAAGGCACCACAACGTTGAGTGAAACTAAATGATGACCTGAGGGAGGTGCGTACACAAACACTCTGTTTGCTCCACGAAACAAATCCCATCCCTCGAAGCACATTGATGGCTTTCCAACTCAAATGTGGTCTTAGCTTCACAACATGTGCTGCAACAGCTATTTAACACGAAAAAGCAGAGACATCTTGAATTTTAAAAGCGGAACAGGAAGTAATGGGATGCATCCGCTCTAATTGGAGGTCAAAGAGATCCATCGCCAAAGGTTCGAGTTCATAAGAGAGGAAAAAGAATAGAACCAGTGACAGAACAAGAGGACCCTCCCAGCATCTGTTCTCATTGAAGACACAGAGACCAAGATTTAGCAACCGTAACAGAATGAAGCACAAGCTCAGAGACCACGACATAACCTGCACGCTTTACTTGAACGCAGCTTCTAAACCTCATAACTGACTGCCTCCAGATCGACTTTAGCATGCTTGTGAAATGGTAAATTAGGGTTACGTCACAATAATGTTATATGAAGTAAATTTTGCATCGATACTTACCAGATCTCTCTCTACTTCGAGACATAGAGATCAAATCCGAGCTCTCCAAAAAAGAAAAAGAGATATTGAACAGAACCACCTTCGGGAATAAATGATAAATGGTGAGCACGGCTACTGGGTGCTGAATGCTACAGTTGTAACTAAACAAAACAAACTTACAGATGCATGACTCCCACCTTTTGTAATGGAAAGGGCACACTACCCTGTCTTTGTTTTTTACCTCGTTAAGAAAACAATACGCATAAGAGTAAGAGAACATAGACAAAGAGAAATAATTTGAGACAGAATTAAAACTCAGTGATTCTCCATTTAAGTTGAATCAATCGTGTACATCAGTTGTTATCTATCTGATCTTGAGATCAAATGAGAGAGAAAGATCCACACCTCGCAGTTTCATGGATCACTTATACACATTCCAATTGGAATATACTGCAAATCATGGTGCTTCCTGCCAAAACTTAGCCAGACTCCAAGACTCCTAGCCGCTCAAAGCCATATGTTAAGAATAAGAAAGAAGGAAGACTTGAGTACAAGGAAGATCAAAATACAACAAATGACTTCCCTTGGCCACAAACTACTTGAGATCCTCCAAAAGACAATCACTCAGCCACGCTTTGGAGGGAAAGTTGGCATGAATTCTTTGGACTTTGGGAGCGGAACTTCATGGAACCAATCATGGTTAAGAGCTTCATCAACTGTTAAACGCTGCAAAAAATGGAAAAGCTCCGTAAGCACGAAATCGAAGCACAAAAAATAGTAGACACATGGAATGGCCAGTGACAGAAAGAAATAAAAATCGTATCCTACATCCGAAATTTACCTTCTCCGGGTCACAACTTAGTAAACCGTTCAGCAAATCAAATCCTAGATCCGAAAGCACTGGAGATCCAGTGAAAGATGCAACAGGAAACTTCTTACGCAACAAGCTGTACCTGTATCAAAAAACAAGGATGAGTAAAATCTGATAAACACACATCCACCCCATAAAACCAGAGACAACATCACTACCAAAAAGTACTCACGGCTGATTAATAAAATTCGCTTTAGCACCAGGCAATGAAGAAAAACCAGGCCATGTTGACTCACTCGGTGTTCCGAGGACAGCAAAGATCTGCAGAAGTTAAGGCGCAATCAATCAGGGGAAGAGAAACTCATCTGAGAAAACAGAACAAGCAGAAAGTCAAGCCATGATTACCTTGCGAAGCTGGTCGATATCACTCCCACCTTTTCCCTGGAAAAGAGGATTTCTAGACAACAGTTCAGCCATAATGCAACCGATTGACCACATATCAACTGCTGTAGAGTATGTTTTCGCTCCCAGGAGAATCTCAGGGGCCCTACAGAGCAAACATGAAGCTTCAATCAACTGTCAAGTCCTTTGTCAACATTCAAATCAATTAGCTCAGAAAAACTTAAAAATTAATACCAAGAAGATTGCTCACCTGTACCATTGTGTAACAACTAACTGGGTATAAGGCTTGAGAGGACTCCCATATAGACGAGCCATGCCAAAGTCACAGATCTTCAACTCTCCACAGTTATTCATTAGAAGATTTGATGGCTTAAAGTCCCTATGGATAATCCAATTACTATGGAGATATTTCACACCCTCCAACAGTTGTATCATTAGGCATTTTACCTCGCTAGTGCTAAAGGGCTGCTTCATCCGATCCATTAAGCCCCTTAGGTCATGTTCTAAATGTTCCATGACCATAAAAACACTATCATTGCTACCAAAAACAACCTCCTTAACATTTACAATTGAAGGATGGCTGCAAGACAAAAGTATATTAATTTCCCTCAAAGATGTCAAAGGAAATCCATATTCATCTTGCCTGCCGATATTCATCTTGATCTTTTTAAGAGCCACAATCTCTCCTGTTTTCTTGTCCCTAGCTCTGTATACAACTCCGTAAGTGCCCTCGCTTATCTTGTTTAGCTTCTCATATTCATCAACATTTCTGCTACCAAGCAGCATGTTCGTGCTTTCCACAGTCGGGGAAGCTGGCTGTTCATTGTCTGACTGGGTAAGATCAGAACTGCAACATGGTGCTTCATCAATATCCCTGTGGCTATGACTTCCCAACTCCTGATCCAAACATTCATGACTACTATGCTGTTCAGTGCTGACATGTCCATTGTCACACCCAGATAAATCGGACCTCTGTTCTTCAGATTCCTCCAACACGAATTCCCCGCTCTCAGGAGTCAAACTGCTCTTATTCCATCTGCTAGTCTTGGAAAAATTATCAACATCAGATACAAATTCCTCATCTGGAGAATCCAAACCCGATGCCCATCTAGACTTCGAAACATTTGGTGTCTGTACCTCTTCCTCCAACTGACCTTCCTCAATATCATCGATAGAATCTTGTACAGACAGATGTGCTTTTACGAGCTGTATTGTCGCTATAGAATCCAATGACCTCTTAACATTGACCTGAAGTTCAACTGTCTTCCTAGGTTGAACTATGACCACCTTTTTGTCTTCATCCCATGTGATAGGAGAATACTTCCTTCTCTTCTCAGGGGGCTGATGAACACCATCAGCTCGAGCTTCACCTCTCCCAGAAACCAGGCCTGGTCTCTCAGACAAATTTTGGCGCAAATCCTTCCTCTTCCGGTCGTGCTCAAAGGAATGCCTGATTTGACGCCCCTCACCATGCCTACCACCCTGGCTTGGATACAAATCACGCGAACCATTCCTGTAACATTCATACCCTTCTTTGGAGTGATCAACGACAACAGACCTTCTGGAGACATCGACACCCCCTGCCGCCATCGTATTAATAACCAGAACTCTTCTCAGTGAACAATTGAACGTAGTAATCACAAAAAAGCGACAGAAACACAAACCCCAGGAACCACGCGAGAAAATCCCCTCAAATTATCGAAACCCTAGGATAACTAGAGAATCAAAAACACGATCCGAATACGAAGTTCGATTATCACACAAATATCGAACCGGAGAAAAATCTATCAACCCAAAAAAACGCCAGTTGGCAAATCAAATCAGATCAAGAAACAAGAACACGAAAACGAAACCCTAGAATTCAATTCCAGGACGCGATAATTCGCCCTCTCTTCTTCGGTCACTCTCGGTTACCGGAAGCTCTTACCGGACAGAAAAACAGAAGACCGAAGACGGGAGAGATCGGTCACCAGAGCAGAGCGGCAGATCAGATCTCCAACGGACCTCGCGAAATTTTCTCTGCTCTTCTCGAAAAAGCAAGTACGACTTTTTGTACGTCCCCACCTTTTCCTTTATACGCGCAGAGGCGGTTAACAAGGTCGGCTGCGCCAATAAACTATTCTATTTCGAGATATTGGCTGGGAATTATAAGGTGTCTGCGTCTGTAATGTAATAAGGTGTGCTGAACAGATTAAAGCCGTCCGATAATGTCGGCAGAATCCTAACCGTTCAATGAGATCATAACCGTTTTAAGATTTTCATGGAGAACGATGCCCTTACTATGTTTGACCTTCCACAATTTCGATTTCTTTATGTAATACGAATTGCGAGATTCTTAGATTTCTTCCAGTATGATTTTCACCCCATTTAAATAATTTCCATTTTTTGTCATTTTCAGGAAACCCATTTGTTTAAAAAAAATTTCTGTGTATTATAAAAATGTGTTAACAATGTATATATGCTATAGGATTTAACCTAACATCCCAATTAAATAGGAAAATAGCAACAAAAATACATAAAGATAGAAACAGAATATCTGCTATCCCTAACAACCTATATAACATGTATGGATTAATTTAGAAATACTTATAATAATTAATTTATTTGAAAATAACACAAATTTTTTATATATAAATTGAAAAAAAAACAGCATATATATGTTTAAGAAATTTGAAACATGTTAATATATATTTTTATTATATTTTCTCCTCTATTTTTTATAACTGAAGATGGAGCAAGATTTAGTGTCTAGAGGACCTCCGAGGTTGTTCGTGCAGGAGAAACATCAAACCTTATTTACGCAAAAATCATATGAATGGAGAGAAGCACTGAAAGTTTCGGCCAAAACAGAAAACTCCGGCGTCTAAGAGAGATGCAGCGTTTCTGATGTTTTTAAACTGATGGCAAAGATTACTTTCCATCTAAAAGCGAGCCTAAAATGCAAACGCAAGAGCCAAAAAAAACAAATTCCTACCGATCCCGGATATATAAACGGTCTCTTCTAGGGCGCAAAAAAGAATCGACTCATACCATCGAGCTAAAGAGCGAGATTCGTTTATCATGAGGAGACTGCCTTTTGAACCTCGGATGTAACTTCTTGACGAGGCTTCTCGGCGTCGATGTTTTTCAGAATTCCTTTCTTTTCATAGTAGTCTATCACCTGTGAATAGAGAAGCACGCACAAGGATTTTCTTTTTTAGTTAATGAAGGAAGAAGCTAAGATAGATCTCCAACTCAACTTCTCGAGAAAATGTAGAACACGAATTATACCGGTTCGGTTTGCCTGTGAAAAGCTGCCAACCTTGACCTCAGAACCTCGGCATTATCATCCTTGCGTTGAATCAACGGCTCTCCAGTAACCTTTCATGTGTACAACAATGAATTTCATAAGACTCAATTTTCAAGAGGACAGTCATGGAACTGATTCTAGCATGCCTAGGCTTTCTCTACTGCGGACAATGAGCATGCAAAAACACTGCCTTACTTCTTTTGTTTCTTACGTTCTAATTTCTAATCTAAACGCATCATTTAGGTGATGCATTGGAATACCATTAAAATCATCAACGAATCAGGAGACTTGAGAAGAATCTACGGTTAGAAAGACAGCATATCTAACAGTCGAGTTTTGTTTAAGCCTTACATCATCATAACCGGGGGCGTTGGGAGGTGCGAATTTTGTGTGATAAGTTCTGCCACTTGATGGGTGAATCCATCGGCCAGTAATTCTTTCCTTCAAGACTGAATCATCAATGGCAAAGTTTAACACTTTGTTGATATTAACTCCCCGCTTGGTAAGCATCTCATCTAGCTGCAAATAAATGATAACCCACCATTGTTAGAAGAACATTTTAATAAGGTTACAGAGCGCAAAAGAAAAACTAATAAAAATTCCAACTTTTTCTTGAACAGCACCTTCTCTGCCTGAGCCACAGTCCTGGGAAAACCATCAAGGATAAACCCTTTCTGGCATCGAGGCTTGTTCATGGCTTCATCAATTATACCAACCACCAAGTCATCAGAAACAAGCTCTCCCTGGAAGACAATCACAGAGAGAACAACCCCATAAGCGACCCAACCAAAAAAGTCATGGCAGTGACAAACAGGAAGAATATAAAGGGAACTGACCTTGTCCATTGCTTCTTTGGCCTTCACACCGAGAGGCGTTTTAGCAGCAACAGCAGCTCGTAACATGTCCCCGGTGGATAAGTGACATAAACAAAACTCATCCTTGACAACAGGAGATTGTGTACCTTTTCCTGATCCAGGGGGCCCTACAAATCACACACACTCACAAGTCCTTTCATACACCAAACATCACGAGAAGCCTGTGTAAGATCACAGAATGAGCAGCAAAGCACTCAACATACTATTCAGAAAGCACGACCATAATTTTAGGAACCGTTTCTAATGACCGTTGCCGTTAACACGAGAGATACTACTAGATCTACAAAATCTCAGTCCAAACACCAAATCCAAAAAAATTGATAAGAAAATTAAATTAGAAGAATATATCATTTTTTTCATCGTTATACGAAACATGTATCGAGTTCACTCTGAGTGACACTGAACTCTCCTGTGAAGCTGCTAAGTCTGAATTTAACCTCATACAGAACCAGGAAACGAGGAAAAAACTCAAAGGAAGGACAAAACCAGTGTCTCACATCAATGTAAAGAACAAAATCTAGTCATTTTTCTCCACAAACATCAAACTAGCACCATCAAATCCTCAGATCTAAAATACCCCTCAACGAAATTCTAATTTTCACCACAACGCCATCAATCAGAGTATAACGAAATCACGAATCCAAAAACGTTGCGAATTCACATGCAGACGCAGTCATTTTCGGAGACAGGAGCAAATAGCATACCGATGAAGACGAGGCGCTTGTCGGGCTTAGGCGCGCATTTGAGGCGGCGGAGAAGCTCCGACATGAGATCCACCGTCTGAACATCTTCCAAATCCACAGAAGCTCCGCCGCTCGCCATTGCTGTTTGATCTTAACTTCGCGGCTCTTCTCGTCTTCGATTTCCTTTATGTTACGCTTCTCGAGAGTGTTCCGTCTCTTGCAGTGAGTGCAGATAAAACGGCAATAGGGTCGGGTTTTCGCGGGTTCGGGTTCTTTAACTCGGGCCGGGTTTTCCTTTAATTGACTATCTTATGAATAAAATATTTTTAATAAAATCTATATATAAAAAATTCATAAATTTGGAGATCTCTCCTGCATTCTCTTCTTTCAAACTTCCACATCATCAAAGTCATTTTTTTATTCTACATTAATTACCATTCATAAATTACTATAAATTAATTATATATTAATAATATTAATATTTTAAAAAAATAAAAAATATTTATATTAATTTAGAAGATATTTAATTCTTATATATATGTAAATAAATAAAAAAGTTAGTAAATTAATAAAAATAAAACATAAAAAGTTATATATTTATTTGAAATAAAATTTAATAAATTATTAACAAAATAATTATTAACAAATATTGATTTTTTATCCATTCTTTTTTCTCAAGTTTACACATTATCAAAGTTTTTTTATTCTATATTAATTAGTATTCATAAATTACTTTAAATGATTTATATATTAGTAATATTAATATTTTAAAGAAACACAAAATATTTATATTAAATTTGGAAGATATTTTAGTTATTATATATGTAAATAAATAAAAAATATTAGTAGATTAATAAATAATTAAAAAACAAAAATGTTTATATATTTATTTGAATAAAATTCAGTAAATTCTTAAACTTTAACAAAATAATTATTGAATACTATTTATTTTAGTTATATATATTATTTAAAATTAATTATCTTGAAAAATTTTAATTTTAAGTATTTTAATAAATTTTAATTTTATAAAACTACATTTACAAATATTTAAAACTATATATATTATTGAAAGGAAACATTTGGAATGAAAAAGATAATATTCTATCATTTACCATCTCTAATTAATGTATATTTTAATTTGATCCAATCTATCTCTTAATTAATATAATTTTTCTCTATAATTAAAATAAACAAATAGATAATATTTTATATATTAAATTTTACAAAGAAAATGATCCATGAAAAATTAAAGTATATAAATAAATGAAGATAATATCATAACTTATTTTAAATTTATATTTATTTTTTAAATTCATCTTTATAAAATAAAATTTTATCCGCGCAATGCACAGATTAAAACGGTGTTATGAAATTTTAAACGGTCTTCCAAAATCACAAGGTATATAGGTACAATATAATTCTTAAAATTAATAGTGGTCATCTTCAATCATACATTGTTATTCGTGAGAAATCTTATTGATCAAGGTTGTTTCTATGCAGTTTAACATCATATAAATAAATTTCTCATTGATTTATTACAATTATTACTTATGGTTGGTTCTAATACCTTTTAAATTATATGCATCGATACCTGTAATTTTTTTCTATTACTTTTGTCCCAATATTTTCTTTGTTTATAATGTTTCAGGAGATATTGCACATTTGCATTTATTTTATGGATCAATCCATTTCTCTTAATTGCACTAATCACAAAACACATCATCAACATGTTTTTTGTTTCGTTACGATCCGCAGACAATACTCACATATTTATTATCCACCATATTTAGTTAGTTTTTTTCCAATTCTTCTTTAGTCACTCTTTTTATATGATATCATTGTTTTTTCCTATTCATACATATCTTGCACTACAAAAGACAAATTTATAGCATAATTGAATTTTATTAAAAATTCTTACATAATTCCAAAATATTTGTAAAGAAAATTATACAAATCATCGGCCGCGCATCACGCGGGATTTTTTCTAGTCATAATAATAGATTATAAACATAGTATATCGATTAAAAAAACTATATATATTATTTTATAATTGGACGAGTTTATGTAAGATTGTTGTATTTTTATATTATTTTTTCTAATTTTAGATGTTAACTTATTATTATCATCATAGTTACATAATTGAGAGAAACATTTTTTAATTGAATAAATACATAAATTTGTTGTCTTGTTAAAGGTTTGTACACATAAAATTCAAAAAAAGTTAATCTTAAATTATAAAGATTTTAACATTTAATCAGAAATAAAATTACAATAATCATGATCTAAATAATTTGAGAAACGTATTGTAAATTTTATAAGATATCTTTAAATGATGGTCGATTCATTGCTTCAGGCCATATGCATTTGATCATTATGGACCATCAACAGTGACCCTTGCGAGCATTTTTCTAGTACTGTAGGATTCACCATTTTTCTTTGTTCATCTTCATCTTCCAAAATCGTGTGCGAAATATGTAAATTAAAATTTAATAAATATTATTTTACTAAATATTTTAGTTCAATGATTAAAAAGGAGATGTAAAAAATTAAATGTCTTATAAAGTTTTAAATTATTAGTTTTAGTATGATAAGTAATGATTAAAAAGGAGATGTAAAAAAATTAAATGTCTTATAAAGTTTTAAATTATTAGTTTTAGTTTATTTTTATTTGTTTTGAAAAAATAAAATGAAAATTTTCATTCTCAAAACACATTAGGTTTAACAATTAAATAGAAGGTTTTTTTTTAGTTATTTGTTTGATATACTTATTGTAAACGGTATGATTTCGTCTTATTCATCATTAAACAGTACAACGTATATATATATATATAGATACAAGGAGTAGAAAACCCTAATAAAGCATGAAATGACTGAAATGCCCCTTCTTCTTATATGCCCCCTCAAGAATGGAGCACCATCGGTGAGTCCAATCTTGCTACAAAGTGACACGAACATGAAATGACTGAAATGCCCCTTCTTCTTATATGCCTTCTCAAGATGGAGCACCATCGGTGAGTCCAATCTTGCTACAAAGTGACACGAAAGGTTGGCGAGAGAGGGGTTTTGTGAGCAAATCCGCAAGTTGATCAGCCGAGCTAACATGAGATACGCGTAGGAGGCCGCCTTGGACTTGTTGTCGAACAAAATGATAATCCAAGGCAAGATGCTTCATACGAGAATGGAAGACGGGATTGACACTCAGATATGTGGCACCAACATTGTCACAATATATGACAAGTGACTCAGAGATAGGCATGCCAAGTTCCGTCAAGAGAGACATGATCCAGCGAAGTTCAGCGGCAGTATCCGCTATGGAGCGATATTCCGCTTCGGTGGATGAGCGAGCCGTGAACTTCTGCTTCCTCGAGGACCATGAAATGGGATGGCTGCCTAGGTAGACAATATATGCCCCAGTAGAGAGATATTCATCACGATCCCCTGCCCAATCTGCGTCACTGAAGGCATGAAGAGACGAAGTGTTACCCGTGGAGAGGAAGATGCCACGGTCCCGTGTACCAACCAAATACCGAAGTACCCGTTTGAGAGCTTGAAGATGTTCCGTTGTTGGTGCATGCATGTATTGAGATAGACGGTTGACAACAAAGCTAATGTCCGGTCGTGTAAGCGTGAGGTATTGGAGGCTACCCACCAGAGTTCGATACATCGCGGGATCATCTAATTTATCACCCATTGTTAAGGATAGGCGTGAGTTCGGGGCCATAGGCGTTGTAACTGATTTGAAATCTGAAAATTTGGCTTTGTCAAGAATATCATTGACATATTTGCGTTGAGTGAGGCGCAAACCCGAGGCAGTCCGTGTGGCTTCAATTCCGAGGAAATAGGAGAGATCACCAAAGTCTTTGATTGATAAGCGATTGCCTAGGGCGGTGATTAAGTATTGAACCGCCGTGGGGTTGCTTCCTGTAACCACAATGTCATCCACATAAACAAGAACATATATGGTTACCTCAGTGTTGCGGAGGATGAACAAGGATGCATCAGCAAGAGAGTTAACAAAGCCTTGACCAAGGAGGAACTCGCGTAGTTCGGAATACCATGCCCGGGGAGCTTGTTTTAGACCATAGAGGGCTTTGTGAAGTTTGCAAATGTGGTGCGGACGTTCTGGATCAACAAAGCCTCGAGGTTGAGTCATATATACCTCATCTGTGAGAATACCTTGGAGGAAGGCATTGTTGACATCGAGTTGGCGAATAATCCACCCATTTGAGATCGAGAGACTCAAAATCAATCGGATGGTGGCTGGTTTGACAACGGGACTAAATGTTTCAGTGAAGTCCACCCCGGGTCGTTGAGTAAAACCCTTGGCCACAAGTCTAGCCTTGTAACGTTCCACAGAACCATCGGGTCGACGTTTGATGCGAAAGATCCACTTGCAATCAACAACATTGGAGGCTTGGTCCGCCGGAACTAGATCCCAAGTGCCATTGCCGACAAGTTCATCAAATTCCTCGCTCATGGCCTTTCTCCACCGCGGATCCTTAAGAGCTTGAGGGACTGTTGTCGGCTCGACGTCAGGAGGAAGTGCCCGACCGGGTGGAGCGGAAGAGCCCGATCGGGTAAGTGTTGTTAAATCACCCCCGTAACTTTGCACGACTCGGGTGGAAGGGTTACCCGCTCGGGCAATGTACTTGGTGCCCGGTCGGGCGAGTAGCCTGAGACAATTTTGCTTTAGATCTCGTTTGCATGGGGTGAATGTTGCCACCATCAGCAATAGCCGGAACATCCAAATGTGAGTTAGCTGCAACAGAGA
>CM071860.1:11802098-11827083 GCA_036759665.1 Gynandropsis gynandra
CAGAACGCAAAAACCGCCATTTAATGGAAGTTTCCCGCACAATAATGTTTGCGAAAAATGTTCCTAACGTTTTTGGGGAAATGCAGTTCTAGCGGCTTGCCACATTATCAACCGCTTAACGACGAGAGAACCTCACGACGTCTTTCTTGCAGAAAACCAACGTACCAAACTTGACCCTAAGAGCGTGAAGTGCATGCTTCTCGGGTACAGCCCTACACAAAAAGGGTATAAATGTTTTCAGCCCGAATCTCGGCGTATCCTAGTCTCCCGAGATGTCAAATTTGATGAGACGAGAGCATTTTACGGTACACCAAACTGGTCAGAACTTCAAAACTTATCTACTCCTCAGGATTTTAGTAGCTCTCTTCGCTATTTTGTCTCTCACTTGCAGCATAGAGATCAGTCATCCGACGGTAGGTACCCCATCGAGAAAAATTCTTTGATGCCTCCACGACTCGCGGAGAATATGACACAGTCAACCGAAGCTACAAATGATGAGCTGATCTCCACCGTCGATGTTATCTCAAACCCAGTTACACCGCCAGTTCCAACGGAGTTCCCTCCCTCCTCAACATGTGCTCCCGAAACTGTGCTTCCTGCCCCAGCTGCAGACTCATCCGAACACCTCACTTCGGACCCCATTGGTATGGCTGAATCAAATGACAATGTGACTAACCCGTGTTTTGCAGATGATGATGATGCTGGTGATGAAAACCAGTCTACGGAAGCTATCACTGAAAAAGAACAGTATGCAGCCGTGCTTCCTCGTCGAAGCACGCGCACTCGCACTCCGACCACCAATTGGATTAACAAAAAGTTCTGCTACAATGGTCTGGCCGTGGCCCATCCGATTCAACAATAGTGTGATTTATCTCAACTACCATCCCATCATCAAGCCTTCCTAAGCAAACTCGAGCTAGCCCTCGAACCAAGGACATACGAAGAAGCCAAAAATAATCTCGAATGGAAACAAGCTATGGCGGATGAGCTCACAGCTCTTGAAAATAATGAAACTTGGGATATAGTTCCTCTTCCACAAAACAAAAAGACAGTGGGGTGTAGGTGGATCTTCAAGATCAAGTATAACAGCGACGGCTCCATAGAACGACATAAGGCTCGACTCGTGGCCAAAGGTTTCACCCAAACATTCGGTGAAGATTACACCGAGACTTTCGCTCCCGTCGCCAAACTTCACACGGTACGTATCATTCTATCTGTTGCTATCAATCTTTAATGGGATTTATGGCAGATGGACGTCAAAAATGCGTTCCTCCAAGGCGATCTTGACGAGGAAATCTACATGCAACCACCGCCGGGATACTCCGCTGACAAAGGCGTTTTCTGCAAACTCAAGAAGGCCATTTATGGTCTTAAGCAATCTCCACATGCATGGTACCATAAGCTACATGATGCCCTGACTAACCACGGGTTCAAGCGGAGTGAGGCTGATCACTCGCTGTTTTCAATTCAGGGGAAAACAGGTACCATTGTTCTACTTGTCTATGTTGATGATATAATCATAACGGGTGACAATCGGATTGGAATTGAAAACACCAAGAAGTTTCTCAAGCAAACTTTTGATATAAAAGATTTGGGAGAACTAAAATACTTTCTTGGTATTGATGTTACTCGTACTACTAACGGTTTGTTCTTGTCCCAAAGGAAATATACTCTCGATCTTTTGAGTGAGACAGGAAAATTGGGAGCCAAACCAGCCAAAACTCCGATAGAAGAGAAGTTTAAAGATCATCGTGAGGGAGAATTAATTGCCAATGTATCTCAGTATCAGCAGCTCGTGGGGAAGCTCATCTACTTAACCATCACAAGACCAGATCTTAGTTTTGCTGTTGGACAAGTTAGCCAACATATGCATGCTCCTAGGAATCATCATTGGAGTATGGTAGAAAGGATCCTAAAATACTTGAAAGGATCACCGGGCAAAGGCGTTTGGATGGAATGCAATGGAGACACCACAATAGTCGGGTACTGCGATGCCGACTGGGCAGGAGATATAATAGATCGCAAGTCAACGTCTGGGTACTGCACATTCGTGGGAGGAAACCTGGTCACATGGAAAAGCAAGAAGCAGAATGTGGTAGCAAGATCTAGTGCTGAAGCAGAATATCGAAGTATGGCGAACACTACGTGTGAGTTGATCTGGTTGCGAGCCATTCTTCGAGACTTGGGGATCAAAACCACGGAGCCTATAATTTTGCATTGTGACAACCAAGCGGCCATTCACATCGCCAAGAATTCAGTTTTTCATGAAAGGACGAAACACATTGAAGTGGATTGTCATTTCATTCGTGAGAAGATAAAGCTCGGGATTATAGCAATGACATACACCAAAAGCTCGGACCAATTGGCCGACCTGTTTACCAAAGCCACCAATGACAAGATTTGCAAGAGTCTACAACAACGGATTGGCTTGATCGACTTACACAAGCCTTCCAAGAGTCCAAGTTCGACTGATCACATTTTCGAGCATGATTTGTGATAGTACTCTTTTTCCTTCACCAAGTTTTGTCCCACTGGGTTTTCTTGGTAAGGTTTTAACGAGGCTTCACTCATGTCTCTTGATCCGTGTCGAACTTGAGGGGGAATGTTAAAGAAACTGTATTTTCGCATATCTCTCATATTAGGAAGCTAATGAAGAAAGGAAATATGCCTTATTCAAATCGTATTGTCTAAGGAAAGCTCCAGAACTTTCTCCTTGCAATTATTGTGAGATCTTCTGCAATCACGACAATTTACTCCCATCTTTCCTTTTTCCTTTGTACATTAATTAGTTTCCTTTCTATTCTTATTTCCATATTATAGTTTTCTTTGTATTATCTATATAATGCATCACGTATAATCATTGTATAATACAAGAGAAGAATTCCTTCTCATCTCTTGGTTCAATTCTACTCTATTTTCAATCTTTATCTTTTAATATTCTTCATTATATTCTTCTAGAAATCTATAAGGGTCACAAGGGTCCTAAGGTCGAAGAGGTCCCTCTGTGACACTTGTACCTCTGTGACTCTTTTATCTCTTCGACCCTTGGATCCCTGTGACCCTTTTACCTTTTTCGACATTTGGACCCCTGTAACCATATCCTAAACTCGATGACTCTTTTACCCCTGTGACCCTTTGATGCCTTTGCGACCCCTTTATCCCTATGACCCTTGGATACCCTAAGACTCCGTGATCCAGTACAACTGTTTTTTTTGCGAAACCTATTTAATTGCAAACTTCTTTATTGACAACAAACGATTTCAACCTATTCGCAACGAATCTGATATCGATTTCAAGCTACCATCGCCGAATCTATCGTGGTATGTGAGAAAAAATATTTTCGCGCCACGAGAGAGAAAAATTATCGACAAAAATAATATATGATTAAAATAATATATGATTATTAATATTTTAAAGGTAGATGTGAGATTGAAAGTTATTTTTGAAATACTTTTAGCTCCTGATACAGATATTCCCATTTAATATTTAACACTAGAAAAGATCAACGAAAACGCCGTGAATTTTACAGAAATTTGAAGGAGCAAATGGATTAACGCAAACTCCCACTTACTTACCCAAAGATCGAACAAAGAAGAACGTCAGTAGCCTGAATCGTGGCTTCTTGAAAGCTTCGTGAAATGCTTCGGCTAAAACGGATCTCCTCTCACGTGCGTTGGCACACGTGTGAATGTTTGGCCCTGGAGAAAATCCGATAAGGGAAGAGTGTGTGTGTGTTTGTCGCAGAGGCAGGTGTTTGTTCTGTCTCCGTTTCCCGCTCCCCGAACTCAATCCTTAAACCCTTGTGCCCACAAAACCCTATCTCGCTCCCTTTATGGTTTTAGGGTCTCTTCGTTTTCTTCTCTAGATATGAGAACAGGGTCTCTCCGAGGGTTCTCTCACTCTTCAACTTCTTATTCTTCCTCGTACTTCGATGTTCGCAGACCAATCACTCCGTCGGAAATGATCGCCTTTAGCGCTCTATCGGTGTGTCCGTACAGTTTCGCATTCCGTGCAAATTCTGCAAATAGGTCTTCACTTTTGTGCTCTGTCAGTTCCGCTGCTCCTTCAGGTGAAACTTCTCCCTGTTGCTGTTGTTTCTCTCCTTTTGGTTCTTGAATCTCTGTCAGTTCTTTGGTTTTACTCATTAGCAGCAAAGATGATAAAGTCTGAGACACTTACTCACATACTTATCAAATTCTTTCATACTACTTATATGACGTTCTTAGTTTGTCGTTAAAGCCTTTGATTATAGCTGTAGTTCTATGTTGTGAATGAACCATTAGGGACTAACCTGAACATATTTCGTTGCTTAGTTCTTTGATAATAAGTGTTCACTTCTGTTATATGATTCGACTTGTTGGGTAGGCACTTCTTCTAAGGTACCCCGTAGAAGATCAAGTAGACTAGAAGGGCCTGGCAGAAGCATGGAGGACTCTGTAAAACGTAAAATGGAGCAGTTCTATGAAGGAGCTGATGGCCCACCACTCCGTGTCCTTCCTATAGGTGGCCTCGGTGAAATTGGAATGAACTGTATGCTTGTCGGAAACTACGACCGGTATATTTTAATCGATGCTGGTGTCATGTTCCCTGAGTAAGTTCGTAGCTTCACATTCTTTACCTTGACATAAAACTTCCTTATATTTTGGTGAGGTCTTAACCTTCTATGGAAATTTTGTTGGTGGTTCAGTTATGACGAGCCTGGAGTTCAGAAAATAATACCTGACACGACATTTATCAGAAGATGGAGACACAAAATTGAAGCTGTTGTCATAACACATGGTCATGAAGATCACATTGGGGCATTGCCTTGGGTAAAGTCTTCTTCTACTCCTTAAAAATCTGTGATCTGATTATTAAAGAAATTGGTCTTCCTGGAGCTTTAGAAGGGTGCCCAGGTTTTATTTCTGAACCAGTGGTTTATTTACCAGTGAAGCAGAATCCAGTTGAGGCTTATGGTTATACGAAGTGTAGTAAAGATGCTAGAATCTTTTCTAAAGTCCACTGCGGTTTCAAATACTGTATGAAAATGACATATGAAAGTATACGTACTCTGTATATCTTATTTCCATTGTTAGTTTTTAATTTTTTCCTCTGACCAATACTCGCTTATGTGAGCAGGTTATCCCGGCATTGGACTCTCATACTCCAATATTCTCTTCATCCTTCACCATGGAGGTGCTATTCTTAATTTTTTTTCTTTCTATTCATCTCAACGAGTTCAATTTCCTCTTCGGTGGCCACAACCAAGAATGGGTTTCCAGTTAGTTTCTGTATGTCTGTCCTTAGATATCTTGTTGGACAGAACTTCATGTTCAGACAACTATTATTTTTCTAAATGACATGCATACCAAATCTTATATTTTTTCATTTTTGTGTACATGTTGAATTCTTTATCTGAAAAATGTTTATAAACTTTTTTTTGATAGCTTATAAAGAAGCGTTTGAAGGAGAATGGGATATTTGTTCCATCGAGACTCAAGACATTCAAACCTAGAAGGAAGTTTATGGCTGGACCATTTGAAATAGAACCCATTACAGTAACTCATTCTATTCCTGATTGTTGCGGCTTAGTCCTTCGCTGTGCTGATGGTACAATTCTTCATACTGGAGACTGGAAGGTACCATTTCAACTCCATAAATCCAGTTTCCGTTTTCCTTTGTTTGTTTCTTAATCTGCATGATGTAATTTGATTAATGACAGATTGATGAATCACCACTTGATGGAAAAATCTTTGACCGACAAGCTCTTGAGGAACTCTCAAAGGAAGGAGTGACCTTGGTAAGAATTCTGTATAGATTTTGGATTGTTTCTTCTTGCATAGACGGATAACAATTCAAGTTCTTTTGGGGGAAAATGCTAGCATTCAGTAAATTGAGAGTTTTGTAGACGTTTTTTTCTTGATGAAGAACATCCAAATCCGATATCACTCAACTGTTGTTATGGATGGATGGATGGATATCTAGTGCCGACCTCAAGTGAAGGATTGTTTACTCTCTCGCAGATGATGAGTGACTCAACAAATGTATTGTCGCCCGGAAGGACAACTAGTGAAAAGGTTGTAGCAGATGCTCTCATAAGGAATATTTCAGCTGCCAAGGGAAGAGTTATCACAACTCAGTTCGCATCCAATATACACCGTTTGGGAAGTGTAAAAGCTGCTGCTGATTTAACTGGTCGAAAATTGGTACGTCTTTCCTCTGGTATTTTACCTTTGACTATAACATCACCTTGCTCATATTTCAATCCAAATTCTGCATTGACCAAGTTCCCTTCAGAATCTAACATCCATCTTTACCTATGTGGCCAAGTTTCCTTCAAATTCTGCATTGACGAGATTTAGTTTGGAGTTAAAATATGATATCTCATTAGATTGTTTGTAGGTTTTTATCGGCATGTCCTTGAGGACATATCTAGATGCAGCTTGGAAGGATGGCATGGCTCCTATTGACCCTTCAACTTTGGTACAAGACCTTTTCCTTTTTATGTCTCTTTTATGTTGATCCGAAGAGTTAAGTCCAGCGAGTGGTGGAGATAGAAA
The DNA here is from genome assembly GCA_036759665.1 of Gynandropsis gynandra. Classification (NCBI taxonomy): domain Eukaryota; kingdom Viridiplantae; phylum Streptophyta; class Magnoliopsida; order Brassicales; family Cleomaceae; genus Gynandropsis; species Gynandropsis gynandra. The sequence continues at coordinate 11,808,638 of CM071860.1, forward strand.
TGTTTTCCGACAGGCACATCATAGAAGAATGTAAATTGTGTTCTCAAAATCTGTGGAACATCATTAATTAAGGGGTAATACATACATATTACACACAATTCAGTCATCACTTATCTAAAGCAAAATTGTCTTCTGCTTTTTGGCTGATCCAGCAAGTTACTTGAGTCTGATGATTGTGACGGGTTCTGTGTCTAGCTTCAGTTTATATTATTGCCTTTTTAAATTGTTACCCAGGTGAAAGTTGAAGACATTGATGCATATGATCCAAAGGACTTGCTGATTGTCACGACTGGATCTCAAGTTAGTTAATCTTTTCAAATTCAAGAAGTTTTGATTGTTACGGACTATGATAGGCTCATTTATTTGTATGTCGTCTTCCTTTGACTATGTTTCTGTTCAGGCAGAGCCACGTGCTGCGCTGAATCTTGCATCATATGGAAGTAGTCAATCTTTCAAACTTACCAAGGAAGATATAATTCTCTATTCAGCTAAGGTAACATGGTGATTTTGGCTGAAAATATACATAAATATGTGTGATGTTAAACAGAATTTGCAAGTGATGGAGTGTGGGGTCACTGATATTCGTGCTTGTTTACTGTTTAACAAAGGTTATCCCAGGCAATGAATCACGGGTGATGAAGATGATGAATCGAATAGCAGATATCGGACCGACTATCGTAATGGGTAGGAATGAAATGCTGCACACATCTGGTCATGGCTATCGTGGGGAACTGGTAAGTAGCTACCGTTCATGCTAATCATGGAAAAAGGTGTTCCTTTCTAACTTAATTCTATTTTCCCTTAAATTCTGAAGGAAGAGGTTCTTAAGATAGTAAAACCGCAACATTTTCTACCTATACATGGAGAACTCTTGTTCCTAAAGGAGCACGAGTTGCTTGGGAGGTCTACTGGGATTCGTCATACCACTGTGAGTCTCTTATAATGTGTTGTGATGCTTGTCAGCTAGATATCTACGAAAAGGAAAATGTTAGATTGTCTCTGCTGAGCTTTTATGGTGAATACTTAAAAAAAGATTATGCTAGTTTTTTATGGGCATAGGTTCGAAAAGTGATCTACTGGAGAGAAAAAACATACGAGAAAATGATTCTATTAGAACATGTTCAGATTAAATCTAAGACAAGGCATCAGTCCTGTATATATTCTCTAAAACTTGACTGTAGGACTTATTCCTGTCCAGTGCTGAACTTTTTGACAATGATCTTTTCTTCAGGTTATAAAAAACGGAGAGATGCTCGGAGTGTCTCACTTGAGAAATAGACGAGTTTTGTCCAATGGATTTAGTTCTCTTGGAAAAGAGAATTTGCAGGTGACTTTTTGGTCTTTGCCTTTTGCATATCTTTGACAAACAATTGAACAAAATACCGAGTAATCTTAACCTTGCTGCAGTTAATGTACAGTGATGGTAATAAAGCATTTGGTACATCAAGCGAACTATGCATTGACGAGAGACTGAGAATTGCATCTGATGGCATTATAGTTGTCAGGTAAGAAAAAGTCAATATATTTTGATAAATACTCCTTACTTGTTTGACCTCTAGCTCTCTATATATAAATCACATTGTACCTTCTCTATTGCAGCATGGAAATCCTGCGGCCGAATACTGCTGAAGGTGTTACAGAAAGTAGTATAAAAGGAAAAATAAGAATCTCTACGCGTTGCTTGTGGCTTGACAAAGGGAAACTACTAGATGCACTTCACAAAGCTGCTCATGCTTCTCTATCGAGTTGTCCTGTGACTTGTCCCTTGGCTCACATGGAAAGAACTGTTGCCGAAGTACTAAGGAAGATTGTCCGAAAGTACAGCGGCAAAAGGCCTGAAGTCATTGCTGTAGCCACCGAAAATCCCATGGCTGTCATCTCTGATGAAGTCGAGGCAAAACTGTCAGACGATTCAAGTGTTGATTCCCGAGTGGCAGCGTTAAGACGAGTATTGGAAGGACAACCCAAAAGAAGTCGATCGCATAAGATACATCCACAAAACCATCCAAGAGAAATAGAAAGCACAATGGATGACAGCTCTTTGGAAGGTGTTATCTATCTCTCTTTCTCATACACAAACATATGTGCAGGCATAGACTTGTCGTAAAGGCAGACGAGGTTTGATGTCAACTAACTGTGCTTCATTCGTGCAGATGACATTGTCGGTAGTGTAAGACTATTAGCTGAAGAAGAATCCTTGGCGGCATCAGGTTACGCTGATGGAGATATGCATGTTGATGACTTTTGGAAACCGTTCGTCTCTTCAACATCAAATATGGAAGCTAATGCGGAGCTTAAGATAGAAGATGATGGCAAGAGCAGCAGAGACGATGATCCATCTGAAGCTTCAGATTCTGAGTCGAAACCTTCAAAAGGTGGTAAGCGGAACAAATGGAAACCTGAGGAGGTTAAGAAGCTTATAAGAATGAGAGGAGAATTACACAGCAGATTTCAAGTGGTGAAAGGCAGAATGACTTTGTGGGAAGAAATCTCTACAAACCTAATGGCAGAGGGGATCATTAGAAGCCCAGGACAGTGCAAGTCTCTCTGGGCATCTCTTATTAAAAAATATGAGGTTCCTTCTTCATCTCGGCTTAATGTTCTTTTGCTGTGAACCCATGCTTAAAGGACCCTCTGTGTTTTTTCTGTTTACATACACATATATGCCTATACGTATACACTTTTGCTGACATATACGTGAGATTGCAGGAGTGCAAGGCCGATACAAATGGGAAAAAGAAGAAGAGTTGGCCACACTTTGAGGACATAGACAGCATCTTATCCGAGTTAGGGGCGCCATCAATGAAGTAGATACACGCTAGGGATGTTTTGCTTGCAGAGTTCTTCTAAGGAGCACCTTCGTATTCATGACAATACTCCAGCATTCATATATATATTCTTCGACCATATGTACACATATGTCTGTCTGGTGATTTTTACTTAACTCTGTGTAATAGTACAGCGACCCATTGAAGCAGAATGAATATCAAAGGAAGAATCTTGTGCCAGGTGTTGTGTTTAAACATGGGAGTTACACTATGGTATCAAGGTTCATACCTCTTTTTTTTTCTTTTTTTTTTTGCCTTCATATTTTTCGATTTTTTTTAGGAAAAAAGGTGTATAACACCCCATCTTTTTTCCTTTGTGTCAATTCTCTTCAACTAGACACCTCCGAATCTCCTTTCATGTTGCAAAATTCATCTAATTTTCTCTTAATTTTATCCAATTTTAATTCGATTTCTCTCTGTTATATCTGTTATATAATCCGAATTTTAACTCGGTTTCACACAATTTTAACTTGATTCACCTAATTTCACTAATTTCAATCCGATTTCATCCGAATTTAACTCGATTTCATCTAATTTCAATCTGATTTAATCCAATTTTAATTCGATTTTCCCCAAATTTCAACTGATTTTAACTCTATTTCATTGAATTTCAAACCCAGTTTAACTCAATTTCACCGCATTTCAACCCGTTCACGAAATTTTAATGCGATTTCACCAAATTTCAACCCAATTTCATCCTAATTTTATCCAATTTTAACTCGATTTCACCCAATTTCAACGAATTTCAACCCAATTTCAACCCATATTTCACCAAATTTCAACTCGATTTCACCTCATTTTAACTCGAAATCGAGTTGAAATTCGGTGAAATTGGTTTGAAATTCGGTGAAATTGGGTGAAATAGAGTTAAATTTGGATTAAGTCGAGTTGAAATTTGGTGAAATCTAGTTATAATTGGATGGAATCGAGTTAAAATTTTGTGAAATCACGTTGAAATGTGGTGAAATCGAGTTAAATTTGGGTGAAATCAGATTAAAATTCGATGAAATAGAGTTAAAATCGGTTGAAATTGGGTTGAAATTGAGTGAAATCGAGTCAAAATTGGGTGAAATCAGAATGAAATTAAATGAAATCGAGTTAAATTCATGTAAAATCGGGTTGAAATTTAGTGAAATTAGAAGAAATGGAGTTTAAATTGTGTAAAATAAGGTTAAAAGTCGGGTCAAAATCGGATAAAATACGGATCAAAATAGGATATTCGAACTGGGTCAAATCCAGGTCGAAATCGGGTCGAATAAGGATGAAATCGGGTCGAAATTGGACAGACTAATAGAGTTACAAGAATTATATAATAAATGGGGGAATCGGTTGAAATTGACAAAGTTGAGAAGGTAATCGGATGAATTTTGCAACATAAGGAGAGAATCAAATGTGTCGGATAGTTGAGGGGAATTGACGTAAAACAGAAATGATAGAATGGTATTAACGTTTTTTCCTTTTCTTGATTAATTTTGTGGAATTTCGTCGACCAAACCCAAACGCGGATCACAAGTGGATATCATATTCAATTAATTTTACGTTTAGTGTTTGTGTTTGCTTCGTGCTTTAGCTGTTTTATTTTGTTTTTTTCCGACAAGAAAAAAGAGAGGAAAAAACATAGTGTTCTCGTGACGCTATTTGGGCTGAAAGTAGGGGCGGGTAATCCGGTTTCGGGACGGGTTATTCGGGTTCGAGTTTCTCGGGTTATAAAAAAATGAACTCGAATTGAACCCATTTGGTTTTCGATCTGAGTTCCTCGGATTTTGGTCCGGGTTTGGGTTGTTCGGATTTTGAAACATTGAATTAAAAAAACCGAATTATATTTGGATTATTTAGATATTTCGGGTAATTCGCGTCCTCTGGATTTTTGAGTTATTTAGATACAGGTAATTCGGGTTTTATAATGAGTTTTATGGGTTCTTTATGAATTTTTGGGTAATTCTAAATTTAACATAAAAAAAATTAAAAAAAATACAAAGTAAAAAACCATAAACAATACCAAATAAAAATTCAAAAAATAGCAAGTAAAAAATCTATAAAAACTATTTGATTCATTCTTGTAGAAGACTTCTACTCCGAAAAACGCTAAAATAAACTTCTTCAACCTGAAATTTAAACACTTTTTACGAGTTTAGATTAGAATACATAAATAAATATTTAAAAGTTCATTTCATATATTGTAAATAAAGAGTATAGAAAATAAATACTTAATTTTTTAGGAGACGTCGACGGTGTGTGTTTGGGTAAGAGAAAAGATGTGGGTTAGGTTCAGAATTTTCTATTTTTTTTTTAATCTTTTTCGGGTTATTTGGGTTCTTTGGGTTATCCCGAACCCGAACCGACCCAAATCTAAATGAGTTTTTGATCATCTTTTTTATATAACACATATATCTCATGATTTGGATTATTTGGTCCGGATCGATCCGATTAACCGAAATACCTATTTGCTTATTCGGTCCGGATCGATCCGGTTAACCGAAATGCCTACTACCTCTAGCTGAAAGGCCCATCTGGCGGTCGAGGTCCGGGTCGACCGAATTTGATCAAACCGGAGCACTAACCGGAAATTGCGGCTGGTTCTAATGTTTCTTCCTTAATAGGTGGAGAGCTCGAGCATAATTGATTCTGAACAAGGCTTGGAGTCCAAAGACAGGAGAAAATGCCGAAGAGAACGACGCACACGTACTCGAGCGAGGACGCGGCGCCTGACGGGCCCGACTCCGATCTCTTCGTTTATTACTGCAAGCACTGTGGTTCTCATGTTCTCATCACAGGTTCGTGTTTTTGTCGCTCTCTCTATATATCTTCGGTTCTTTACTGGTTCCGTGTCTGTGATTCTGTAGCTGCTTATATCCTTCTCCTGTTTTGTTTTTTGGATGGGTTCGGTCTCTGTTTCATTCTTTTTCTGGTTAGTGCCCAGCTGGAGTCATGTCAGATTCTCTTGTTCCTCTATTATTTGAGTTAAATTAGGGCGTTTGTTGAATAGGTTTAGGAGCAGAATCTGGGGTTTTATTATTGAGTGTTGCGCTTTTTGGGTGCAAAGGATGATTGGGTGTTGCGCTTTTTGGCTCGTTTAAAGTGATGTTGATGTTGTTCGTGTGGTAGACAGCTTCTTTTGTTATATCAGATATTCATGTCTTCCCATGTATTGCATTAATTTAGGTTGCAGGATCATTTCGGAGAAATTTGCTTTTGCTAATTTGTAAGTTAGTGTTCCTGAGGCCTACACGAGTATTTTGAAATATTTCTCATTGGATATAGGAAAAAGGATTCAAGTATTTGGATTCTGGATTCCTCTCGTATGAAAGTACCAAATTATGATATAGGGCATATGCTGAGGCGCATTCTGGAATATTTGAATGAAATTTTTGGTATCATTTTGAATGTTAATATGGTAAAGTAAATTTGTTATAAGATACCCAGTTGCAAAAGATGCCTAAAAGGAAGACCGACAGAGCTAATGTGCTCAACAAGCAGAAGCACCTTGCGAGGTTGAATGTCAGCGAAGGTGGAAAAGTTCTATTAAAACGGTATGTTCAATGAGCTCCAAATAATGTATGTGATACACTTAATGAGTTGTATCAATCTTAGTCTTGGGATCAGATTTCATTGTTATTATTCGAACAGTGTCTCTCTGTGTGTCTCATTGTGTTCAACTTGTTGCCAGTGGTGAAGGGAAGATGGAGAAACAGTTCAGAATGAACTGTGTCAGTTGCGATCTTTTTGTTTGCTATCGTGCTGAAGAGAGTCTAGAAACAGCTTCCTTCCTCTACATTGTCGATGGAGCATTAAGTGCTGTGGCTGCAGAAACGAACCCACAGGTGGAAATTGTTTATTTTCTGCAATTGATATGTTAGACTAAGTGATGGATATTTGGACATTGCTCACATTTACAATCTCAAAAGCTAATTCAATATATCTTGGCAACCCATCTTTTTACGTGTTATGTATGTTAGCCCTTTTCACATATCTTTTTCTTTCTGGTATAAAACTTTGCACAACTTCTGTTCTGTTTTTCTGTGAAGTACCATTCCCTAAAAACTACCAGAGAATTGAACTATGTCTTTTCTGGTACATAACATAGGATGCCCCAGTGCCTCCCTGCATTTCACAGCTCGAAGGTGGACTTGTTCAGATTGCGATTGAAGTCGAAGACCGTGCACAGCGTTCGGCGGTCACAAGTAGTGTGCTCATGTGATGACTATTTTGTGATGTTATTTTTGCATTCATGTGAAATCATTTACCTCATTTCATGTCACTTGGCATGGATCCGTGGTATCATACAACTGAATATTGATTGCTCAAAATTTTATGGTTCTTTTCCTTTTCACAGGGGTCAATGCTGATGACGTACGAGTAACTGTTGCAGCACCAGCAGCTCGTGGCGAAGCTAATAATGAGCTTCTGGAGTTCATGGGCAGGGTACTTTACAGTCATATACACTTAAAAAATTCTACTAGTCTCCACAAATCGATGCCTTACTCAATGATATCTGCGTTTCTTCCCCTACAGGTGCTGGGTTTAAGGTTGAGCCAGATGACACTCCAAAGGGGATGGAACAGCAAATCGAAACTCCTCGTGGTATGTTGACCCTCCATCTCAATCTCTTGATCCATAAAACATAAGTGATTCATCAAGAAGCTACAACTCCGACTTAGAAGCCTTCACAAAGATGCTTTTAAGAAAGGTCTGATAAACTCCATAAAAACATAGAGTTTCCAGGCCGTGTCCTTTGAATGATTTTTGTTGCGGGGACCATTAACAAGAATCGTGGTCGTGGCCCTGGATATGATGGATCGGATCGTTGTATATGTTGTGTAATAAGTGTAACCCAATTGGCTTATTAGTGTTTTGCAATCTTTGTACCAGGTAGAAGATTTGTCTGCAAGACAAGTATATGAGAAGCTTCTGGAGGCCGTGCTACCATAACCTAGGCAAAGCTTCCGATTTGGGGTTGAATAAAGCTGTTACATTGTGATAGTTAACGATTCTCATCTCTAGCATGACATGATGTGCTCTTATTTAGTTTATTTGGTATTTTTTAAACTAAAAGTCGAATATTTCACATGTGAGATCTTTTTTATTCGAAAAGTATTTTATGTTTTGATATGAAAATATAAAGGAAAAACAGTCTATTCCCCTTTTAAAAATCATGTTTTAATCTAATTTCAGTTTTCATTCTATTCCCCTTTGAAAATCATGTTTTAGTCATATTTCTCATCGTTTGACCTCATTCTATTCCCCCTCAATTCGTTGATCACTATACTCGCTACATTTGGTTGTACCCTTTATGCCTCAAATCACAAGTCCGAGATTTTTTCATCTAATTCATCCAATTTTGATTTTAATTTTGACCCAATTTTGATTTCAGTTTTAATTTTGATTTTAATTTTGATTTTAATTTTGATTTTAATTTTAATTTTAATTTTGATTTTAATTTTGATTTTAATTTTGAGTACGATTTTTACTTATTCTGTAAAACCCAAAACCGATCCAATTTTGACCCAAATATGACTCAATTTTGATTTTAATTTTGACCCAATTTTGATTTTAATTTTGACCCAAATATAACTCAATTTTGATCTAGTTTTGATTCAATTTTGACTCGATTTAATCCCAATTTATACTTAATTTTGACCAAAATTCGTACTTAATTTTAACTCCAATTTTAACAATAAATCAAGTTAATTATTCAATTTAATCAACTTACTTGATTTAATTGATTTCAAATAAAATTAAGTATGGTTTTTTTACTTGAAACCAATTTTAATCCAAAATCAATTCGGATTAAATCGAGTCAAAATTGAGATCATAATTTGGGTTAAAATTGGATCGGTTTTGGGTTAAAATTGAGTCAAAATTGGGGTCGACTTTGGGTTAAAATTAAGTAAAATTTTGGGTTAAAATTAAGTACAAATTGGATTAAAATTAAGTAAAACTGAGTCAAAATTGGAGTCGATTTTGGGTTAAAATTACGGATTAAGTAAAAACCGTATTTAATTTTATCGGGTCAAAATTAAGTAAAAATTCGGATTAAATCGAGTCAAAATTGAGATCATAATTTGGGTTAAAATTGGATCGGTTTTGGGTTAAAATTGAGTCAAAATTAGGGTCGACTTTGGGTTAAAATTAAGTAAAATTTTGGGTTAAAATTAAGTACAAATTGGATTAATACTTAATTTTATCGGGTCAAAATTGGGGTCGATTTTGGGTTAAAATTACGGATTAAGTAAAAACCATACTTAATTTTATCGGGTCAAAATTAAGTAAAAATTTGGATTAAATCGAGTCAAAATTGATATTATAATTTGGGTCAAAATTGAATCGGTTTTGGGTTAAAATTGAGTCAAAATTGGATTTGATTTTGGGTTAAAAATTGGTTTCAAATAAAAAACCGTACTTAAATTTATTCGAAATTAAATCAAGTAAGTAGATAAAATTGAATAATTAACTTGATTCATTGTTAAAATTCGAGTTAAAATTAAGTAAATTTTTTTTGTCAAAATTAAGTACAAATTAGGATTAAATCGAGTCAAAATTAAGTCAAAATTGAGTCATATTTGGATCAAAATTAAAATCAAAATTGGTTCAAAATTGGGTCAAAATTAAAATCAAAATTGGGTCAAAATTAAAATCAAAATTAAAATCAAAATTAAAATTAAAATCAAAATTAAAATCAAAATTAAAATCAAAATTGGGTCAAAATTGAGTCAAAATTAAAATCAAAATTGGGTCAAAATTGGGTCAAAATCGGAGGGGGTTTTAAGCAAATTTTTGATAATTGAGGAGGAATAGGATGAGGTCAAAATCGAGAGAGATTAGGACTAAAACATGATTTTCAAAGGGAAATAGGATGAAAACTGAAAATTAAGGTGAAATAGGATGAAGGTCAAAATCAATGAGAGAATAGGACTAAAACATGATTTTTAAGGCGAAATATGATGTTTTTCCAAATATAAAATAGCTAATTATGGGACAAAGACTAGGGCTGATATGCCATTTTTTTGTCAAAAAATGTTTAATTTTTTTATTAGTACCGAAAAAACATATACATCTAATTTTCAGAAAATTTTCAGTTTTTTTATTTTTTTTATATTCAAATGTCACTCTAATTTTTGTGATATTATATTTATCGTAAGTCTAGGGGTGTCAAACGGGCCGGCCCGGCCTGAACCCGGCCCGAGCCCGTTGCGGCCCGGTTCATTCGGGTTCGGGCCCGGCCCGGCCCGTTTTAAACGGGCCGAAAATCTTAGGCCCGCGGCCCGACGGGTTTCGGGCGGGCTTCGGGCAACCCACGGGCTTCCAGAACCGGTTAAACCTTAGGTTGTTTCAGAAACGCCTTCTCCGTCTGCAACACATTGATACGACATTAAAACCGCATACAAAGGTGATTACGCGGTACAACATCAACAGAATCTGAGTAAAAAACATTGAGATGCAACGATCGGGAAACGAGAGAGAGAGAAACGATCGGGAAACGAGAGAGAGAGAAACGAGAAACGAGAACCGAGAGGGAGAAAAACGATCGGGAAACCGAGAGGGAGAGAAACAAGAACCGAGAGGGAGAGAAACGATCGAGAAACCGAGAGGGAGAGAAACGATCGGGAAACCGAGAAGGAGAGAAACGAGAACCTGAATTAGGGTTCCAAACGAGCGGGCCGCCCGGCCCGGCCCGAAGCCCGACGGGCCGAGCCCGTTTCAAACGGGCTTTTAGTCGGCCCGAGCCCGAAAGCCCGGTTTCATTCGGGCTACCAATTTTACAGCCCGAGCCCGCATATTTCGGGCGGGCTTCGGGTGGGCCCGCGGGCTCGGGCTGTTTTTTACACCCCTACGTAAGTCACATAATATCCAATTTTTCTAGAAAATTGAAAATTAAGTATTTTTCATTCAATAAAATCTATTAATATTTTTTTCGGTAAAACACAAAGGGGTTTTCTTGAAGAAACATAACAGTACATATTGATTTAGACAAACTAGAAAATTAACCCGCGCGATGCGCGGGATCTATACAAATTAAATTTATGTTGTTGTATATTTTTTTATAAATAAAGTTAGTTTTTCAAAATTAGAAACAAAATTTGAAAAAACCATGTTTGAAACAAAAGTTATACAAAACACACCTTATTTATTTAATTTGTGGGTAAAGGAAAAAATAAAAGATAGGAAATTACGGTAAGATAGATAGCTCAGCGAACCGGCATGATCTCACGAATAAGAGCTACGAAGACGGTGAAGCTATGATAATTGCAACTCTTCTCTCCCGACACTACATACCAACACATCAAACTTGTTCGGGTAATTGGAATCAAAGTATTCATATATTGCATTTTTCAGAATCCCAATCGAAAGTTTATCCTTTCTATAAAGCTGCATCCCGAGCTTCGAGAAAATAGTATCTGGTACATTGTTTGTGGGATCATCTTTCACCACATCTACAAAATTTCATCACTTCGCATTAAGAAACAACAGGCAGTTAAAAAATAATAAACGAATATCATTGAAACGTTTAATAGACTTTTCATGTCAAATAAATGATATAATCCACCTCCATATATCTATAGTCGTTTTCTTTCTCAACATAACAAAAAGATAAAGTTATACAAATTCACAAGCTTCAATAGGATAAATTGTGTAACTTCATACAACTTAATACAAAAACTGAAATTCTTATCCAAGATTCGATTGAGCAAATTCAACAAAACAAATTAGCAACCTCCAAGTCAGCCAATTATTCCATGAAATAATTCTCAAAAACAAGATAAAACTTTGAAACATATGATTGCGTACCTTCTCTAGAGATTTTGACGCATCCAAGCTCAAGAGCAGAGACAATAGGCTGACGGAGTTTCCTCGTATCAGGGAGAGGTGGAGGATAAATAACATAGGAAGAAGAAAATGAAGAGAAGGAGAACCTAGAGAAGTCATTGCTACGCATAGCAGCGAAGGAAGTGCGGCTGAAGAGAATGGACTGTGCAAAGAGGACAACGATGGCGTCACAGAAGCTTGTTCCGTTGTTGCCAAGCAGGAGAACTTGGCAGCTGTTTAAGGCATACACATGGATCAAAATCGTAGAACATGAGACACTTTTGGAACTTACTCTGAGTTAAGTTCTTATTTACTAACGCAAAAAGAGGATAAGGAATCAAATAAAACCAGAATAATAGACACAGAATTGATGAATAAATTACAGGGTAGCTTCATAAATTACAGGGCAGCTTCACTTAGCTGATTGATCCTAGCTGAAATTGCTTGCCACTCCTTTTTCACGCCATCCAAACCCGCACCCATCAACTACGAAAGCATACGAAAGAATTTAAGACTTCGATACTACGAAAAAACATAAGTCTTTAGGAACATTTTCTATTACCTTAACTTGATATTGGATATCTTGTTTTTGACCCAAAGACTCCTTGATCTTGGCTCTCATGGCTGCATTTGAAATGACCTTCTCCCTTGTACCTTCAAGTTGTTTGATTTCTTTGAGAAGTTGCTTCTCCTCGTTCAATGAGATGCTTTCATGTTGAATACAATATTGAAAGTTGTATATCTACATTTTGCATCAACGGATTAGTATAAAGAAAAGGGTAAATCATAGTTGAAAGTAGATCATACCATATCATTCAGTTCTTCCTCGGATGAACAAAGCGTAACGCCACGACCCCCACCATCATTGCTCCCCAGCTTTCCAAGTGCCTGCTGCAATGGCTCCATTTCCTTTCTCTTCTCATCAAACATGGTATTGAATCCCTTAGGCTCATTTTTTAATGGCTCCAGTTGATCGAATAACTTTGCTTTCTCAGCCTAATCATAACCACAAACAATTCAGCAGAAAATCACAAAACACAACCCCACAAGACATTAATCTATCAGGAATGAAGATTAAAACTAACCCTTTTAGCTTTCAATTCCTCCACAATTCCAGCCCAAACACGGTTCAACTTTTGAAGCTCCTTATCAGCCAAATCGAGCTTAGCTTTGATATTTGGATATTCAAAAGGACGATACCACAAAGTAGAACATGTGGATCTGTTTGGCTGCATGCCATTCTTCAATGGCATCTTTTGGGGCTTTAGAACTGAATACATTATTGTTCTCTTCCCCTTTGCTCGGGTCATAATGTGAACCGAACTTAATGGAAATTTTGGATCCTTTTCCATGATCCAACTTCCCGTTCTAATCAAAGGGTGCCAAAGCAATCTCAAATCCATAAGACTTTCCAACCTCAACGCCCATTGTTCAAATCACAAATTAGCTCCACGGAACACAAAATCCTGACAACAAACATGAACCATTACAAAACAAATAAACAGAACATAACAAAGCACTTGCAATCCAGATCCTACAACTACATTAGCCAAAACTATGCTAAGATCTAACTCAAAGCACAAATATCGAAACACTTCAGCAAAAGTCTCCGATTTAAGAGTTGAATGGCGTGAAAGATCGTGGCAGAGAGAAAACTGAGAGCTCACCAAAACAGAAAAACATTCTCAACGCTGCTACGAAACTTGAGACTTGAAAATTTACGCTTTCTACTTAGGAAATGAAAGTTGCATAAATTTACCACAATCTCTCTTCCCAACAGTTTAACAACAATATTCCTTCTGTTTTTATGTAAATATTATCCACCGAATTACCAGATGCAAACATGCACACACATCGATATTAACACGATAACTATGATCAAAACATACCCACCCACATATAATACATGCATATAAGACATCAAGCGAAGAGAGTTTCAAAAAGCTAATAACCTGAGCTTAAGATAAAGGGAATAATACCTGGAGCTTCTTTAGAAGCTTGTCTAGCTTCTCATATTGTTTGTCAATTTCTTGAACCTAAAAAGATAAAGAAGGAAACAGTAAGATATCACAAATACTCAAACATTATATAAACACCCATTACAGAAACCAACAAGTACCTTTTTGGATAGGGAATGGGCATAATTCCGCACCGCACCGCCTCGCTCCATTACTGAAGCTGCTCGTCGCTCGTACGATCAGATCCTCTGTTTGTCGTCGCCGCTTTTACCCTCTGTTTGCAACATTAGTCCTCCAAATTGGATGAGTCAAAGTAACAACATATTTATCAAGATAGGCTATCGGACTACACAACAGGTAAAATCTGATGGATTCAAGTAAAATCAACACATAAAGTCGTGGATAATATATTATGTATATTGAACAAACCGTGATTTGGCGAGGCGAACAATTTTTTGCTTAAGCCAAACAATTTTTTCCACAAAGTCGTGGATAAGACAGCATAAAAAAAAGAAAGAAGATATAGCGAACAAATTGAACAAACCGTGATCTGGCGAGGCGATCCACGACATCGGCGGCCGAGCGGTTGGTGAAGGCAACAAAGGAAGACGTCGAAGATCGGCAAGCGAGCGTGAAAAGAGCGAGCGCGATGCAGAAAAACAGAAGAAACCTAGCGAGTATTCTTCTTCTCTGTTGTGCTTTTGAAATCCAAACCCTAATCGTGAGAGAAATCGTGGGAGAGAGAAGATCCTAGGAGAGAGAAACGAAATTAATGATGATGCGATGAGGTGGAGGGCTGAGAAGCGAGAAACTCTGAGAAGCCAGGGAAAACATGCCTTTTTAATATATAGATTTAAGTCTTTATGAATATAATAGTTTTGTTGCAGTAAAATAACAATAAAGATCTCAACAACTCATTTGAATAACTCACGTGATATTTGAATCTCCCATTCGTCAAGAATTGTGACAAGGAACAAATATTGTTAGTTAAAGCGATTATTGCGTTGATTATTAGTTTCCCTTTTAAGGCCATTATCGGTCTACCAAACTACTCTACCCGCGATGAAAAGAAAAAAACTTGGACTAAACATGGAAATGATCTTCATAACGGTCCATTTGACTTATTGCATTGTGGACCTACTATGACCATCCGACAATTATATTGGATTTTGACGGTTGTATATGTATCTATATATACATATACATACGCATATATGTATACACACAAGCATGTACGCGACTGTCAAGATGTTAGATCTGTTGTGCCCGAATGGATAAGACTCGCAATCAATCTCAATAATACAACTTGGCGTTATATTATATATTCAGATATTGTTATGATAAGTTGTCTATGAATTTTGGGACTTGTATATATGGTGTTGGACAATCCTAAACTCTTGATTTAGCTTTTGGAATTAGTTAGGCCCAATCCATATTTGACATGGTATCAGAGCCCGGTTCGTCTCGATTTAAATATACGGATGTTGGCCCCCGATTGCGATGTCCACGCTCCAGGATCGAGCCTGAGCGCGAGGGGTAGTGTTATGATAAATTGTCCCAATCGACTAAGACATGACCTTTGAGACTTGTATATATGATGTTGATGAACCCTAAACTCTTGAACTAACTTTTGGGATTAGTTAGGCCCAAACCATATTTGACAAGTATTATTATTTGAATCATTGAATTCGGATATATTCAGATGTACAATTTTATAAACAAATATTGAATAAATATTGAATTGAAAAATAACAATTAAAAATACCACATTATATGGATGATCAAGATCTGCGTTTGCAGTGTTCTAAGATAGAAAATTTCGCTCTATTCCATCTTGAAATTTCGCTCTATTCCATCTTGTCGAATTTATTTTGTGAATTTCTTAGAATTTTAAGGAGTAAACGAATGATTTTCAGTGTCTTTCCGAATGATCAGATGATCATTCATATAGATAGTTTCGGATGCAAGTTAAGAGACGCAATATTGTCTTCGGACACAAGATTTTGGAGAGAAACGTTCAGAGCATTTGAACATATTGTTTCATCTCTAACAACCAATTCATCTCTAACGACCAAATACAAACGGTAAAAAAAAATTCAATTCGTTGGGCTAAAATCCGATCCATATCAGCCATCTTTTGATATATATATATATATATGACAAATACCTTATTTCAAAATCCATTTTATTATCCATTTAAAATTTTTATATAAATAAATATTTATACAATGTTCATTTATTGTTTTGAATTTCTATTGTGAAACTTCGTTAATGCATTGCACATGCATGTGCCTATAATTATATATTAACATAATAATAGGAAAACTTGTCTTTAACTAATTGAGTTCTGTCTTGTTCTCCTCTTAATCCTCACTTTGAAACCACCAGCCATTTGACCCGTCAACAGGGGAACAAATACCGGACGGTCCTTGTCGGTAAGATTTCAAACCGGTTCAAAATGGAACTGACCACATACTTCATCTGCATAAACACCGTCTCCTTCCCACGGCAAACCCTCGGACCGGCCTGGAAAACCGGGAACTTGAACGGGCTAACATTCTTCAGAACCGGCATTGTCCCGTCGTCTGATTCACCCGCCAACCACCGGTCCGGTTTAAACTCAGCCCAATCCTTACCCTACAACTTCTCCATCCTACCCATACCGTGCGGGAAATACGTCACCTTGTCTCCCTTCTTGACACGTGTCCCGTCTGGCAAAACTTAGTCGTTCGCTGCATGCTTCGAGTCCCACACCACGGGAGGGTAAAGCCGCATGGCTTCACAGAGACAAGCTTTAGTATAACTTATCGCTTTCAAACCCTCATACCCTAACCCCAAATCTCCATCCCCATCTCTCGTCTACGTGTCCACTTCTTCAAGAACCTTTGTTTTGGCCACGTCGTTTTGTGTCAACAGCCAGAAGAGCCATGTCATCGCCGCCGACGTGGTGTCCCCACTACAAGAAATACACAGATTAGGGACTGAAGAATCAGTCCCTAATCCGTCCGGAAAGGCATTTAGGGACTGATTCGGGACTGGCACGCGCCGTCTGCAAACGAGCGTCGGCAATCAGTTCCAGTCCGCAAACCGTCCGCAATTTCGGACTGAAAGGGTAGTTCGAAAACCGTCGGGAAATTCCGGAGGGGTATCGCCGTCGGGAAATTTCCCGACTGAACACCGCCGTCGGGAAATTTGCGGACGGCAAGCTGCCGTCGGGGTCAATTTAACTTATACCAAAGTTCGTCGGGGTCAGCTGGATCTAGACGAGGAAGTTTCCGTCTTTCCTCGTCCATTGCTAAAAGCTCTTCCACGCATCTGCTGATAGAATGGATATGGTGGCATATATTGCGCAGATCCAGTGTTAAATAAATTCGGATTCATAAAATCCGAATATACTGGATCCGATGATTGTCTCTGATGTTGTGGTCCATTCGCGCTTTCTTCGGATGTTGAGCGGTTTCTATTATTACCGCCTCTTCCAGCACGACGCGACATACTAAAATTTTTTTAAAAGTAATTATTAACACCACACATATAATTTAATATATGTGTTTTTAATTTTTTAAAAAACATATAATATTACAATTAATATATTATAGGTTCTAGATATCTTATTAATATTGTTCAATTTTTATTAATAAATAATGTCTACAACGCAAAGAATATGGTAAAAAATATATTACCACCGTGGCGTGTATATATAAATATATATGTAAATATAAAGTGTGTGTACGTAGTTCAATCAAATGTGAATGACTCTTTTACCCGCCATGCAAAGATTTCTCCCAACAAAGTATAAAAATTAATCTAAATATATATTTTCTTTGTGAGGTTATTATTTATTTATTTTAAAATGATATTTTATTGAAAAACAAGCTTCACCCGACATTCACGTGCTTGCACCCGATTTTCCATGCATTATCTGTTTATGAAATTATACAGTAATAATACTTTTTCTATAAGAAAATTAAACTATATTTATAACAATATTACAAGTGATTAAGAGATTCTTCATGAAATGATATGTTTCTATTTACATTAACCATTTCGTCATCTTTCAGCATGAATTTGATTGTGTCCCTTTTCAACATGGTTTTTAATCGAATTTAATGTTCGAAAATTCATATTCACCACATAATCGTATTCAAAATCACCACATAATCAAATTTAATCGATTTTAATGTTCGAAAATTCATATTCACCACATAATCGTATTCAAAATCACCACATAATCAAATTTAATGTTCGAAAATTCGAATTACCGAAAACGAACGAACGAACGGGAACAACACGAACGAACGAACGGGAACAAACAAGAAAAAGTTAACCTGAGGCACGCGGCGGACGATCGGAGCTAACGGAGACACGCGGCGGACGGTCGGCGGACGAGAGTTGGACGAACACGGCGGAATCGGCTGAAAACGGCAACAAATCGGACGAGGATGAGTGGAAATGAACATGAACTCGGCTGAATAAATAGCCACTTCCGGACGGGAGTCGAGACCCGTCGGGAAATGGGGACTGATTCCCGACGGCAAAAGTACCCCGTCGGAAAATTCAAGACAATTTACGGACTGCACGAGGAGCCCGTCGGGAAATGCTCGACTATTTGCGGACTGCACAAGGAGCCCGTCGGGAAATTCCCGACAATTTGCGGACGAAACGATAATCGTCGGGAAGTTCCCGACAATTTGCGGACGAAACGAGAACCCCGTACGGAAATTACATACGTCTCTCGGTTCCAGTCCCTAAACCGTCCGAAAATTAAACTGAATGACGGGTTTCGATCGATGGTCGGGTTTCGACCGATGGTCGGGTTTCGACCGAGAGACGGGTTTCGACCGAGAGATGGGTT
>CM071860.1:11841275-11933856 GCA_036759665.1 Gynandropsis gynandra
CAAGGGTCGCAGAGGAACAAGGGTCGCAGGGGTCCAAGGGTCGCAGAGGAACAAGGGTCGTAGGGTCAAACTGGATCGCTGGATCGAATTGGATCGTAAGGTCGCAGGGATATTTTGGAAATATCAATATTTATACGGATACTTTTGAAGTTAAAATTTTTTTCTTTTTCGAGAATGATATTTTTGAAGTGTTTTAGTCTTACGAGGATATTTTTGAAGTTAGCCCGGAACAGTCTTTCAAACAAATAAATAAGAATTTTTATTATTTATGTACTAATAAAATAAAATAAAATGTCACGTCAAGGTGAAATACCTTAGTTTGATTTCATCCGGAATTTTAGAGGTTCCACGAGATAATTCTAGAGAGTGGGTAGGAAGCGTTTAATTAGGTATGGAAAAAACAAAAACACATAAGATGTAAACTTGTTTAAAAAATTATAAAATTTTGTTTAAAACCCACCTTTTTAACACTGTAGTAATGCAGCTTGAGTTTATTTCATTTTCCAACCAAAATAAAATAAAATTTCTAAGTGGAATCATCGATAAATGCTATTGGATTTAACGACCAGAAAATACGTTTTATACCACACAACTGTGCTAATGACAACATTTTGATGTGGATAAAATACTAGAGAGATATCTGCTTTTGATTTTGTAAATATTATATTTGAAACGGGAACAAAGATATTATTAAAAAAGAATGTGAAGAAAATATGACAGTTCACATACATCCGATTTGGGATGTCAATGGGTTGGGTTGTGCCCAACCCATTAAACTTAAATGGGTTTTGTGGTGTAAATGGGTTGGGTTTAACCCGATTCATTTAATAACGGGTTATATAGATCGGGTTAAACGGGTTTATTTATATAAATAATATTTTGTAATATATTTTTAATCATTTAACATTATAAATATATATATTTATATACATTAAATATTATTATTGATGTTTCAATATTCAAAATAATTATATATAAAAATAAATTAATTGATAATTAATGAAAATAAAAATTTATAAAATAAAATTCTTGATATATATTAAAAACATATGATATAATCGTCAATTTTTCATGTGAATATATAAATAGCTAAAACGATAATTCCTGAAAATAAAATTTTTAACAAATTCTAATCAAAAGATGTCCGATACAATCATCAAATCTTCATCATGTCCGATACAATCATTAAATCTTCGATTTCACCCAATTTTTCCGAATTTTAACTTGATTTCACCGAATTCCAACCCAATTTCATCCAATTTTGACTCGATTTCATCTAATTTTAACCCAATTTCACCAAATTCTAACTCGATTTCACCCAATTTAACCTGATTTCACCAAATTTTAACTCGATTTCACTCATTGTCACCGAATTTTAGCTCGATTTCACCCAATATCATTGAATTTCAACTCAATAAAATTGGATGAAATCGAGTTAAAATTGGGTGAAATTGGGTGACATTGAGTCAAAATTGGATGAAATCAGGTTGAAATTCGGCGAAATGTGATGAAATCGAGTTAAAATCGGGTTAAAATTGGGTGAAATAAATTTGAAATCCAGATTCAGTAAAATGTGAAGAAATCGAGTAGAAATCGGGTTAAAATTGGGTGAAATAAATTTGAAATCCGGTGAAATTGGATGAAATCGAGTTAAAATTGGGTAAAATCGGGTTAAAAATCGATGAAATCAAGCTAAAATTGGGTGGAATTAGTTTAAAATTGGGTTGAGATTCGGTGAAATTGAGTTAAAATTAGGTGAAACCGGGTTAAAATTGGGTGAAATCAAGTTAAAATTGTGTGAAATATGGTTGAAAGTAGGTGAAATCGAGTAATTAGGTGAAATCGGGAGAAATTGAGTTAAATCAAGTTAAATGGGTTTAAAGTTGAATCTGATAATAATGTAAATGGGCTCATGGGTTAAATGGGTTTAACCCATTAAAATGAGTATAAATGGGTCTAAAACCCATTAAACCCATTTAACTTTTAGCCCATTTAACCAAAACTCATTTTCATTTTAGATGGGTTGGGTTGGGTTAACCCATTAAACCCAACCCACTTTGACATCACTACATCCGACTAAGTATATTACGTATACGTAATCAATTGGAGGAATGTCAGAAATATTTTTTTAGGGCTAAAACAAAGACAAATTTGAAAGGACGGAAAGACAAATTTGAAAGGAGTGAAACAAAGTTGAAACTATTTTCTTTTATTTTCGAGTGATTTCCTTCCATTTTCGAGCGATTTTTTTCAATTTTCAAGCGATTTCCAACGATGTTTTAACCATTTTCAATGATTTTCAGCAATTTCTAGCGTTTTGAGCGATTTCCAGTGATTTTTAACGATTTCCGACAATTTGTAGGTGATTTCCGGCGATTTTCGGTAGTTTCTGGCGATTTCCGGCGATTTTGGGTCTCAATGGGTCACAGAATCGAACTGGGTCACAGGTTCAAACTGGATCGTAGGATCACAGAATCGTTGGATCGGACTGGATCGCTAGGTCGAACTGAATCGTAAGGTCGGACTCGATCATTGGATCGCAGGATCGAACTGGGTCGCAGGGGATATTTTGAGAATATCAACATTTATAGAGATATTTTTGAAGTTAAAAAAATCGAAAAAGATATTTTTGAAATTTTTTAACCTACAAAGATATTTTTGAAATTAACCTAATCAATTTTATAATTAAATTTATAATATTATTTTCTCTTCTTCAAAATAATATCATCTTTTATTTTTAAATTCCATTATATAACCATAATATGTATTATTTGTATTCTCTATTCTTTCAAATATATTATTTTCTAATATCTTTATCGAATAGAAATAACCATCCTATTTCTGAATAAATATTTGACACTCCAAATAAATAGTTCATACGAGTATAATGAATGCACAATCATTAAAATTATTTATTTATTTATTTTGTTTATGCATGAAATTAGAATTGGGCAAAAATTAGAACTACTCGTATATAATTCGTATTTGATTCATATTTGAATCGAAAATTCAAATATCCACTGATACAAATACAAATATTAAAAATCAGACATTCAACAAATACAAATATAAATAATAGATTCAATTATCCGAACAATTCGTATGTGTAAATATTAAATAGAAAATTTAGTTAATGTATAGATACATATATAACAAAATTGATTTTAATGATTAAATTGTAAATAAAAAACAATATTAATCTTATTTAAACATTTATTATATAAATATATATAGACAAATATACAATATATTTATGATTGAAAAACTAAAATATCAAATACTTTAAAATAATTAATATTGTTAAAGATTTATTTACACTTAAGATTGGTTCTAGTCTAAATGGTTTAGATGATCTTATAGAGACATTACAATATATGAAAAAAATTCAAAACTCACTGTATATATAATTTTTTTGTGAATTTTATTTTAATATATAATCTAACAATTTGTTTCATTGTTTTAAATGACTTGACGATATTAATAGATGAAATGAATATAAGATTTGATGTTTTGTTTTATTTATATTATATATCTTTACATCTTTGTGTGATTTAAATTTTAGTTTTAGATTATATTTGATGATTACTTTTTTTTATTAAAAGTTTTTATATATATTTTATACGTTAAAAAAAATTAGGTTCAGATACGAATATCCGTATATTCGACGGATATCCGTATATCCGACAAATATTCGTATTTATAAATATCCGAATTTACAAATACAAATAATAAATTTGGATATTCACTAAATACAAATAAAATAGTTGAATATTTACAAATATTCGTTATTTGTCCAACCCCTATATTAAATATGGTTGGATTGGGACCAATTTAGTTCAATGGACATAAATATAATGAACACTAAGAACAATATAATATCCAACCACTGACGTTAGATTCCACCATTTGTTAAATGTGAAGCTTATCTATATTTGCAACTTTTGAAAATTCAAAATCCATCTAATCACTGAGATGGCCCGATCCGGTTAACAGTACCAAGAAACACACAATAACCAAACCAAACCACACCAAAACCAGATCAATATCCACTCGGACCACAACTTCAAGAAGGACCCATATGAATAAGAACCTACTGGCTAGCTTCATGTATATGCAAGACTCAAGTTCCTACGACATTATCTATGTTATATCCCACCATGTTTTTGGGGCTTGATTTACTTACTGGATTAACTGTTGGCCATTTTCAGTCGCACGATGAGTTCATCCTGCCACTCAAACATTCGAATCATCAGTATAAAAAGTGTGGGAGAAACATATCCATATGCTACAAGACTGACTATTTTGAGACTTTATATATATGAAAGCACAGGCTTGAATTTTTCAACATACTAATGGAGATATGTGTAACTAAAACCAAAAAGGCGTACATGGGGACTTGCCTTTCTTCCATTAGCTGGAAGACCCTTTTCCTTGAGAAGGGCTCGTAGCCTCTCAACAGTCAAAGATTGGTAATCCCTCTCACCCGTGCGACTGCTTGATCCCTCTGTGCAGGACAACATTCCCTTTAGATTTCTGAAAATGCATGCAGAGCATAGATATTATAGGAGCTTACCTTGCTGAGTTCCGATAGTAGTTCTTTTGGCTGGAGGTCTGAAGTCCAGAACCCTCTTTGCAGGCCTATTGCGAACACAAGCAAAAGAAGAGGAAACAATGGTAGCCGTTAGAAGTATACACATGCATTCAAAAGTTAACTTTCGGACTGGCATGAAAATTTTAGATTGGCTATTGAGCTGACAAGTTATGTGTTGGTCAAGCGAATGAATCAAGTCAGCTCAGCACCTCTTTCTAGATCCATCTTCACCAGCGCCTTTTGAATCCGACGAACTAGATTCACCTCTTTGTTTCGATATCATGAGAGATCTAATGAGTATATTTTGCTGGTTTGTTGTAATCCGTTGTCCTTCTGGATGTATGAATGATGATACGTTAGTGTCTTTCTGATAATTCAATCAAAGACACAGCAAATAACAAGATGAAATAACGGAGGCTTCTTCAGAACAGAACATGCATTGACATTTTCATATAAGCGAACTATAAAGCGTACTATGATTTTATTACGCCATTTAAGGGTATTTTGGAGACTCATATACATTTCTTGGGATTAAGGTTTTCAAGTGGGTTTTGAGTAAGGAGGGACAGAGAGGAACTCCTCCATATTCAAAAACCCTCAATTCTGTGATCTGGTTATGTCTAGCAATTGTACATATTTCTACTTCTGTTCTTGGCAATTTCTTGGGTTCTCCTATTTGTGTTCATGGCAATTTCCCAACATTAACAAAATACAAAGTGTATAGTCGATGAGATATCACACTCAGCGAGCTCCAATAACTTTTTCAGTTACTATTTTTGAGAAATCCAAAGAAAATTCTAAGACTGCCAAGAGAAATCTACCTAAAAATATAAAATAATTAGAGCAATGAATACCAGGTGGAGATGTGTCATGTTCACATGTATAGACCCGCATACTTTCCTGCAGTCATAAACAGATGCAAAATTGCCACATGTATGAAATGATTATCACTAATCAATTAACAAGGCAACCGCTACATAAACAGCATGGCAAAAGCCACAATGGGCTTTCAAAGAAGATGCATTATCTGCTCGACGAACATAAAACAAATCGGAGTAAAGAAAACTATCATAACTCACAAAAACTAAAGAAGGTAGCTACTCCATTCATCACTGCTACCTACAATTTAGCTAATGATAATAATGTAGAATGAAGAACATGTACGAAATTCAGATCAGGAAATACCCCACATAAAACACTTGGGTTTCACAATCTGAGTCCAGTGCCTCTTTCCTCAGGCTAACAATACAAGAACACACCTATTCACAGCACTGTATCAATCTATAGGATCATCATTTCACGACCTTCAACAATCCCTACTACATTCAAGAGGACTAACAAGGCCAATTGTTAAGAATCGGGGCTACAAATGTTTGGACCCTCCTAACTCAAATGAACAATACAAGGTCACTCTAAACGACTGTCATTTATCATCACACAAATTGTGGCATCTCAGTATTCAAGCTTCCATGTCCATTGAATTTGACATCATCCAGAGGAAAAATAGTTTTGGGCCTAAGAAACTGATATGTTCCATCCAAATTACGCCGAAAAGATTCGATAGTCCTAACTGACATGTCTCGAGTTTGAACCAAGTGAAATAGAAGTGTAAATTCGATAGCTTTCTATACCACAAACTTCCGCAGTTGAGCCCAAATTGCATAGAAAATAGAGCGTGGAAAAGGTTACAATGCCTAGGGTTCAGCGAAGTTACCGAATTAGAGGAGACGGCGGTGGATGAGAAGAGGCCGCGAGATGGAAGGTCGGCAAGGTATTTGGACGCCGCGGAAGCAGTTTGATTCGAGGAATCAGACTGCGGAGAAGACGATGCCTCCATGGCCAAACAACTGATAAACCCTAGCCCAAGCAGATAACAGAGAGAGAGAGAGCAATTGCAACGCAAAATTACGAGAAGAACAGTCCGATAATCTTGAAACGGGGCATTGAGATGTTTGCGTTTCGCGAAGGCTTGTTTGGCACCCGAGCAATATCACAAAGTAGAAAGGATTTTTCTTAAATGTTTTTTAAAATAAAATAAGCAATACAATTACTAAGCTATTCAACAAGTCAATAGTGAGAAATCCATGTCCTTGTCAATGCTTTCGTAATGTATTACCTATAATATAATTAAAATGTTACGTTTTTTTTAGTTCAATTACAGTTTTTTATCATGAAGAAAAATGCATTTCCTTTCTAATTTGGCAGCGAAAAGGTTCCTACATTTTGCAAATTTTACCCCAACTTAATTGTTGATATTTTTTCCTTTTAATTCTTGGACTTTGAGATCTCTAGTAAATGGTAATTCAATTGAACGATCGTTCATTGACCAGTAGGGGGAGTATTTTTTTTCTGGCCTCGTAGGGAAAAGTAGCGAGTGTGTCGGAGATCAAGATAGTAAGGAGAGTTGACAGAGGCAAGATCTCAGGTCGATTCATATATAAATAGTAGCATACATATGCCAATAATCAGTTAGATATATGAATGTGTAGCAAAACAACTTCTCCTCATAGTGGCAACTCAATTTGGTTTTTCCTCTTTAGGGATACCAAAAAGATTTCATAAAAACCCATAGGAGACTTGCCGAATCTGTGGTAAATTGGACCAACTTTCCAAATCAAAAGTGCAGATTCATCAACATATCTATTTATAATGGAGAGGACACTGATTTATCCTAACTATTTAAGCCGAGTAACCGCAGGAAAAGGATGTTTAATCAAATTTCTAATGAAACTGTTTCTATCAGGGGAAAGAAACAAGACCTGTTGAGTTCTATGGCAATTGGACTCTCATCAAATGCTCCCCACTTCTTGGAAGAGCAAAGGGAAGGCCATCAAGGCATTTATTGTCGAGGACAAGAAAGGATGTGTAACACGCTTCCTATATTCAAAGCTTTCAAGGGATGGATATTTTAGTTATCTAGCGGTAAGTGGTTCATAAAACTCAAGAAATAGACTCAGGGAAATCCACTTCCTTGACACTTCCTCATAATCCCCCAATAAACATACGAATCATAAGAATACGGGCTTTCCTAGTGACCGCTCACAACCTTAAACTAAAGCAAGTTAAGCGATTAATTTCTTTCACAGCCACTTAAATAAAGCACAAACAATAGATGTAAAGGAAAATTCAAAACAAACTCATCTGGCAAAAAGTTAGGCCAGACAATGACAAGAATGATAGAAGCACAGCATAAAAACCAATATGGTCACTTTTAATATTGAGGTCTTTTAGTTCTAGTTTGACATATATAGCTCAGCCCCATGAAACATTGTGCCGGCCGACCAAACCAACCTCAACTGACCTAAATGTATCTAATGATTTACGGTAACTCAATCCACCAATGATCATACACTCTAGAGTCGAATGCACCACTTTACCATTGTGGATATCATAAAAGGCATCCAGAATTTGTATGTTCCAATGCAATATTAGACCCTAACGCATAGATAGCAATTCAGAAACTAATTGTCCGATCAAAAACATTGTAGCCATCAAAATGTGCTTCTGGAAAATTATATCAGATACCAAAAATTAGGAGTTGCGAAAAAAAAACACCTAAGCAGATCCAACAATGATGTTGTTGATAGGAATGAAGACAAGCTTAACGAAGAACCCCACGAACCCCATCACGACGAAC
This sequence comes from Gynandropsis gynandra, assembly GCA_036759665.1. Classification (NCBI taxonomy): domain Eukaryota; kingdom Viridiplantae; phylum Streptophyta; class Magnoliopsida; order Brassicales; family Cleomaceae; genus Gynandropsis; species Gynandropsis gynandra. Next base: position 11,849,504 of record CM071860.1, read on the forward strand.
CCAATCGCCGTACGCACCGCGACCTTACTGAATTCTGCGCACAGTGAATGCCAAGAGTAAGATATCAGAATATTTTCTCCAATTCAAACCACTACAATCCAAAACCCAAAACCTACAATTTGGAGAAAACCTAATTTTTGTTTTTTTAGGTAGGGTCAGAAAATCCCCAAAATTGCAAGAGAGAAAAGACATCAAAGCGGAAGATATAGCATGCCTTTGCGATCGGGCTTGTGGCAGCGCTGGACAAGGCGGATGCTGCTCTTGGCAAAATCTCTAAGAGGATCGATGGCTGAATCGATGGCTTCCATGGCTTCGAAGATCTGAAGGTACCGCAATTAGGGTTTTCAGATGATCCGTGATTTCGTTTCACTTTCACACAGTTTTTGACACTACCCTTTTTATACTCCGTTCGTTCCGTTGTCTCGGCCGCGTCAAAACCGGATGATTGGTTCGGTTCGGATTTAAAGCCGGTTTGGTTTTGGAGATCGGTTTAAGAAAGAAAAAACAAAAAAGGATGATAATTTAGAGAAAAAACATACGTGGAAGTGTCGGCGTGTTGACAAGTCGGATAATGAGGTGTCGCCTTGGCAACTTCATATCCTTTATGGGCATTGAAAACAAGAAAACAAAACATAGACTTCAGTTCTAGATCTAACCAATATACGGTTAAACACAATAAATTTAGCTCTACTAATGAAATTCAGATTATTATTATTACAATTATTATTTTTATTATAATATAAGTTATTGTTATTATTAAAGCATGTTTCTAGAAGAATAGCAGCACATAGATAGATCAAATAACGACTTCCCCACTACGAGTCGAGTGGTTCTCTCAAGAAACCAAACACGGGTTTCCCGTGCTAAACGGATCCGAAGGAAGAAAAAACAAATTTCACATAATTTTGTTTCGGAAATGTTTCAAATATGAAATATTCAATATTCGTTTTGGAAGGAAAAAACACAAATATGATGCAAAAAAGGAAGGATGCAATGTATAAGGACCATGAGAGAGAGGGGAAGTAACGGACGTATAAAAAGAAAGTATACAAAGGGCATGAAGTGAGGAGATAGAAGAAGAAAATAAAAAAGGAAGAAAATGGGGTTTAATAAGCTTATGGTGATGATGGTGGTTGTGTTTTGGTTTGAGTCTCTTAGAGTTCATTGTGAAGAGCGTGGCTTCGTGACTTGGGCTAATAGTTACTACCAGACTTGGGGAAATCATGCTTTGCTTCTCAACCGCACATCTGAACTCCATCTCTCTCTCGACACTCACTCTGGTCTCTCTCTCTCTCTCTCGCCCTATATATATATATATATATATATATGAATCTGTATATACAATACATACATACATAAACAAACAGACCATTCTACTGACATGTGACTTATGTTCGCTACAGGGTCTGGGTTCGAGTCCATAACGATATATGGATCGGGATCTTTCGACATGAAAATCAAGGCACCCGACAACAACTCCACGGGTGTCATCACTTCCTTCTACGTAAGAGTATCAAATACTAGCTCTTTGTATGAACTAGAAGATTTGTTTGTAACGTACCAGGCTGATTATTTGTTGTCGCAGTTAACTTCTCGTTCTAGTCGTCATGACGAGCTCAGTTTCCAGCTGTTGGGAAGCAATGGACCGCCGTATACGTTGAATACGAATATGTTTCTGTATGGTGAAGGAGGCAAAGATCAGAGGTTTAGGTTATGGTTTGATCCAACCAAATATTACCACTCTTATAGGTTTCTTTGGAACCTTCATCAACTAGTGTGAGTATACAACGACCAAAAAAACCCCAGCTTTCACGTGGATCCCTTACATCAAATGTTTTTCAAGAAACTGTGGTCTAATCTAATGTTTTTGTTCCTGAAATTTCAGGTTTTATGTGGATGATACACCGATCCGAGTGTTTAAGAAGAATCCTGAAGTTTACTACCCATCAGCACAGACAATGTTCATAATGGGAAGTGTGATGAGTCAAGACAGAGTGACAATTGACCCGAAGAATATGCCATTCATTGCCATGTTTCAGGCATCAAAGATCGAAGGATGTGCAACGACGTTTTTCAATATGGAGATATGCACTCGCCCTGAGTACTGGTGGAACCACGAAGAGTTCTGGAAACTAAACCCTAAAGAGCAGAAACTATATAGAAATGCGAGAAAGATGTACCTGGATTACGACTATTGCTCTGACAGAGTGCGATATCCCCAAGAGCCTCCAGAATGCAGAAGTTACGGATAGTAAAAGATCATATCTGTCAAGGGACAAATCTCAAAACAAAAATATCCTATAGACAAGATATGTTACTGTAACAAGGTCACTGAGACCAAGTTGTACCTATACAATACTCAACTAAAATAACAACTTTCTTGTTATACTTTGATAACTGGATACTCCATCAGTAAGAACCAAACTAGATAAGCCATCTCGGTTCAAGAGAAGATTACGTGCTATCTTCTTGGGCCAAGAAGCAAATGAACAGAAGTAACCAAAGAGCGCAAGAGAAAAGCATGCGTAAATTAGGAACTGCACATTGGACATACAGTTAGGCGAGTCATAGCAGTTATGGTTTTAGCTGCAATAACTTATAAGTTAACAGGACAGAAGACGAGTTCTTTCCTTCTCTTTTCTCAAGTAAGACCTTAAATTAAAAAGCAGACATAAATCAGACACACGCAAAATTCAAGGTACTGTCGACTGATCTCCACTGTCTTCAACAGCAGCATCTGGCAAGACCACGGCATCTGAAATCTTCATGCTCAGCTGCAGTAATGATACAAAACGTTTTAGATGGTGAGATGACATATATGTGAAGAACAGAGAGCACCATGGCTTTTGTAATGTTTACGATCCTCAAACTCTATAATTCCAGTTTTGGAACTGAAGAAGAAGCGCAGGCTCTTATAACTTCTAGGACACAAAAAGTACAGATGATGCAGTGGACCAGGCGAAATATTTTTGGAAAGCATTCTGGTCATATAAATCACTGCGGAATGATGATCAAGATCAAGAATGACAATTAGTTGCAAATTGATATCTATGTCCATATTTCCAACCCCAAGATTACGGAAATACCAAATTTGATTGTGCCGACTACAATCAGCATCCAGAACGAAAAGGCACAGAATGAGGACAATGAAAACTGAGGAAACAACAAGCAGGTTCCTTGAGAAAAAAGTAAATCTCTCCAACCAAATAATAGTCAGGATAAACCCCAATTCCGAAATCGATTCCAACGCAAGGTCTAAAACCCTAGACGACCGCTCAAAGAAGGTACATTGCTCCAAACGATCAGAGGAAGGAAACTTACCCTTGGCCATCGAGATTCCCCTGGCCGCTGCTCCCTCCGCTGCCGTACGACACCTCTTCTCCGGCGGCAGACGTCTGCCAAACACTCTGCCAAGCCTGAGACGGTGGCTGCACATAAACTCCGGTGGGATCCACGGCGGGTCTCCCGATCATCATCCCGCCGGGACCTGCTGGCTGACCCATCGGGGGGTAATAGTACGGCACACCACTCGCCGTCGGCGTCACCATCCCGCCGAGCGCGGCCTCGTCCTTGATCTCGTCCCGGGGAACGATATCGACGAGGAAATCGAAGATGTCGGTTCTGGTGATCGCCGCGGCGATGTCGTTCTTCTGAAGAGTACGACGCTTGTTCTCCTCTGCATGGAGCCAGGATCGGATCGTGAGCTCGAGGATGAAGAGCTCGCAGGCCTTGGCGAAGAGGATCGGAGCCTCGGCGGAGATCATGCGGACGTCTTCGTCGGCTTTCATGATCTTCTTGATACGAGCAAGGGGAAGCTGGTGGTTTTTGAAATCGTTAACCTGCTCGATCTCCTGGCGCTGGTACGTCCAGAACATCTGGAGCTGCTGCTGCTGCTGCTGAATGAGGTGGTGGTAGGGGGCTCCTCCGGGGGCGGAGCCGGGAGGGGAAGGGACGATGGATCCAGCGGCTGCGGCAACGGCGGCAGAGGAGGGAGGCGGAGGAGGATAGGCGGAGGAAGGAGGCTGCTGGTTGTTGTCCATTGTTCGGGGGTTTGATGATATTTTTTTTTCTTCGGTGATTTGGATTGGGGATGTGATTGGATCAGAGAGTCTATAAAGTTTTTGTCAAGACGATTGGGGCTTATTTGGATAAGGTGGACAGCGATGTACCTGATTTTTTCGTGTTTCCCTTTTTCTTTTTATATATTCAATTTAATAACACATAATTTATGAATTTCAATATTGTTGACAACAACATATGCTTATAAAACAAATTTATGTTAAAGAAGTGATAGAAAACAAGTATAGGAAACCAAGTTGTATCGTGGAAAATCACTATTCTGAAAGTGTATTTCAGTATGATCGTGATGATGTGATCGATGACCAAATGTTCTCAAGTTTAACACAACAATCAGCTAAATTAGAATGAATCAATTCAAGAATTTTGATGCTTTTCGAAGTAATTTGTTTCAAAGGTTTTTTAGTATATTTCGGTTCAACACAAATAATACATTTTGAACATTCATTTTCGTTTGATGTGTTTATGAGATGCATATTTTCAACCTTTTAATAGAGTCATAATTCACATGTCCTAATCTATCATGTCATATATTAACAGATTCAGCGACAGAAGCAGAAACAAGAGTTACTTCCATTTGCAATAACAAAAATAGAGTTCAGGACAAACAACCCATCAGACAAATAACACTTTCCCACAAAATCCTCATTCTTGGCTAAAATCACTTTATCACCCTCAAAAACAGGTTTCAAACCAGTCATATTTAGCAAACTACTAGAGACTAGGTTTCTATGCAGCAATAGAACATACAACACATCATTCAATGCTGATATTTTTCTAGATGTAAGTCTAAAAAGAATTTTTCTTTTACCAAGAACTCTAGTGGTTGCTGAATTACCCATGAAGACATGTTCACCATCCGCGACTTCGTAGAATTCTTGAAAAAGATCCTTGTTGGAACAAAAGTGTGACGTTGCTCTAGTGTCTAGCAATCAGACAATTTTATTTTCCAACAAGTTCGCCTCAACCACCATCATCATGATGATCTCATCTTTTTTCAGCAACATTAACCTGCGGGATAAATTTGTATAGGTTTATCATTAGGTTTTTGGTCCTTTCTGTTCCAGCATTGATATGATTTGTGGTCTGGTTTTTCACATTCACAGCAATGCAGAACTTTGTCCTTAGCACTCTTGTCGTCATTGCCTTTGAAGTGCTTCTAATTTGGTCCTTTTTAAAATTTATTTCATTTAGCTTTAAACCTATCTTTTTATGCAACAGAAGATTCTGCCAAGTTAACTTTAACCGAATATAAAGAGACATTGTTAAGCTTATCTTTCTATTGATTAGCCTCCTCGGTTTTCATATGGCTGATGAGCTCTTGGAGTGGTAGATCTTTTTTCTTATGTTTTAGATGACATTTGTACTCAGACCACGAGGGAAGGAACTTCTATAGAAGAACGTTTGCTTGCAAAAGTTTGCACATCTTCATTCATTCGATGAGTACATCCTCAAAAAGGTTTTCGTATTCATGGATTTGGTCAATTATAGGTTTTTCATTAACCATTTGAAACTGGATCCATTTTTCGACGATGTACTTCTTCCGCCCGGCGTCATCAGCATCGTATCTTGTTTCCAAGATATCTCAGATCTCCTTTGCATGCTTGTGCTTGAAAAAGATGTCAAACAGAACATTGGACATATGATTCAAGAGATAATCGCACATTGTTTTGTTATCCTTTTCAATTTTTTCCTTTGTTTCGTCATTTGTCTTCTTGGCTGTTTCGTTTTGGAGCGTGGCTAGCAGAGTGAAGGAGTGGTTTAGTGAGGCGTATCTTCTAGGATGTTTGTGTAGAGGACGTAGTCGACATCTAACTGCTCGATGAAGATAAGCAGTTTTTGGGATCGGTGACACTAGTTCATACCATCAAGCAGTTCAAGTTTGGAGAGGTTAGGTATTGATCACGGTATGATGACAACCATGGTTAAGAGGAAAGATACACTTTTAGAATGTTAGAAAATAAGTACATGAAACTGATGTGTGAATTATCAAGCAATGAAATGCCTAATATCCACTTACCGCAAGAGTAAGGATTGGTGTAATACAAGGGTCGAACTCTAGAGACTAATGCAACCTAAGCTAAGAATACGACTAAACTAAGATGGGTTGAATTGGTGGTGATGTGGGACAAATTTTTAAAACACTAAAATGAATTATGGCAGCGATGAGGCGATATAAAAAACTTGATAATTAAGAACACTATGGGTTTCGGGTTACCGAGATTGCAAGGATGGAACGAACAAATGATCATGAACCTATCGAACTATCTTGATACTGGGGAATTCATGCTCATAAGGAATGGTTCTCTCGACACCTAAACCTCCTAACCATAACAACATGCAATCCTACCTCCTGGCAGTGATTACGATAGCGTTAAGCACGCAATCCTAATTTCTAAGTCGATTAACCGACCGACCAGATTCTCATTAATCAAATTTAATCAACAATCAACAATTCCGGGTTCATAATCTAACCTCCCGGTTAAACATAAATTTCTAAGTTACTAAGTGGCCAACACAAGTATAAAACGTTTATGATGTTGATTGTAAAACCGAAATTCAAGAAAACTTCGAAAGGTCTAAGCATTAACGCATAATTAGAAGCATCTCTTACAAATCCGATATCCCTAACCCATAGTTGGAAGCTTACTCACTCATAGTTTCTACTGTAAAAAAAGAGAAATTAACCCTAGACATGATAAAGAGTAAGAAATACGATTCCTCGGTCTTCTCTATCTCGTTACCGGATTCTCGTTTCTCTCATTCTCTAGCTTCTCCTGAGTTTCTTCTTGTATTTTTCATGCTCTTTTCTGGCCTGAGCCACCGTCTACAATCATCAACCGCCCTTTTCCTTTTTAATTTTCGTTCAAAACCTAAAACAGTTAGGTCCTAAAAAGGGGACCCGCACGGGCTAGGTGCTCAATCCGCGCGGGCTCATTATGTATCAATCAGCTCGAGCAGGCTGATTGCCTCCTCGGGTCGTGCAACATTCGCTGGAATTGTAGCTCGCACGGGCTAAGATATCCGCCCGCACGGGGTCATCATGTTTGTCCAATCTGAACGGGTTCTCTTCAAGCCCGAGGCGTGTGAAGTTTTCTAGGGTTGCAGCCCATGTGGACTATTTAAGGTGATAGCACGCGTGACTCATGTAATCTCATGGGACACACATGGGTTGGTAGTCAGCACGGGTCGGGCTCAAACTTTTGTCGGGTGTAGCCCGCGCAGGGGCCTCTTCCAAGCCCGCGCGAGCTGAGTTAACTTCGTGTACTTCCTCCTTTTGCTCGATGCTCAGGTGTTCCATTTGATTTCGTGGCCTGAATTTGCTCCGAGTGGTTTGTAGCTTTCAATATGTGCGGTTGAATTCAGGAATTGACATTCTAAAGCTCGTTTAATCCTTGTCGCATTAAAACCTGAAAATCAACAAAAAGGAGTACATAGAGAACGTTCGTGTCGGTTTTGTAACTCGTGCTATGCAAACTATGTGAAAATGATGTAAATGCCTAGCCTAAAACTAACACACACTACGTGTTATCAAACTCCCCCAGACTTGAACCTTTGTTTGTCCTTAAACAAAACTAAGGCTAAGCAAAAGAAGAGTTCAACAAAAACCGGATACTAGCACAAATTTTTCGAACAATCAGTCATCATGCACAACAACGCGTCACACGAACATAGACTTAGGTGAACCTAGTTCAGACTCCAATCGGCCGAAAGCCACGAGCCATGCAATCCAACATATCGCCAAAGTTCATTTCACTACCCCTAGACAACATCCAAGCAATATCCATACCAAATTAGTCATGCATACATGAGAGGTTATTCCTAAAGATATTTTTCATCTTCTTTTTTTTCGCGCTCGGTTTTTAGGACAGCAGTATAACCGCATGGATTCATAAAAATAAAAAATCTAAAAGATGTCTCACTTAGCAACGAGAATGATATACATGGAGATATAGACACTTGGGACTGAAACCTAGGGGACGGAATACAACTATAAGCCAATGATTCATGCACAACTACTAGATTAGTCGGTATCTATAAGTCCTTTTCAGCAAACCTAGACTTTTGTTCCCGATTTGACAAAGTTGTGCAAAGATGACTAAAGTTCGTAGTATCATACTAGATATCTGGTAGAAATCCTAAGAATGAAGAAAAATAAAAAAAATAAACACCTAATCCTAATCGCAATCATATCACTCAAAGAGTTCCCCCAGACTTGAACGAAACACAGTCCCGGTGTTCAAAATCCATGAGAGGGACTCGCGTGCCAAAACTCGAGAGATGGTAAGGAAAGTGAGAACAGGTACACCTGGTGTATTTTGCTTTCCAAGTTGGTGATACAACTAGATGTTATACACGTCTACTCTATTATGGGTATTATCGTTGAAGAACCTGTGATATGAGTCATGCAACCCAAAATAGAGAAGAAAGTAATGCATCATAATGTCTGATAAAGTGTACATAAATATGAAAAAAAGGTTCCATAAAGTAAGAAAAAAGGAAGAAGAAAAGAAAAAGGAAGGAAAGAAAGACTAGTCCTCTTCCTCTTCATCGGATGTGGCCTGAGGGTCTACTGGCTGTGCGGAGGTCCCTTGCCTAGGTGGATAATAAAATTGCTGAAACTCGTATGGGAGGTATGGATGGTAAGGAATGCCCCCCGTGTGGTAGTCCGAAGGGATTGGAACGTACGACTCCGAGAAATCTTGTATACTCAGCTACTGGAATTGCTGAATGGACTCCGCGATGTAGTATGTGTGCTGAATGGATTGCTCATGGAACTGTTGCTCCTCTGCATACCTCGCTGCCTCGAGGTCGTATCGCCGATCTGCCATGAAGGACTGATACTAGCTCTCCTCACGATATATCTGAGAATATCAGAAACACCTTCCATAGAAAGGAAGTTAGAACACTGTCCGCGGTAATCAGGACGGGTACGTGGTTGGGGAGGAGCCCGCCGGCTACGCTGTCGAGATATCCCTAGTCTCGTACAACTATTGGAGTTGGGTCTACCTCGTTCGGTCATGGACCAAGGTGGCCCATTGCAGGATCGATCATGAATCGCATGCCCTCCTCGTCTAGCCCAAGCATCTGAATATGGTCGATGTCAACCTCCAAGGTTTTACCATGCTTATCCCAATAGCTCCAGATGATCCTCCTTGGATCGTTAAATATGGCCCGTCGGTGTCTAAGGTTCTAGAGGTTGAGCTTAGACACCTCATCGATCTTATCTTCTGTCGGAATACCGAGGTTGATCCCGAGCCTCCGAGCTATCATCGTGACCACTCCACCACAATGGATCTTCGAGTCCTTGTTGCCCTTGTCGATGATGATGGCTAAGAAATGATGTATAATCATGGATTCCAAGTTGACATCGCCCATCTCCCAATTGTCACCATCAATATCTAAGTGGACCGCGTGCTTCAGTTACCTGAGCTCTGTGTGGTTGACTCAACTCTATGCTCCTTTGCCATAGATGGAAGAGACTAGGAAATAGTGGAAGTACCTGAGGGCGGGATGGTATATGTGGTTGGCCTTGGAATTCGTACTAGAATAGTTTCCATATGCCATCATGTTCCAGAACTCTGTTTGTTACTGTTTATCAAATCCCGATAGTTTGGCGAATGCGCTATACGGGACATCTAGCACAAAAGGAAATTGTGTCGCGTAGAGGCGATACGATAATTCTGTCCCAGCAGACGGAACTCCATAAACACCTTGTCCGGGTTTTCTGACTCGGGGATGAAGACGTTGTAAGATGCCAGAAATTCCACAGTGAAGTTGTGGTACGTGTACTCCCTTGCCCTCCGCAATCCCTTCCACTCCATTGTGTGAAACATATTGTTGATTTGCTCTTCGATTTGGAGAGTAGGGCTGGGCACGGGTCGGGTACCCGGATTTTTTAGGGAACCCAAACCCGAACCCGGATAGGTAGACATATTTCTACCCGAATCCGAACTCGAGGGGCTCGAGTACCCGGGCTTCGGGTACTCGCCAAATGCACCGGGTACTCGCGGGTACCCGAACCCCTGCCCATTAAACTTCCACAGAACCAAAATTCTCCCAAATTTTTATAAAATCAACCAATTTTTTGTTCGTCTAGGTTTTCTACCTAAATCCAATTCTGACCTAAATGAAACAAACAAAAAAGAGCCTCTTCTAGGACTTGTTGTGCTTGGTGTTCTCTTCTGAAACCTGTTGTGCTTGGTATTCTCTTCTGAGACCTGTTGTGCTTGGTATTCTCTCTCCGAAACAAACAGTAAAGAACCCTAGAAACTCAAACATAAAAGGAAATCTGAAATTGGGTAGATAGGAACGAAATTGACAAGCTTTTTCTTCGAACAAAATCAAATTTGGAATCAAGAAAACCACAGACGGGAAGGAAGAAAGTAGAAGAGAGGGTCGGCCTAGGTTAGGTTAGAGTGACGAAGAGAGGGAGACAAGAGGAGCTCGGCGGTGTCGAGAAGGAAGAAGAGACGAGAGGAGGTCGGCGGCGTCGGGAAGAAAGAAGAGACGAGAGGGAGACCGACGGGTGAGAAGCCTTTCTCCATGTTTGTCGGCGAGTGAGGTCTCCTGTCAGAGACAAGATAGATTTATGGTGGGGTTACAGAGATGGTGTTTTTTTCTGGAAAGAAGAAGGAAGTAGATACGAGAAGGAGAGGAGGAAGAAAAGAGAGAGAAGAAAATTTATCCAGGGTTATGGTGGTATTTTTGTAAATAATAGTAAGTATATGTCTAATTATATATATATATATATACATACTCGGGTACCCGTGGGTACCCGATTTAGTTATTTTAAAACCTGAACCCGCGGGTAATGAAATTTCATTACCCGAACTCGAACTCGAACCCCCGGGTTCGAGTAATTTTTCGCGGGTACGGGATAGGGTTCGGGTCGGAACGAGTTCTCCGGGTAATTTGCCCACCCCTAGTGGAGAGCACTCATAGCTTCCATGGATAAGAAGCGGGATGGCTGAATGCACGGCAACAACTCATTAAATTTTGATTTGTGGATGGACATAAAGGTCGTTGTCCGATTCTTGTACTGTCGGTGGGACGTCGTGATGGGTGTATACGGAGTTAGCTCCGTGATGGTATCCGACTGTGTGGGCCATCCCTCATCCGGATCATAGTTGGCTCATCTTTTCTTTGAGCTATCGAACAATTTATGAGTTATCTGGAAAACAGTCAAAGAGATAGAAACGATTATGCTGACTGTTTGCATCAGCTCGCACGGGTAGAGTGTGTAACCCGCTCGGGCTGCATGTCCAGAAAAAATTTCCCCCGAATCGGGGTCACTCATGGCCCGCGCGGGGCGGTGTTCCGAAACGAGGTACCCACACGAGTTCTAACCCTAGTCCACGTGGGTTGGTCGTGAAATCGCAACCTGGAAATCCTAATTCGAGTCGCAATCCATAGAAAATCAACCCGAATTTTCCAAGTAGACCTTAATCTAGTCCAAATCGGTCGAAAACATAAATTAGTTCTCGAAAATATCTGGATTAATAAAAAAAATCAAAGGATTTGAGAGAGTTTGAGAGAGAAGAGGGAGAGAGAGAGAGATTTCGAGTTTTTGGCCGAGGGGTTTGTCGGTGAAAGGGGTCGGGGGGAGCAATGGCGGTGACGATAATTTGAGGAGTGTTGATCGGCCGTGAGAGGATTCAAGGGTTGATGCACGCTCGGAGGGGTTTAATTTGTGAGGGTTAAAGTGGCTCGAGTTACTCGAAATCTATACTTACCTCTGTAGACTGACCTAGTCCATGCGAGGCATGTGATCTAGCCCGCGCGGGTAGAGAGTAGCACGCGCGGGGTCTCCTGCTCAGCCCGTGCGGGCTGTGCTACATTCAGAAAAAATCCACAAGGAAAAATAGGCAGCACATAATCATGAAAATCACTAAAATCCTAGGAAAATGTATATGTCCTAAAAAGGGTTCGAGAGCAGAAACTAAAAGGAAAAGAGATAAGATACAAAGCTCGGTTGCCTCCCGAGAAGCGCTTGTTTATGGTATTTAGCTTGACCCTTATGCTTTAGACGAGTGTGGGATCGGAAAGAGGGAGTATGCATGTTCCGTCCTCTATGCGATCAGCATAGTATGGCTTCAATCTTTGCGCGTTTTCTAAGAATGATCCCCCATTTCCCTTGTCCAATTCTACGGCTCCATGTGACGAGACACCTTTTATAATGAAGGGCCCCGACCATCGCGACTTGAGTTTCCCTGTAAACAATCTCAAGCGGGAATTAAAGAGAAGTACCTGATCACCTACTTTGAATGAGTGTGGGAGGATGTGCTTGTCATGCCATTTCTTTGTGTGCTCATTATAGATCCTTGCATTCTCGTAGGCGTCATTACAGATCTCCTCTAGATGGTGAAGCTGGAGAACTCGCTTATCCTCGGTTGTCTTGAGGTCGTAGTTTAGCGTCTTTACAGCCCAATATGTTTGTGATCTAGCTCAACCAGAAGGTGACATGCTTTCCCATAGACCAACTGAAACGGTGTCAAGCCTATCGGGGTCCTGAAAGATGTTTTGAAGGCCCAAATTGTATCGTCTAGCTTCAATGCCCAGTCTCTTTGAGATTTTGAGACTGTTTTCTCAAGGATGGACTTGATTTCTCGGTTGGAGACCTCCACTTGGCCACTTGTATGCGGGTGATACAGGGTGGCGATATTGTGCCTCACTCTATATTTCTTTAGTAGTGTTTCAATCACCCGATTGATGAAGTGCTTTCCCGCATCACTGATCACGACTCTTGGGACGCCAAATCTAGGGAAGATGATGTGTTTGAAGAGTTTGATCACTGCCTTGGAGTCATTGGTCGGACATGCTTGCGCTTCCACCCATTTTGTCAGATAATCCACATCAACCAAGATGTATAGATTTCCGCAGGAGGAGGGAAATGGTCCCATGAAGTCGATACCGCAAATGTCAAATGGTTCGACTTCCAAGATGTAGTGTTGAGATCCCTCATGCCTTCTAGAGATGTTTCATGTCCTTTGACATATGTCACAAGTTGAGACATACCTTTGAGCGTCCTTGAAGAGCGTAGGCTAATAAAATCCAGCTTAAAGGACTCTCGCTGCTGTTTTAAAGGCAGTAAAATGCTCCGCATAGTCAGAAGAATGACAGTGGAAAAGCACATCAGTTACCTCTTCCTTCGGGATACAACGCTGAAATAAATCGTCGATCCCTCGCTTGAATATAAGGCTCCCCTCCCAAAAGTAGGCCTTGACGTCGTGTAAGAACTTCTTCCTAGCATTGTAGCTTAGGCCTTGTGGCAGAACCTCACAGACGAGGTAGTTCACGAAATCTGCGTACCACGGTGCAGACGCTCTGTCAATGGCCATGACAATATCATCTCTGAGAGAGTCGTCGAAAGGGATACCATCTGAAATCTCAAGGCGGGACAAGTGGTCGACAACACTATTTTCTGTCCCTTTCCTATCTCGTATCTCCAAGTCGAATTCTTGAAGGACTAAGATCCACCGTATTAGCCTTGGTTTCGCGTCCTTCTTGGTGAACAAATATTTCAGTGCGGTATGATCGGAGTAAACAATTACCTTGGATCCGACAAGGTAAGAGCGAAATTTCTCGAAATTGAAGACAATGGCCATCAGCTCTTTCTCCGTGGTGGAGTAATTGCACTGAGTGTCGTCTAAGGTCCGGCTGTCATAATAAATAGCATACATCACCTTGTCTCTTCGTTGTCCCAATACAACCCCCACAGCGTAGTCACTAGCGTCACATGAGCTCAAAAGGGAGGCTCCAGTCCGAAGGCTGAATGATGGGAGATGAAATTAGTGCTTTCTTGAGTTTCTCAAAGGCAATATGGCAATCTTGATTGAACTCGAACACAACATCCTTTCTCAAGAGGTCGGTGAGTGGTTTGGCGATCTTGGAGAAGTCTTTGATGAACCTTCGATAAAATCACGCATGCCCAAGGAAACTACGTATTGCTTTGATATTCCTATGAGGGGGTAGCTTCTCAATCACCTCAATCTTAGCCCTGTCGACCTCGATCCCCTTTTCTGAAATTCTGTGGCCTAAAACAATTCCTTCCCGGACCATAAAGTGACATTTCTCCCAATTGAGCACGAAATTCGTTTGTAAGCACCTGTCTAACACTCTACACAGATTGATCAGACACAAATCAAAGGAGGAGCCATGGACTGAAAAATCATCCATTAACACCTCCATAATATTGCCATTAACATAAAAAAAGATGGAAGTCCTGCATCTTTGAAACATAGCAGATGCGTTACATAAGCCGAATTGCAACCGGCGATAAGCGAATGTCCCGAATGGACAAGTGAATGTCGTCTTTTCTTGTTCGTTTAGGTGGATTGGGATTTGGAAGAATCCTGAATAGCCATCAAGAAAACAAAAATAGGAATGAAGCGACATCCCGTCACCGCCCGTGTAGGAATAAGCTCGTTGTTCTGGTTTGGGACGACGATGATGCCTCCTTTCTTTGGTACCACTTGCACCGAGCTAACCCAAGTGCTGTCGGAGATGGGGTATATGATACCAACATCTAGAAGCTTCAGTACTTCTTTCTTGACTATCTCTATCATTTTGGGATTGAGTCGGCGTTGATATTCTATGGATGACTTTGACTCATCTTCCAAGTGGATGCGGTGCATGCAAAGCTCGGGGCTGATACCTCTGATGTCCTCTAGTGTATAACCGATGGCGGCTTGGTATCGCTTGAGTGCGTCGAGCAGTTTATCGACTTGTGGCCTATCAAGTGCATCATCGATGATCACAGGGTATGTAGATTCGAGACTAAGGAACTCATATCTAAACCCTTGCAGAAGGGGTTTGAGATCGACCTTGGGTGCTTTCCCAGCGCTCCAGTCAGGATCCGTGCAAAAGTGGGGAATCGAGGGTGTAAGAAATGAAGTGCAAGGCTGAAGTAACGTAGCCCGTGCGGGCTGTAAACCGTGCCCGCGCGAGTCTTCTACTCCCGAAGATGCTGCCTGTGTCGGGGTTTCAGCTAATCCGCTCGGGTTCGTGCTCATAAGATCTACCCGAGCGGGCTCGTCTTCCACCCCGTGCACGCTTTGAAATGCTTCATTTATCCCCGAGAGACTTGCCCGAGTCGGGGTGTGATCTACCCCGCACGAGTTCTTCTGTATTAGTTCAGCCCGTGCGGGCTCTTTGGTTGACACGCGCGAGTGCATGCTAGACTCAAGTGTGATCAAATCCTCCATGAGTTGTATGCATTCCTCCATGTCTCGGGGTGACTGAAACAGGCTCTCGCTGCATGCTGAAGTGCTATCTCTGCGGGATAAATGGCTCAATGCTCATATTTAACTTCCTCTACTAGTTCATCCACCGTGTCAATGTGCATCACGGGTTCAGCTATGTAGGGCTTCTTGAGCGCTTCGTCAAGCTTTAACTCAATGGATTCATCTCCAAACATCATGACCAGTCTGCCCTCGGCACAATATATAATCATGTTCGCCGTGTTGAGGAATGGTCTTCCCAAAATGATGGGAATCTTTGGGTTTATCTCCATATCCACAACTACAAAGTCTGTGGGGACCAAAATTTTCCCACTTGTACTGTGACATTCATCAAGATTCCTTTGGGATTTTGTACGGATTGATCGGCTAAGGTGATTAGCATACGCGTGGGCTAAAGATCTCCTACTCGATTGAGTTTCTCAACAAGTGACAGTGGTAGCGAGCTCACACTCGCTCCGATGTCAATTAGTGCATGTTCAATCTCATAATCTTAGATCTTACAAGGGATGACAAAATTATTTGGATCGGGCATCTTCTTGGCCATGGTAGGTGGTTGTATGAGCGAGTTAGTGACCATCACTACCTCATTGTCTACAGTCCTCTTTCTCGTTATTATGTCCTTGAGGAATTTAGAGTAAGATGGCATCTTCATGAGCGCATGGTAGATTGGGATGGTGACTTGCAGCTTCCTTAGGATTTTTTTCATGAATTTGGTGAATTGAACATCGTCGTTCTGCTTCCTTTGGAGTTGTGGGAAGGGTAGGGGTGGTGCCGTTGGGGCAGGTAGCATGTATGGCAGCTCCCTCTCCTCTTCCTCGTCGATCTTCTCCTCTTCCACGCCTTGAGTAATGGGTTGTTCATTTGTATTGCTCGGAGGCTCTCCTCTCATGGCTATGGAAGGCATGGGTTGCTCCACTGTATTACCACTCCTCAGATGGATGGCGTTGCTCTGATCTCGGGGATTCGTCTCGGGATTCCCGGAAGCTATCCGGGTTGTTGGCTAGACCCTTGGGCTAGTTGTGCCACTTGTGTTTCCAAGTGCTTTAAGTGTGTTTGGAAGCTCTCCATCTACTTCCTTTGGTCATCTTTCTCAGTCTTTATCCCTCCGAGCGTGTAGCTGTGATTCTTTTGTTCTTACAACAACAATTGCAGCATAGAAAGAACTTTGAATCACCTGAGGGTTGTGCGTGTTGTTGATAGCCTTGGTTCTGGCCACTCCCTCTCGGCTGGAAACCTTGGTTTTGGTTTCTTATCATCATCCGCAGTTGAAAATCCTGCGGGTTTGCCACGTTACTTGTATTGCCATAGGACATGTTGGGATAGCTCTTGATGTAGTTATGTTGGTAGGGTCGATTGTTGTCGTAGTTGACTTCCTCGAGCCCCTGACCGATGGATACATCTTATCGCTCGACATGAAGGCGTGCCATCATCCTATATATCTCCCCAACTTGTTGATTTATGTCTGTTAAGTTCGGGTTGGCAATACCTAACTTATTTATCACAACTTTGGATGAGAAATCACGGTTGCAATCTCCGACCTTCTTGCCTCCCTCCCTTGCCATGTTCTCGACCAGATTCTCGAGTTGTTAGAAAGTGAGGTTACTGAGGGAACCACCACCCGCTGCTACAATCATGAAACGTGTGGTCTCTTGGAGACCTTGCATGAAGCTGGTGATGAGGTACCTCGTGTCCATTCCATGATGCGGACAAATGCGTTGATATTTCCTGAAGCGCTCCTATGCATCATGTAAACTCTCACCTCTTTCTTGTAGAAAAAGGTTGATTCGGCTCTTAGCGAGTAGCGTCCTATGGTCTGAGAAGAATTGCTACATGAATCGCTGCTCTAACTAGTCCCATGATATAATGGACGCAGTAGGCAAGTTGAACAACCAACTTTGTGCTGCATCCTTAAGCGAAAATGGGAATGCGGATATGTATAGATCTTCTCGTGTGACTCCTGTGCTAACTCTAGTAGTACTGCATAGCATCTTGAAGTCGGTAAGGTGTGCATTTGGATCCTCATTCTCCATTCCTCTGAAAGCAGAATTGTTGAGCATCTGGATGAAAGCGGGTTGCAGCTCAACGTGGTTTTCTATCAGACGGTCATGCATGAAAGCAGTTGGGTGTGCTTTGGAGCAGTATAAGCTCCGTAGGTTTCTCCGACGACGTCCATTTCGGGTTTTGTTGTGTTGTTTTCTCCGCTGCTTACGTTGGGGCTTTCGCTGTTAGTTCTTTCCTCTTCGGAACCGTGTGTTTCTGGTATGCTCTTTTTATCTACTTCGGATTCAGAATTTGCAGGTCTAATTCTCCTCTTTTTGCGCAAGTTCCGTATTGTTCTTTCAACCTCGAGATCGTAGATGAGTAGCTTTTGTGTAGAGCTTCTCATGCAATGATACCTACAGAACAATAAATGAACAACCAAAGTGCAGATCTGATTTAGATAGAAAAGACTCGATAAAGGGAAAATAAAAATGCAGAAAAATGACTAAGACTCTGGAAAGGACTAAATCTTAATCTAGACCGTGATTAGTCCCCGACAACGGCGCCAAAAACTTGATGTGCGAATTATCAAGCAATAAAATACCTAATATCCACTTACCGCAAGAGTACAGATCGATGTAATACAAGGGTTGAACTATAGGGACTAATGCAACCTAAGTTAAGAATACGAATAAACTAAGACGGATTTAATTGGTGGTGATGTGGAACAAATTTCTAAAACACTAAAATGAATTATGACAGCGATGAGGAGATATGAAAAACTTGATAATTAAGAACACTATGGATGCAACAAACAAAGTATCATGAACCTATCAAATTATCTTGATAACGGGGAATTCATTCTCATAAATAAGGAATGGTTCTCTCGACACCTAAACCTCCTAACCATAACAACGTGCAATCCTACCTCCTGGAAGTGATTAACTCATGATTACGATAGCGTTAAGCGCACAATCCTAATTCCTAAGTCGATTAACCGACCGACCACATTCTCATTAATCGAACTTAATCAATAATCAACAATTTTGGGTTCATAATCTAACCTCCCGGTTAAACATGAATTCCTAAGTTACTGAGCGGTCAGCAAAAATAAAACATTTACAATGTTGATTGTAAAACCGAAATTCAAGAAAACTTCGAAAGGTCTAAGCATTGAGACATAATTACAATCATCTCTTACAAATCCGATATCCTAACCCATAGCTGGAAGCTTGCTTACTCATGGTTTCTACTGTAAAACAAGAGAAATTAACCCTAGACATGATAAAGAGTAAGAAATACGATTCCTCGGTCTTCCCTATCTCGTTACCGAAGTCCGAATTGTTGTTTCTCTCCTTCTCCAGCTTCTCTTGAGTTTCTCCTTGTATTTTCAGTCTCTTTTCTAGCCTGAGCCACCGTCTGCAATCATCAGCCGTCCTTTTCCTTTTTAATTTTCGTTCATAACCTAAAACAGTTAGGTCCTAAAAAGGGGATCCGCGCGGGCTAGGTGCTTAATTCGTGCGGGCTCATTATGTATCAATCAGCCCGAGCGGGCTGCTTGCCTCCCCGGGTCGTGCAACATTCGATGGAATTACAACCCGCACAGGCTAAGATATCCGCCCCGTGCGGGGTCATCATGTTTGTCCAATCCGAGCGGGTTCTCTTCCAGCTTGAGGCGTGTGAAGTTTTCTAGGGTTGCAGCCCGCGCGGGCTAAGGTGAAAGCACGTGTGGATCATGTAATCTCACGGGGCAGGTGCGGGTTGATAATCGGCACGGGTCGGGCTCAAACTTCTGCCTGATGTAGCCCGTGTGGGGCCTCTTCCAAGCCTGTACTTGCTCTTTTTTGTTTGATGCTTGGGTGTTCCATTTGGTTTCGTGGTCTGAATTTGCTTCGAATGGTTTGTAGCTTCCAATATATGCGGTTGAATCCAGGAATTGACATTCTAAAGCTCGTTTAGGCCTTGTCGCCTTAAAACCTGAAAATCAACAAAAAAAATACATAGAGAACGTTTGTATCGGTTTTATAACTCGTGTTATGCAAACTATATGAAAATGATGTAAATGTCTAGCCTAAAACTAACACACACTACGTGTTATCAGAAACCAAGTTACATCATGGAGAACCACTGCTCTAAAAGCATATTTCGGTACGACCGTGGTACAACCGACGACTGAACGCTCCTAAAGGTTAACACAACAACCGACGACTGAACGCTTACTCGCGAAGATGAGGATGGCATAGAAATTCTTAAATCACTAGTAGTATTTTGATCGGTAGAAGACGATCTGTTTCTCATACCCATTCTCGGTAGTATAATGCCCAATTAATATGCAAAACCGACTTCAGAAAAATAGTCATGTTATTATAAAGTTGAATGTTTCAATTTGAAAATGTATGAAAGGTGTTAAGGCAATATGCAAGAATATATGCCCATTTGTAAAATCTGGCCCAGCCAATCTCGGTCTGGGAGAATGGTGGCATCACGTCTCGTGTGTGGTAATTTATGTAAAACCCTTCATCTTGCTCCTTTTGTTAGTAATAATATACAACATTATATATAGTAAAATCAATAAGTTCTCTCAAGTAATGTGGTCCACAAAAGACAAAATTTGGAGTCATTTTTTCAACAATCCCCACAAATTACTACCACGTTTTTTAATAGAATACAAGTGAAAGCGAATAAATGTAGAAATTGAATTACTTAAACATCAATATCTTTCTATTGAATTCCAAATTGAATTGTTTCTTGAACTTTCAAATGATTGAGACCTCCACAACACGTTTCAATTCCTTGGTTTTTTTTATTCCGCGATACGGTTACAACGCTTTTAAAGATAATGCGTTTTTATCTTGTTCTATGAGTGCTTTAGAAAGAAAACTCAATTTCCTTCCATAGAAAGGTGACCGAACTTTCAATTACCACACACGCGGACAACGACGATGACATTGTCGCCCGCTTGTGGTAATTATTGTAGAACCCTTCACCTTTTGAAAGTACTTTCACTTACTCATTTTGATAGTAATAATACACAATAGTATATATATATATATATATATATATTGAAATTAAAAAGTTCTCTCAAGTAACGTGGAACTTTTGAACTAACAAAAGACAAAATTTGAAATTATTCTTCTCAACAAACGTTACATTAAAAAAATTTCTAAAATATATATTTTCAATTATATCGTGAACTCGAAACTTTACAAATAAAAATATTTGTTAGAATATATAATTCAAATGATATGGTATAAAGTATGGTTTCATACGAGACTAATATATTTTAAACACTTTCTGGTTAAGTATGATAGAGACGAGACACCTATAGGGAAACCGAGGCGCGATCTGATCGCGCAGCGGAAGAAGAAGAGAACAATCTTGGTTTCCTATGCCTGTTTGGAGATTGCCCAGATTAAGGTTTAAGAAAGTTACTTTGTTTTCGCTTCGTCTAAAACTCGATCTTGCGAATCACGAGCAACAATGGATCGTTCATGTCTCCACTGGTATCCACACAAACGAAACAAGAAACCCAAGTGCTAGCTTAGGGTCTCGAAAAAGGACTTTATTTCTCGTCTTTTGTATTTTCTTATTTTTGTCTTACTGCATCTCGAAACCCTAAACATGTATTTATAGGAAATTTGAGATGCTTAATGTGACGACTAATCCTAACCCAAATAGATTTGGTTAAGAAATGGGCCATGTGCCCATTCCAAAATCGGGTCAGATTAGCCGATGATGGGCCATGGGTCTAATCCAAACTGAATTCAAATCAGTCGATGGGCCACGGGTCCAATCCGAACTGAATTCAAATCAGATGATGGCCATAGACCCGATTCGAACTCCACACTTTCCAGACACTAATTTGAATTCATGCCCAACAACGCTAGTCATGGGCCCAGTTCAAATTTTAAGTCAACACAACTCTTAGCCCATAATGCCAAAGTTCATTTGTTATTGTGTGCAACCCAATGGGTCCTCGTTACGTTGGCATTGATTAATATCACAAATAATGAACGGTGTCTAGCAACACATCCTTATTACCCAAGTAACGAGAATGTCTGTGACTCGACATAACCATTCCCGTGATTGACATTGATCATATGTCCTTCATGTCTTGATCGAACACGAGTCATGGAAAACGTCATACTCGTATAGTTCAATCATAGGTTTCTTGATTCCCAAGTAGGTTGTACATAAACAAATAAATTCGATATCACATATCAACTTATTTGAGTATGACCATGCATTTCACAATCTCACTCGATCAAGGAGCTCATAATATCACTCTCGTTATATAGGAGGGACAAATCGTATCTCGATCAATCAACATCTTGTTGCGTAAGTCAATTGTGTATCCAATCACTACATCGTAAGTCCATCCAATTACAAGCGATGTTCAGCAGTGTCAAAGTACACATTTCCCTTACGTCAAGATCTCTGATGATCTCAAGTCGAAGTATCACATACACCACTATTACTATGAAAATTGCCTATGACACTCATATAACAATACATGCAGCAATCTCATGGAGGATCGATCCACTATAATATTCTCTAACATATACCTATATATTGAACTTATATCTCATATTAATTCAATACATATTAGTCTCAATGCATTATTGATATCCTCATTTTCAATGATACTCGACTAGGGATGTCATTTAAAAATATATTTAAAACAATAATCCTAAAGATGTTATTGCATTCACTTATAATACGCAGAAAATAAACAAAATGAAATAATAAATACCATAAATAATAAAATATCATGATATATAAATAAAACCCCAAATATATTCAAGTTATGATTAGTGTAGGGCATACTCCAACAACACCTAACACTAGTGATGGATCATAGTAAAATCCATAAAATTACTCGAAAAAATTTTAAAAACAAAATCGATATAAGAGTGATGAGACGAAGAATATCAATCAAAACTTGTAAAGCTATAATCTACCAATTAAGGGAAAGCAAAGAGACACAAAACAAGATTCAGAAGCAGTGTTCCCCTAGTGTTGTGAGCGCGTGGTGAGAGAGGAACGCATATCGACAATCGCAGATTCATCCGCACCAAGATTCACAGCCTGTTTGCTCGCTCTGATGAACCTTGAAGTGGCTCCTCTGACGTATGCGTGAGCCTCTCGCACCGTCATCTTCTTCCCCACCTCGTCCGGAAAACTACTGAGGAAATGATCTCCATTGAGAACCGCCGCCAGCTGAACCACCTCGCCCTGAAACTCCGACAGCCCTGCCTCTTCTTTCGCCTCCGTTGTTCTCATTGACGCGACGTCAGGTAGAGTCACTGAACCGATTAATTCATCAGACAGATGTGAAATTTACAGATTTGAAGACGGAAATGAAAGGAGTAAAGACGAACCAGGGCAATCGGTTCTTGGGGAGGATAAGTGAGAGACAATGTCTTCAAAAGTGCCAGCCCAAGCATCCCTATGGGTCAAGAAATTTGAAGAGAGATTGAAGAGTTTCTTTATGGTCGCCGGTATTGACGAATGCTCGTACTCCGACGTCTCCGTCGGCCCTTTTGGCCCACTCACCACTTCATACACATTTCACCCCAAAAGAACAATAATTATTTAAAAAAAAAGGCTGTGATAAAAAATAATTACATCCTCCGCAATTATTTTCTATATGGAGTGTCGAAACAATTTAATACAGATTTACAGGTTTTCTATATTGATTCTATCTACAATTTAATAAAGATTTACAAGTTATAAATGAGGAGACGCGGCAATAGAAAGAAGAAAAAGGAGATGGTTACCGGTTCCTTTCTGGATCCAAGGTGAGACCATAATTGTGGGAACCCGAACTCCTAACCGGTCGAATTTGAAGAAACCGGGAGCCGGTCCGGTATTACCATCAGGGTTCGGTACTTTCGCAAATGGAGTCTTCACATGATCATAAAATCCACCGTGTTCGTCATAAGTTATAATAAAAAGTGTCTCGTTCCATTGAGGACTCGATCTCAATGTCTCGTACACTTCCTTCACCAATTTTTGACCGTTTGCAACATCGTGGGATGGATGATCGTCGTTCGCTGGTATACCCTTTATGTCGAAATATCTCGGTTCAATCACGGTTAGACTCGGTAACTTACCCGTTTCTGCATCATTCTTGAAGCTCAGATCAAATTGATGTAACTTGAAAATGTACTTAAGCTTTCTCAGGTTGCGGTAGAACAATGTCGTTGGAATGTTTTGGAAATATATTCCGAAGTCAATCCCGTTCTCGTAGAGCGAATCGAATATCGTCTTCTGTGGATATCTGATATCAAAATTAATAATTGAATTTATAAGAAATCTGTTGCATATTTACTATTAGCTTAGCATCCTTATATGTAGACATTATAGAAACAGGTGAAAATGTGAATTGGCTTCGTTTTCATATTTGTTATTAACATCTTAAGACTCTCTAGTCCTATATATATGTAAGAGAAGACTCGGTAAACTAACACATAAATGACGGAACAAGCAATCATTGAAATACTATAAAAAATTAAATAAATTACAATTTTTTAACATTGTCAGATTTAAAAAAGATGTAAATCTCTACAGAAATAATTAGAAAAAAAAGGTTATTACCCTTGAGCGAGGAGCTTCTTGACATGGCTTGTGGAACCATGTGAGGTTGCAGAGTAAACGAAAAGCCGGTTTGGTTGGGTTGGACCGGGAATCGAAGAAAACCACCGGTCGAAGACAGCGAATTCCTTAACCAACTCGGTGTAAACCGGTACGGCCTCCGGTCTAAACCCTTTCATTACTGTCTCCGACAAATTACCCGGCATCGACTGAGCCTGCTCCACGAAACCCATCATCGATGGGATCTGACCCGACCCGAATACCTGTTCCTCTACGGCTTCGAACGAGTGACCCGGATCCGGATCCACGAATTCGGCGTCGTTGGTGAAGCAAATGGTTCGTGTATTATTCGGGTCCTTCGTCGAAACCGGGTTGCATTCGTGACCCGTGACTCCGTTGATTGATGGGTTTATCGATTTCTTCATCCAACCGAGCATGTGATCGAAGGATCGATTCTCCATTACCAAGACGACGACTGTTTTGATGGGAGATTGCCATTGATGGGATCCTAGAGCTACGTGGGTTGGTGTCAGAAGGCAAGAGACTGCGAGAAAGTGGGAGAAAGAGATGGAAAGTGTTGATGGGCGAGAGAAGGCTCTGGTTCTCATTGAGAATGGGATTGGATTCGGACGTGGATGTTTTCTCGGGAAAACTTCAGAGACTGCTGTTGCTGAGGATAAGATTCCGTGTTTTTGTTTTGCTTGGA
The DNA here is from genome assembly GCA_036759665.1 of Gynandropsis gynandra. Taxonomy (NCBI): domain Eukaryota; kingdom Viridiplantae; phylum Streptophyta; class Magnoliopsida; order Brassicales; family Cleomaceae; genus Gynandropsis; species Gynandropsis gynandra. The sequence continues at coordinate 11,874,107 of CM071860.1, forward strand.
CTGGTTTTGGATTCGAGAAGAACATAAAGACAATGGACAAATTATTTGTCAGTTTTTCCGGAACTTTTTCTTTCTTTTAGAAGAAAAAAAAGAGAAATTAAAGGTCGAAGAGAGAATTCCTAGATGGAAAGAAAAGCGAGAAGCTTTGAGGTTACTGTAATGAGGGCTGTTTGGTTGGCGAGAAAATAAATAACTCTGGGAAAATGTGAAATTGAGAAAAAAGAGAGAGCAAAGACTTGTGTCGTTTTACTGCTTTGCTTATTTACGTGGGTGGGTCTAATATTGTAACGGAGATTGTGTTCTCCTCATTACATCATTTAATACATCCATAAATGTAAAATTTACAGATTTCAAGATCAAGTTTTATTAATCGATTTATCAACTTAACCATAGATAAATTTGAATTATACACACTATAGTAGTCATACTTATATATATATATATGTGTATGTATATATGCCGTTTATGGTGTATGCATGAGAAAACATGGCCCTTAGGACACATGTGATGTGTTATCTCGAGCCTGTTGTCTTCATGCTTCTATAGAATTGTTCATAATGGATTCTAAAAAAAATGTACATCAAGAACACGGATTGTATAATAAAATAATTGAATTATATATCTCGTTTAAATTCTTTTAAAATGCAATATTTTTATAATAAATATAAAACCATATACGGAAATTTTTTATTTATTATTATTTTGACTAATTCCCGTTTAAAAAAGTATAGCGAAGTAAAAGAAAATGCCGACGAAAAGAAACAAAACAAACGCCCACATTTTCGCCAATAAACAAGTGTGATCACATGAGTATTGGTCATGTGAGCCACATCCACATTGCGACAAATTTTTAGTAGTTCCGTAATCTATTCAAATTTAGCATATACATATCTAAAATCTTGATAAATATGGATGAATTAATAATTTAAGATTCAATTTTGTTTGATTATATGTTTAATTTTATTTTTCAAATGTATGTATGAATTTATAATTTTGCATATGAACCGTTTTGTAATCTAAACGGATTGATCCAATTTAATTTTGATTATTATTTATTAAAACTTTAATAATCCGAAATGAACTAAATCTGAATTGAAAATGACTACCTCTGTTTTTTAAAATAAACATTATTGTATATTTGAAAAAAATGCTGCGTACCGAAGAAAGAAATAATTTGTAAGATACTTTTATAGACAATAAAATAATTGTCTGGAACCTACTTTAAATAGATAAGGCTATATTGCAAAAAAGAAAATATAAACTAAATTAAATGAAGAATATTCAAGGGGGTGTGTCGGCACTAACAAGAGTGAGAGGGTACCTGGATTCTCGGTCTGATCAATCAGGCCATTAATGGTTATCGAGACCGGTTAAAATCGGTTATCAGCATTGACGTTGGTACATTACAATGTCACTCGTATGATTTTCCTTCTCAAAGTCAACCAAAACGGAAGAGGTGGAAAAGAAGAGATACTGTTGTTCTTAGCATATGGGAGAAAATACATTCAACTCTGTAAATCTCAAAGTGATCCTGTCAGTTTCCATATCTTTTCAGGAAGGCCATAACGCCGAGGCCAGCTACTAAGGCTGCACCTGCTGCGACCGTGCTGTAGGCTGCAGCCCATGCATCTGACTGCTCAAAGTCTGCTGATCCTGCTGATCTTGCGGCTATTCTTCTTCTTTCGCCTTCTTTCGAATAATCTAAATGTAGTCTCAAGCTCTGCAAAACGGTACATATACACAACCACACACATTATGATGAAGTATTTCTAACTCAAAACCAATTGCATCATGACTCTTTAGGGCTCATTTCAAACCAAATTTGTACCCATTTTGGGTTTATCCGAACTATAATACTAACTCAAAACCACAGTTTTAAAATCGGCCTAAATGGCCATTAAAGGTCTCGATTTTCTCTGGACATTTTTTCTAGACGTTTTGTGGTTATTAAGTGATCTAGTTGGTCATCTAGACCGTCTAGACAATTGTCTAGACGATTTAGTTGTATTCTTAGATGATCTAAACATTTCGAGGTTTCCATCTAGACAGGATATATTTGAAAAGTTTTGTAAGAAAAAAGTTTAATGGTGGGTCAACTCCCAACTAGCTTCTGGCGTTGTTTGGAACATTGTTCAAAACTAATTGGTAATGACTAGATTGAACTATTGAAAAAATAAAAAATAAAAACATAATGTAAGTACCTTCCACCCAATTGATCTTGCATGATCTATAGCTGCTACAAGATCACTATCCGATGCCAACAAGACTTTGTCATGGTCTTCATCTTCATACTGCGCATTATCACCAGTATGGACCATCATGTTATTAAAAAGACTCGGTTGTGCAGTGAAAAATGTCTGCGTACTTGTGTTGGAGAATATTTTCCGTACCAAAATTTGAGGCAAGTTATCAGGGTCGATGTCGTCCCCTACCCTTTGAAGAATCGCGGTTATCACATCTGTCAAACTCTGGGTGTCTGTTTTGCACATTCAATACACATAACATAGTTAGTGAACTGTTTGTTGTTCAAGAACAATAATAAGAAAGCAATTACGAGTAGTACCCGTTATGAATCTGTGCATTCTTCCCTTCTTGTCTTCAATCTTAAATGAAAACGAATTCAAGAAGGGGAAGGGTTTGCTTATGTCAGCTTCAGAAGAAATTTTCAAAGATCCCTCACTGAAACGTTATCATTAGGTAGAAGTCAAGAAAGAAAAAGTTGTTGAATGAAACTAAGCTATAGCAGTGAAGTGGAGATGAACCTCCTAGTGTCTCCATCATCTTCATTTGGAGGAAACGCCATTGCTGAATCCCAAAAGTTTTGCATCATCATGTTCGTTGCCTCGTTACTTATTCCTGCAGTGCTTCCAGCCTGCCAAGGTCAAAATTACAACTCCGTCATTACGCATTTAGGAAAGGTGACCTGTGAATGTGATCAATCAAACACTGTAAACAAGTTCCCCTTCTGCAATAATCCTTAAAACAGTAGCACATGTATACACATCGAGCATATATTATATTTGGAAATGTATGTTTGTTTGAGTATTTTATGTGGGCAGTACCATTGGAGTCCAAAGAAACACAACTAACCATGGAAACAGCAGCATGAGTAATATGGATGACGTCAACAACTGCAAGTACTTCCCCTTCTGCAATTAAAAAAAAAACTTCAGAGTTACACATGTTTGCACTTAGCTTTCAAAAGACTATACCTCAAGTATACAAGGAATCACCTTTGTCAAGTATGGGAAGGTGCAAGAACTTTCCATCATGCATTATGTGCAAAGCATCGACAATTGGTGTGTCAACTGTAGCACATTCTGGGTTCGAACTCATAATCTGTGCGAAATGAACGACATAAATGAATGAATTCGGAAATAGATGCAGTTTTTGTCTTTAGAGAACCACGATGTTGATGAAAACATGAAATGCGGCGTAAAAAAAAACAAATTGATTGTACTATTACAGCGACACGGAACCAAACCTTTAAATAATGGTGACAGTCCTAAAATCTACTAGACTTGAAGCTAAAACAAGAATATAGGAATCTGAGAATATAGAGAGCTTTGACAAAGTTAAGAATAGTCTCTTTTTACCTTACATCATTTCCATAAGTACATATTAAAATAGTGTTTGTTTCGATATAAAGGTACCTTTTCTATCGTTGTCTCAGCTGGAGGGAGATTTTCCGCTGCAACCCCCATCAATATATCCTTTGAACTAGACAATTCAAAATCAAAATTAATAGATTCCAGTTTATAAAATCTCAAATGTAATAGAAGCAATTGGACTGATAGAACATGATGAGGCCGAAGAAGAGAACTATAGCATAAAAGAGACTCACGTTACAATCCCTCGAAGCTTCTCCTCTATCATCACAACTGCACTGCTAACTCGAAGTTCAAGCATTCTTTGTGCCACCGATACCACTGTATCTGATGCTGATACTTTCAAAACCCTAACACCACCACCAAAGGGCAATAGTCGTGAACAATACCACCAAACATGTAAAACAACAAAAAATAAGCAAAGATATTACCTACTTTCTATTCTCCGGGATAATTGTTGATAAAGAAGGTCTAAACATTCGTTCTCGCAGCGTTTCAATAAAGGTGTTGGGAACTGTATGTAAAGTCCAGCCATTAACAGCATATAGGTGTATTTTGCAGACCTCCATTGGGTTATGTATACTCCGAGAAAATAATAAGAAAACACGAAAAGAATACTTTACCCACCAGACGAGGTTGTTCCCCAGCTCTTCTCAACGCCTTCAACAGCAGCAGCTATGGCCTTACCCTTTTCTGCTGCCCTCTCCATACGAGTAATCGCGTCGTACAAACACTTTGTTATATCTAATAAAGCAATGACTTCTCCGTTTTCAACAACAGGTAGATGTCTGAATTTTCCTGCAGGTTGTATATTAGGACCACCTCGTTAAGCCAAACAAAAAAAAAACATATGGATAAGAAAGAAAACACCAATTTCACACTTAAGGAAATACAACCTAGCACCATCTTTTGAAGGGCTTCAACAGCAAGTGTTTCAGAGAGTACAAAAACAGGATTCCTGGTCATAACCTTGGAAACAGGGGTTTCCTCGAGATTAACTTCTTGTGCGATCACCTTTAATGCTATGTCCTGAACCCAGAAAGGCAATGTGTAAATCATGTTCTACCTTACTGGAGAAACATAGCTCCATCTTTTCCAACCGGGTTTAACATGCTTAACGATAACAACATCATTACCCTATCTGTAAGAATCCCGCAAAGCAATCCGTTAGAATCAGTCAGCAACAAGGCATCAACTCGCCGAGATGCCATCCGTTTACAAGCATCAAAGATGGTTGTGGTATCTGGAACCGTAAGGGCTTTTGATAGCCTTAACCGTTTAACAGTTCGCTCTCCTGTCATACTCCTGTTCCAAACCCATTCATCATTAGCAGAACAAAAGAACACAAGAACCAAATGTTGCAAAATCACAACAAAACAAGAAAGAGAAAATAAAATGATTTTCTAGCATTCCACTACAAAAACTCGTACATTTGGCCACAGTCTTTATATCTACGTGCAACTAAAAACGAAATTCACGTAATTAATCGTTGGTTGTGGTTGGTGCGTCTCTTCAAGGTATACAGCACACGCTGTTGAATGCTTCTAGGTCTCTTGGAAGGATTAGCTCCCCAAGATACAACGTAGCACAATCAGAATAAGCTTTTCTATTGCCTATCGAGCTTTACGAGAGTTCATCTTAATTGCTAGAATGATCTAACTTTTTCCCCCTGGTTTTCTGAATGATTATGAGCCTAAGTTTATATAAGTTATTGTGGAAATCCTACTTCAATTAGGTCGGATTCTGGAAATCTGAGGTTAACTCATGAAATAAAACTATAATTATCACGCAAATAAATACAATTTAATCACACATTACATCTTTTAGAGATTATGTGAATTACTACGAAATTATCCCTTTGAAATAATTAATCGGGCTCTCACAATCCGACATTGATTCAAATACCCAACATTCATCACCTAAATACTTGGTACCAATGGAAACAGAAGCAGGGAAACTTGAAGTGGACATGAAACAGACATTCCCAAACAGCCTGGGACCCGATTCGTTCTCGAACATAACAACCAAAGGGAGATTAGGGTTCTATAACATAAGAATGAGACCGATAAAACGTACAAAGACGGACGAGGAATAGTAAGAGATCTCCGAGAGCTGTCGGAACCGCCTCCGGCAATTTCGGAAGGTTTCTTCCTGTGCAACACAGATAGACTTCTCCTCGATGACCCGCCTTGACTAGTCATCTCCTACTGCAAATTCTGGAGAAATGAACCCTTAAAAATTCTCCCAAATCTGCAAAATCGAAATCAGTCGATCTTAGTTCAATATTTGGAAAATACATAAATAAAAATTCGGATGCGAATTTTTTTTAATTCACAGAATCCCATAGAAACGGCATAGATTTTTTTAATCTTCAGCGAAAAATGCAACCAAACAGCTGTAGATGAAAGCACGAGAGCTCACTTGTTACGATCTAAATGGATGGAAACCAAAGACTTTGACCAGCTTATTTCTTTTCTACAGGAAATCTCTGCAATGAATTCTGGGGCGGAAACAAATATTTGTACCTCCGCAAGATCACAATGTCCGAAACAGAGCGGTGATGACAGAAAACAGCTGATTGTAGGGAGGAAGTGAAGGAAAATCCCGGGAAAGTGAAGGAAAATCGGTGAGAAAAAAAGAAAGAGAACGAGACTTTCTTTTGGGAACGCAGAGCGAGATGTCTATTGTGTGCGTGTAATTTACCTTTTTATCCTCCAAAGTGGCGATACGGACAATGATTTGCTTCCCATTCTGGCAAGGGCATCAACGTCATTCCTTGTTTTTATTCAGTCACATTCTCTTGTAATACAAATTTAAACAAAATCAGGTTTTAAGTTGGGTTTATCTGTTTTTTTTAAATAAAGGATTTCGAACTATTTTGTTTGGAAGGAAAAAAAAGAGAGAGGAAGAAATAGCATTACGGAAATTATTTAATTTTTTTAATCATTTGGCTATATGCAGTTCGTCAATAAAATCGAATGACTATTTTTTTAAATAAGAAAATTATAAACTTATAAAGTATATAATAGTTTTCAAACATAAATATCTATCAGCATGATTCATTTCCTAAAAGTTTGACTTCAAGCGAGATTGGCAATATATCCTCCTTACAAAATCTCTCAATACAAAAAAAAATATAAAAAATTCTTTATATACTCCAAAATAAAGAGTTGTATTTCTTGCTAAATATTTTTTTGACGAATTACATTTTTATTTTATCCGAGATAAAGTATTATGTTGAAAATTTAGTTAAGGAATTTTATAATACTGAGATAAATGGATAAATTAGAGATTTGTGAAAAAATTTTAAATATTTTTCATATTACATGATACACGAGAGAATATTTTTAAATATTCTCTATATCAATCATATTCATTTTTCATATATATACATGTAATTATAGCAAATTTATATCCTAAATTCGATATTATATTATGATATTCATTGTATATACATTTCAAATACGTAATAATGAAAAATAACACTTTTTATTGAAAAAGATAACATGATACGTTTTCATCTAAAATTGTTTTTTCTTCTTCTTTTCATCTCCATTGTAACAGATTCTACGACTGCGGCTATTGTAGGTCGAGAGAACACCAATATTCGATATTCGGGCGTGATACGTTGGATCAGTGAAATCTCTATAAACTCCTCTTATTACCTTCATCCATCCAAAGGATCCAGAACAATATCTTGATCGTTCAACTCCGAGTAGATAACAATGATGAAGAATGAACGAAACACATTCACTACATTTTGCGAACCAAACAGAAATCAGATTCATCGACGAAACAACACTTCTATCGAAACCCGAAGATTTCGAATATAAAGAATGAAGACCGATGAACTCGATGCTCATAGAATGGATCTTCAACACCATCGATCCATCATTACGAACATCAATTTCTATCGTTGAAGAAGTTCGTATTCTCATAAGACTTACAAACTTATTTTCAATTAGGAAAGTGTCCTGAATACACTAGCTCAGATCCGACATTCCTCAGTGCGCAACAAGGATTGAGCATTCAATCTTATTACACAAAATTGAAAAGGATATAGGACGAGCTCACAAGTCAATTCGCACCTATCGATGCAGAGAACTCCAAGCAGACCTACTCAAATATGTTATCATCTCACCGGTTTTCAACCATTCTGCACTCACTGTAAAAAACCGGGTCTCACATCAAAAATATGTTATCATCTCACCGGCTTTCTAGAGTGGTGGAACGAACGAATACAGAGGATAGGAAATCGTGGATGAATCCTACTATCGGTGAATCTCAATGGTAACAACGGGTGCGGCAGACATTATGGAGGCCATCATTCGGGCTCAAAAGCAAACATTGTGATGGGCCCTTCCAATAACCTATCATTTAGAATTTTGCATGGATCGGGCTTCCATGGCCTAGCACCTGGTCTAGTTTCAACAACACAATTACAAGAAATGAAGGTTTTTCACGACCCAATAACACTTTTCCAACCGAATTGCAATGAGTAGAACCAAAATTTGGATTTTTTCGATGACTAGTTGGTGAAATTTGCTCAAATTCCAACCTTCTATCAATGATGATCGTTCCTCTTGTAAGACAAGCAAATTCGATATTTTATTGGACTTCGAAGCTTTCCATCATATGATGAGTTCATTTAATTTATTAACCAATATAGTCAAAGTTCATGCTTGTCCGATTGGTTTACCCAACAATCAAGAGACGAATGCCATATGCTTGGAAGAAACGATTTTAGATGAGAATATCAGACTACACAATATGTCATTTGTTCTCGAGCTGATGTGTACACTTGTTTTCGTAGCAACGTCAATCTCTCAGAATAATTGTGTGGTAATGTTTGATGAACATCGTTATGTGATATAAGATCTTACCAAGATGATCATGATTGGAGCGGATAAAGAGCAAAATGGATTTTAAAATTACAAAGGGATCGACGTCGTGCGAATAAAAAAAGCATCATGTAGACATTTTATTTGTGGCATAGGCATATCAGACATCTTTTATATTCAATATTATCTATCTTGTCTGATTCAATTAGTTTTAATAAGAACGTTGCGAACAAGGCTCCATGCAATACATATTTCAGAGCCAAACAAACTCGTACTCGTTTTGTTGCAAGTGAAAATAAAGTAGAGGCAAATTTTGATCTGATATATTTTGATGTTTGGGATCCATATCACACTCTCGCCACTTGTGGGTCATCATATTTTTTTTTACGATTGTTGACGATGATTCATGCGTTGTCTTGGTAGATTTTTTGTTAGCCAAAAGTAAGGTGAAACGAATCTTGTCACTCCACTGTGCTATGGTGAAATGATAGTTTGGGAAAGACATCAAGGTTGTTAGAACAAACAACATATCGAAGTTTATGTGCCTAAAATCATATTTTATTGAACAAATAATACTTTATCAAATGAGTTATGTTCACATACCTCAACAGAATGGTTGTGTGAAGCGTAAACAACGGCACATGCTTGATGTAGCTAGGGCCTTGATGTTTCAAGCACAATTGTCAAGAAAATTTTAGGCGAATGTATTATGACGACCAAATATTTGATAAATCAAACACCTCCAATATATACACATTGACAAGACTCTTTATGTGATGTTTTTTTGGAAAACAACCAGATTATTCAAGGATTCGAGTTTTCGGTTGCTTATGTTATGCACATAAAGAAAAAAATCTAAGAAGAAGTTCGTACAACGAGGCCATCGATGTGTTTTCCTCGAATATCTGTCAACTCATAAAGGGTGGTAGATATATGATTTAGAATGAGAAAGAGTCCTATGTTTTCGTAGATGTGGTATTTCATAGAGAATAATTTTCAATCACATCAATCCAAGAATTAGTTAACCTTACTTCACACATTTCTCTTTCTCCATATTCGATGATCTATGACGAATATTCAAATGTGTTCGTCGATATGGGGAACAAACCAAATAATGAGGTTGAAAATGTTGGATCACTAGCCCTTTTACACAAATATTACCAATTGATGACTTATCATCCGTACAGGTTTATAAGATTGAGAATATTCCCCGAAGGGAGCAGCGTCGATGTTGTCCTTCGACAAGCTTAAGGATTACATTATATATTTAGCACGATACCCTATTGACCTCATCGCTCCACACCATGTTTTCTTGGCATCGATTACTGTAGGCGAAAAACCACCTAATTACAAAGAGGCAATGACTTATCCACATTAGAACAAGGCAATGAAACAAGAACTACAAAAACTATAACTCAACAATACATGTGAAATTACTCGTCTTCCACCTAGAAAGAAGGCTATTGATTATTGATGGGTGTTCAAGATCAAATACAACTTTGATGGATAAATCGAAAATACAAAGCTCGATTAATTGTACTCGGGAATCAATAACAAGATGGGATCAAGTTTGAAGAAACCTTTGCACCAATCACTAAAATGTCTACAATTTGTATGTTCCTAACTATAGCTGCAGCAAAATGGTGGATTATCTACCAGGTGGATGTTCATAATGCTTTCTTGCATGGAGATCTCGATTAGGAGGTTTACATGAAACTTCTATTGGGCATGAGTTCTGATGATTCTTCTATAATGTGTAAGCTCAAAAAGTCTTTATACGGTCTACGTCAAACCCCAAGATGTTGGTTTACGAAACTTACCTCAGATTTATCTCGATACGATTTCAAACAATCATGGTCTGATTATTCATTATATACATTGTTCTACAATGATGTCCAATTGTATGTTTTGGTTTATGTGGATGATCTTCTAATTGGGGGCAACAGACAAATGACAATCGATTGTTTAAAACATATCTTCACGACTGTTTTCATATAAAGGATTTGGGGGCCCTGAAGTACTTTCTTGGAATTGAAGTGGCTCGTAATTCAAAAGGGCTTTATCTTTGTGAACAGATGTATACACTAGATATTATCTCAGAATGTGGTTTATTGGGTTCTATACCTTATGAATTTCCTATGAAGCATAATCACACTCTCTCGGACTCCTCTAGTGATCATTATGAATAATCTGAGAGATATAGAAGACTCATAGGACACTTGATGATGAGGACATCGGACTCGAAGCGGAACCAAAGTAGGGTCACATGAACGAAAAGCTACCACAAGGAAACAAGCAGACCAAATCTTTCCACAACCTACTAACATGGGGACAAGCAAGGAGCTTGCATAACAAGATAATAGAGATTGTGATGGAGGTATGGGAAGACTCTTAACCAGAAAGAGGATTCGGACCCAACCCACTATAAAAAATATGTCATTTTCTATGGACAAATCCATCAGAAATGACAGTTTTTCCGTTGAAATAAGCCATTTCCAACGGATTTTTTACCGTTGGTAATCGATCGTTGGAAACATGCACCCGTTGCAATTTTCAACGGATTTTCAACGACCAAAATCCGTTGGCAATTTTTCAACAGATATTTCCAATGGGCATCCGTTGGAACATTTAAAGATTTAGCGGGAAAATTGGAAATTGCCAACGGATGTCCGTTGGTAGTTTTGGGCATAAATTTTAAATATAGCAACGGATGCCCGTTTATATTATGATTGTATAATCAAAGAACATCTGATGATTTTATGACGAATTAAAAAAAATAATTTTAAATTAATATTAAATTTAATATATTAATTCAAAATCTATGAAAATTTTTAATTAATATTTAAAGCAAACATTACAAATAAAATACTATATCATCTAAAACTTTTTATTTTTCTTCTTTTATCCCGTATTACGAAATTAAATGGTGGCGGAATTCCATCAAAACTAGGCAGCTATCTTTTATAACCGGATGATGGGGGAGTTTCGGTGAATCGTTAAACATCATAGTGTATTGTGTTTAAATTTTTTGGGAGACGTTTTGATAGGATTTGAGAGGTTTTTTTTAATATGTTAAAAACGAGTTGTTTCAACATCTTAAATACCCGAAATTTCAATGAATCCCTGTTAAAATAGATGTCCAATAAAAAAATGTCAAATCGCAACCTTTCGGTTTTTTCAAGGGGCATCTGTTGCAATTTCCAACGGATGCCCGTTGAAATAGATGTCCAATAAAAAATGTCAAATCGTAACCTTTCGGTTTTTTCAAGGGGCATCCATTGAAATTGCCAATGATGCCCGTTGAAACTGTGGTTAGGTGCAAAATTTTGTAATTATGATTTTTTCCAAGGGGCATCCGTTGGAAGTTTCAAGGGATGCCTGTTGAAATTTCCAACGGATGTCTGAAAATTCTAAAGGATGCCTGTTGAAAAAAAATAAGATGGTTATGTGCAGAATTTTATAGTTATGATTTTTTTCCACGGGGCATCTATTGGAATTTTCAAGGGATGTCCGTTGAAAAATCCAACGGATGTCCGTTGGAAAATTGAAAAAATTGCAACGAGCATTCGTTGATAAATATAAGGATTTTCAACGGTTCACCATAGAATCCGTTGGTAATATATATCTGTTGGAATCCATTGGTATAAATTTCAACGGACGGATCCGTTGGAATCCTTTGGTAAAAATTTCAACGGACGGATCCGTTGGAATCCGTTGATAAATATTTCAATGGACGAATTCGTTGATACCCGTTGATATTTACATGTTTTTTAGTAGTGACCCAAACAAGTGCCACATCGGTCTGTTTCATTGAAGCGGGTCTCAATCCACCCACCTAAGAACCAACAGGCTCGAGCGATACGGATAAGGAAAGGCGAAAAATAAAGATCATCCTTATCCTTTCCAAATGGCCAGAAAATCCTCTCCAATGGCTAGAAAATCTTCCAAGTCGATCTTATCCCACTGGATCAGCATCTTTCTCGTTCTGAAGACCAACGGTCATAAAATCTTCCCAACGACTAGTAGATCAATCTGTTATCTAGCATCCTTATTTTAAGATGGAACCTCTCCTATATAAAGGACTCCATTTCATTGGTAATAAACACAACAATTGAAGTAATAAACCTTTTTTTTGTATTCTTGAGGAGTGCTAAGAATACAGTGACTTCAACTTGTTCCGAGAACAATTGAAGCCATTACTGATTATATCGAGAGGCTTCCACACCTCTTGTGGTGTCTATCACTCCATCCCCAAACACCTCGACTTTATCCATCAACCTCCATCCTCCACCTTCGTCGCAACGAACCTTGAAGAGTGCCCTTAGGCCAGTCAAGGGATCCTCCACCATCAACCACCGTCAATGGACGACTTTCTTGAAAAGTGCCCTTAGACAAGTCAAGAAAATCAATTGCGATACCTCGAATCCTACTAGAGTATTCGAGATTGACGGATTCTTCATACGCGTCCTGAGCTCCCACCCTGAGATGTGTATCATTTAATTTATTTGACTATCACTCGACCAAAGATATGTTATGTTGTTTACACCCAACTTCGACATGATCACTTGAAATCGGTACAACATGTTGTTTGTTATGTGAAATGTTCATGAGGGCGGAGAATTATGTCGTCTTCTGCTAACGATCTAAGATTATATGTTTATTGTGATTCAAATTGGGAAACATGCAAAAGGACAAGAAGATCACTCAGTGGCCACATTGTCATGCTCGAAAACTCTCATATTGCATGGAATATGAAGAAATAAACTATGGTGGCACGCTCATAAACTCAAACAGCATACAAATCTATGGTAATTTTGATATATGAACTCAAATGATTATGCTCTTTGTTGTTGTACTTCAGGATCATACATTCTTCTTTTATATTTATGTATTGCGACAACCAGACGACTCTATAAACACACCAAACACATTGAGATCGATTTCCATTTCGTTCGTGATGAAATACATAAAGGGTTTGCTTTACACATTTATCTACTCTTTTCGAATGAGCTGGTTGATATCTTCATCAAAGCACTTGACTTTCTAGTTTTTCAGCTTATGGGGCAAGTTGGGCATTAGCAACTATCATACTCCAACTTGAGGGGCGTAATTTGCGAGAATATTTTCAAATATCTCCATATGAATCACATTTATTCTCCATATCAATTACACATAATTATAAAGATTTATATCCTTGATTCGGTCTCATATTAATGAAATTCTATTGTATATATTTCAAATATAATAACGGAAAATAACACTTTCCATTGAAAAATGTGACACTTGCATTGAAAAAATTGACACTACACCATAAGATTTTGATATTTATTTCTCTTGGACCACAACAAAACTACATGGATCAACTAGAATAATTTAGACCATAAAGAATAATACAAATACAAATACATTACAGAAAACAATATCTTTATTTGGAGAACATACACAACATAAGATAAAAATGTATGATTGTGTTCTTGATGATTATAATAGAATATTAGAGAGAAAGCTAGGGTCATATGCAAAAGAAATATCTTTGAGGTTGACACATTTAAAGTTTCGTAAATTCATCCTAAAATCGATCACGTGATGGGTTTTCCGAATTAGCTTCTTTGACACATTTTCTTACTTAGGGTCTTGCCCGAGTCATATTGTGGTCGAGACCAAATCGAAGAAGACGAGGTCTAGTTCGTGTTGGAGAAAGAATGAGAAATAGCGAACGAATAAAATTCTGAAGACACAAAATTTATAGTGGTTCACCCTTAGTATGAGAGCTACATCCACTTTAAACCATGACCGCAAATATTTAATATGATACAAAGGAAAGATTAGAAGAGTAGACAAGAGTCTAACTCTCACCGGGATACAATAACATGTATTAACCCATAAAGAAAAATTTTCTTTCTTTCTCTCTTTCTCTTCTTCTTGGTGGTGTGTATTCATCCTCTCTCAATGCCTAAGAAGGATAAAATGTCAACAATGGAGGTGTCCATCTTGCCCCATTTGTCAACAATGGTGGTACCTAACTTGCACCATTTTTCTTCCTCTCATTTTTGAAAATTTATTTTCACATCAACAATCTCCCACTTAAAAAGAAATAAAATCATCGTAACTAAAAATTCTTGCAGTCTTTATAACTTACTTTCAGTGAAGAAGTCCAACTGAAGTTGAGCACAACTTTAGTTTCTCGGTTGTCACCGTCTTCGTCAGCATATCTGTAGGATTATAACTTCCTTTGATCTTTTCCAAACAAAATAATCCATCCTCCAACAGAGAACGAATAAAGTGATACCAAACTTGTATATGCTTCGTTCGAGCATGATAAACTGGGTTCTTTGCCAGATGAGCGACGCTTTGGCCATCACAGTACAATGTACTTCCGGAACAATCATGTTTTAACTCCTTGAAAAAAATTGTAATAATATCATCTCCTTGCTAGCTTTTGTCGCTGCAACGTATTCCGCCTCAATAGTTGACAAAGAAACTATTTTCTGCAATTTGGATGCCAAGCTAATAGTCGTACCACCTAATGTAAACACATAACCGATAGTACTTTTTCTTCCATCCAAATTACCCATCATATCAGCATCCACATAACCACGTAAACTCAACTCTGATGTTTTGAAATATAAAGAGACTCCAACAGTTTCCTTTAAACAACTGAGAATCCATTTCACAGCTTCCCAATGTTGTTTACCCGGATTGCTCATATACCGACTTACAACTCCCACTGCTTGTGCAATGTTTGGCCTTGTGCAAATCATGGCATAACCCAGAGGATGTCTTTTCTTGATCACTTGAAGGTGATTGATCCCTTGATAACATGAAGTGATACTGTAGAGGAGTGTTCATTAGTTTCGCACTATCCATATTAAACCTGGATAATACCCGTTTGATATAATCTTCTCGAGATAATTTTAGAACTTGTTCATGTCTAGTGATTCTCATTCCGAGAACTTGTTTTGCATCACCCAAATTCTTCATATCAAACTCCTCTAATAATTTTTCCTTCAACTTCATAATCTCTTCTGCATTTGCTCCGATAATCAACATATCATTCACATATAACAACAACATGATATACATGCTTCTATATTTTTTGAAGTAGCAGCAACGGTCTGCTTCACAACTCAGAAATCTGACATTGCCCATGAAGTTATCAAACTTCTTATACTATTGTTTTGGAGCTTGCTTCAATCGGTATAAGTTTTCTCAAGCCTACACATCATGTCCTATTTTCCTTCAACCTCGAATCCCTAAGATTATTTCATATAGATCTCCTCGTCTATATCGCCTTGAAAAAACATCATTTTCACGTCCATTTGTTGTAAATATGGACTTTCTTGTGCTACCAACCCTAGCACCAACCTGATAGTTGTCATCTTCACGACTGGATAGAATATTTCAGTGTAATCTACACCTTCTTTTTGCTGGAAACCTTTCACCACTAGTTTTTCCTTGTATCGCAAGCTACCATCGTTTTATTCTTTGATCCGATACACCCATTTGTTTTGCAGGGTTTTCTTTCCTTTTGGTAACTTGCAATCAAATGGCACAGAAGAACTCTGATTGATCAAATAAACAACATTATTTATTACCTCTGCTCAAAATCTTATGGGCAAACCAACATGAAGCCTCATGCTCCTTGCGCGCTCATTCAAGGTACAATTCTTCCTTTCTACTATGCCATTTTGTTTAGGTGTTCCCAGAATTGTTCCTGTCATTCTAATTCCATTATCATCATAATACTGCTTGAACGTGTGATCTGTATACTCGCTACCATTATTTGATCTTAGACATTTCATTTTGAGATTGGTTTCATTTGAAACCATCGATTTCCCCCTCTTGAATTTGTCAAAGGTATCAGATTTATTTGCTAGGAAATAAACCTATACCTTTCTTGTGGAATCATTGATGAATGTGACATAGTATCTTGATCCACCAAGAGAGTTGACTGGTGCTGGATCCCATACATCCGTGTGAACTAATTTAAACTTTTTCTTTTTCAACTCTTTTCCAAGAACACAGCTTTCACAAAATTGGTGTTCAACAGTTTTCAGGTAAGGGATTAAGCCTTTTGAGACTAACACCTTCATCCATTTCTCACTCATATGCCTGAGACGACGATGCCACAAAATTGATTCTTCACCGGCATCAATTGCAACAAATGTATCCGTGTAGTTTGAAGTCATGTACAGACTTCCCGTCTTGGTTGTTTAAACAATAACCATGTCTCCCTTTGATATTTTTCATGATCCATCATTGAAGTTTACATTGTAACCTTCATCATCGAGCTGGCCCACCGAGATCATGTTGTGTTTCAACTTCAGAACATATCTCAGATTCTTAATCTTCCATACCTTCCCGCCAAATATTGTTAGATGTATATCACCTAAACCAACAATCTCGACAGGTTCTCCATTTATGAGATACACCTTTCTGTAATTTCAAGAAATATAATTTTCTAACAAATCACATTTTGATGTGGTATGAAAAGACGTTATAGAATCTAAAACCCAAGATTCAATAGACGTATTGACTGAGAAGATAAGTGCATCTTTGCTTTCATCTGAGACTATATGTGCCGCATTCTCCTTATCTCCATTTTTCTTCTTCCAAGCCCATCACTCCTTCTTTGAGTGACCTACTTTTTCACAATGCCAAGATGTGACAGTTTTCTTTGATTCCAATTGGCCCTTTCCACCTTTTGAACTAGAGTTGCCCTCACTTTGATTAGAACCCTTGGTGAACTTCCTGCCTTTATTTTCCACGTTTAAGGCCGAACCCGTTAAAGAATTTTCCGATTCTCTACGAATCTCTTCTTCGGGGATTTGGTCCTTAATGTATTTCAAGGTAAGTTTTTAGTTTTTCAAACAGTTACTAATCGCTGCCCTCATGGGCTCCCAACTGCTTGGTAGAGATACCAAAAGGATTAAAGCACAGATGTCATCATCGAAGTTGACTTCCAGTGCCATCAACTGATTGACGATTATATTGAACTCATTGAGATATTCAGCGACATGCACACCTTCTCCCATCTTCACGTTGAACAACCTTTTCATTAGATGAAGTTTGTTGTTCGCCGAAGGTTTTTCATATGTTTCCGATATAGTCTTCATCAGCCTTGCGATCGTTGACTTCTTGGCAACATTATGAGCTACATTCTGAGATAATGTTAACCGTATGACTCCTAACAACTTTCTAACAACTTCCAGTAAGGCTTTGCCAATCTTCATCACTAATATCCTTGGGTTTCTCACCCAAAATAGATTTTTGAAAATTTTTACATTACAAATAATCCTTAATCTATAATTTTTAGAATAAGAAATTTGTTCCGTCAAAGGTAATAAGACCTTGATCCAAAATTTTCTCGTTCGCCATAACTCGTTACTTGATCAAATCAAGCTCTGATACCAATTGTTGGGGAACAACAAGAAATAACGAACGAATAAAGTTTTAGAGACACATAAAATTTATAGTGGTTAACCCTCATTGTGTAAGCTACGTCCACTTTAAACCACGATCACAAATATTTATTACGACACAAAGAAAATAATACAGAGGAGACAAGAATCTAACTCTCAACTGGATACAATAACATGTATTAACCCCTCATCTCTCTTTCTCTTCTTTTTGGTGGTGTGTATTCATCTCTCTTAATACCCCTCATATAGACACAAAAAAAATTATCAACAATAAATTTATCTGATTTACATTATTTGTTTACAATAGAGATGCTTTAACTTATCCCATTTGTTAATAATGATGATGTATAATTTGCACCATTTTTCTCCCCTATTTTTCTTAATTTCTTGTCACATCAACAACAAAAAATCGAATATTTTGACGCCATCAATTTGATCTTTCGTGTTGTGTTGTATATAGATTTTTTTACACTGAAAATATATAAATTATTGTTGCCTTTTAAGGAGAGAAAAAACAAGTAACCTATCAAACCGGCCATCACAACTCCTTGGTCTTCAAACCACCTCCATCGTCATCATATTCTTCTTATTCTTATCATTCTTCTTCATAAGGCCCACGCTCCCAGAAGAAATCTCAGCCGTCAATTCAGACTGTAAAGGCCGTTGGATCCACACCTCGATTCAACCTCGATCTTCTCGCAACGTGCAACCACTGCCCAATCACCGACAATCTTTGCCCGTTCTGAGCGAACCACGCCTCGGACTCAAAACTCATTTCCGGAGCCGAAGCTGGTACAGGACAGAGCCATTCTTCTCCTCGAACTCATCTTCCACCGGTGGATCCTCGAGAAACCATGTCCCTTGCCCGACCCGGATCTCGCCTCCGCTATCTATCTTCCTTATTACGCTTGTCTCTATTCACTTCAGTTTACCTATGGACTCGATGTCAACTCCAGTTCGGATCACGGGTTTGATCTTTTCCAGTTCTTGACCCAGGATTAGTCTCACAACTCGGTTCATGACGAATTTGTCTCTCTAAGATGGCGGATTGGGACCATTAGTGATCACTGTGGTTCTGTTCGTGCCTCTGTCGAGAGTCCGAGTCGTCGAATTCGGAAATATGCATATTTACACGGATAAATGAAGACGTTGGTCTCCTCCTCCGGCGTAGCATCAACGAGAAAGAACACGACGGCAAGCTATTCGGTGGTCGTGAGGCTAGAGAGAAAAACGATTTAGGTTTCAGTCCCAAATTTAAACTGAAGGAGAAAGTGAACTTACCTGTGTGAAGAGACAGGCCGGGCTGAGCAGAAACATCTGGAGCGGGCCGGGTTTAGTTTGGATGCGGGCTGAAAGAAAGGGAGCAAATGAACTGGGCCTGAATATTGATATCGGAAGCTCATGAAAAAAAAAGCCCAGAAGAAATCATGTACTTAAAGATTCCACGACCGTTTTATACTCAAGTCAAAAATAAAAATAATATTAGTTAGATAAAAAGCCGAAAATATGAGAAATTATGGGATAGTTATATAAAATGGGTTGAAGATGTATTTAGCTATAAATATGTTATCCTAAAATCTAATATCAATGAGAGAGTATTTTTACCTTAAATCACAATCCTCTACCATTTTTCCTTTCTGAAATTTCCAACAAACAATATCAACATTGATCACAATACAACATCATTTTTCTTTTTTTATTTCTATTGCACAAACACTAAAATGGGAAGATAAGAAGTAAGAGCAAACCTTAGATTTTTTGCTCTAAGTAAAATAAAAACAACAATATGGTATCAGAGCATTCAAGATCAAAGATGATCATTGAAGCATCACAAATGGCACAACAACACAAAGCAGAAACAACACAGCACCGTGATTAAGATGCAGAATAAGAACATAAAAAATAAAGACCAGCAGCAAAAACAACACAAGACAGCAACAAAACGACACAAGAACAACAGAAAAAAAAACCAACACACCAACATCACAAAACCAAGAAAAACAGAAATCTGCAACAGGTATCTAATAACCCAAATCTGCGATATTAAGTAAAAATGGACAGATTACAGAGTATTACACCTATTCCTATATTTGAGGGTAAAAACTACACGTTATGAATGATTAAAATCAAGCCAACCCTAAAGGTCTAAGGTGTTATGGAAGGTAGTCAAGAAAAGGTTACCGAAAATGCCTAAAATGGGTGATATGATCACCGAGAAACAGAAAAAACGGGTTATAGTAGAATGGGAGGAGCTGGAAGCGAAGGATCTGCGGACGTTAGAGTTGATCTACCATATTGTCACTGAAGAAATTTTCAGTGCGCATCTATCTACGTGCGAGACAGTGAATGCCGGATTGGATTTATTAAAAATTAGGTTCCAAGGGGATCCTAAGGCAGGTCGGATTAAGCGGCAAAGGTTGAGAGCCTCGTTTTATAATATGAGGCAGTCTGAAAAAGAGAAAATTAAGGACTATGCAAACAAGATTACATAATTAGGAAATGAGATTAGGGCCTATAGAGCGAGAATGGAGGAAGATGAAATGGTTTCGAAGATTTTATGCTCCCTATAAGAGAGATTTGACCTATATGTGGGTGTTTTGGAGCATACTAAGAATCTGAAAACATTGACAGTTGGGGAGCTTGTGATCGCATTGGAATCACAACAGTTTAGGCTGGAAGAACGAGATGGTATAAGCCTAGAAGGAGCGTTCTCCTCGAAGTATCAAGACTATAAAAACGTAAAAGCTAGAAAAAGATATGATCTATTGAAGGAACCAGTGGACAACACATCAAAAAATAAGAAAGGATGCAGTATTTTTTAAAAAAAGACAATCACGTTGAAGCACAATGTTATTTCGGAAACAAGGGTGAAAAATCTGAAGGTTCTAAGGGTTTTAAAACAACGAGGGAGTGCTTCAACTGTGGTAAAACAAGACATTCTTCAAGGAAATGTAGATTTAAAAAATTTCCAAACAATCAAGCACAAATAACCAGCGATCAAGATGAAGACAACGCGCTGTTCACAACAGCTCACATTATGACTCAAACAGAAGAAGATGGCGTTTTGCTAATAGACAGCGGTGCAACGGACCATATGACCCGAGAGGAAAGGTATTTTACCACTCTAGATAGGAATTTTAAAATACCTATTAGAGTAGGTAATGGAGCGATGTTGGTCACGGTTGGAAAAGGGAATATTTAAGTGATGACTAAAAAGGAAAAAAGAACCATTAAGGACGTCTTCTTAATTCTGGGATTGAGTAAGAATTTGTTAACCGTACCAAAGATGGTACGAAACGGATGCAAAGTTTTATTCACCGAAGGGATGTGTGAGATTCGAGATAAGAAAGGAGCTAAGATTGCGGAAGTGCCTATGATAAACATGACTTATTCATTAAAATGGAAATTGTTTACACTACTAGAAAATTCAAGATTAGGGATGAAATTTGGGAACTGACATTTCCGTCTCTAAATTTAGGGACAGATTATACACGGATTAGGGACAGATAATGAAATCCGTCCGGAATCCATCTCCAATTTTGGGTACCAAAGAGCCGTCTCTAATCCATCCGTATTTGCGAACCAATTAGGGACAAATGAGTAAGGCGTCCCTAAATTGGGGATGAAAATTGCTGTCGTCCCTAAATTGGGGACGGAAATTGCTGCCGTCCCTAAATTTAGGGACGGCCAAACATTCGTCCCCAAAATAGGGATGACATCTCTTTCCGTCCCTAAAATTGGGGACGGATTTGGGACCATCCCTAAATTTAGGACTTTAAAAACCACTTTAGGAACCAATTAGGAACGGATGAGTAAGGCGTCCCTAAATTTGGGGACGGAAGGTGCTGCCGTCCCTAAATTTAGGGACGACCAAACATCCGTCCCCAAATTAGGGACGACATCTCTTTCCGTCCCTAAAATCGGGGACGAATTTGGGACCGTCCCTAAATTTAGGACTTTAAAAACCATTTTATGGACGGATTCGGATGAGCCGTCCCCAATTAGGGACGGAAGAGCCTCTACCGTCCCCAATTGGGGACGGACATATAAAGCCCGTCCCCAATTGGGGACGATTGTATCACGGTCGTCCCTAATTGGGGACGAGCTTTATGTATCTGTCCCCAATTGTATATAAATTTTCGAATCAATTGCTGCCTCCTCCACAATTTCAAAGCCACAAACCCTAAACTCTTAAACTCAACACGTATCCCTCATCTTCAAAAGCTACTTTCTCTTGAAAACCAAGAAGGCAACAACGCAGACCTGTAACATGGCATCACATCCAGCAAAGACGATACCCACCGTCTTCCCAGTGTTAAGTCCACTGCTTTTCGACTTTTCCTCGAGCTGGAGTGAAGGCGGAGGAGGCGGTGGCCAAAGCCGCCGGTTCCTATTAGAAGATCCCTTCTTCTTCATTCACGGAGGCGTTGGAGTTGGTGTTGGAGGCGGTGGAGATTCCGGAGGCGGAGGGGGTTGTGAGGGCGGATGAAGTCGCTCCGACAGAGTTGGCGGCGGCAGCGACGGTGGGGTGATAACGACCACATCGAGGGGCGGAAATGAATTCATCCTTTCAAGCGGTGGCGATGGAACATTCTCCACAATTTTTTTTATTTTTATTTTTTTATTTTAAAAAAATAGGGACGGCCACATTGGTCCGTCCCTAAAGTTAGGGATGGCCACATTGGTCCGTTCCCAATTTTTAGGGACGGAAAATGGTTCGTCCCCAATTGGAGATGGATTGGGGACTGAATTTTCTGTACCTAATTGGGGACGGATTGGGGACTAAATTTTCTCTACCTAATTGGGGACGGATGACATTTGGAGACGCGCGTTTGCAGACTACCACTGGTCGTACCTAATCCGTCCCTAAACCTGTTTAGGGACGGATTAGGGACGGATTCTTCAGTCCCTAATTCGTGATTTTCTTGTAGTGTTAAGGAGCACGAGGAGGAGATAAGCGATGAAAGTTGTTACTTAACACCAGAAGAACTAGCTTCGGTTGAGGAAGCTGTGATTGAAAAGGATTGGAGAATCCCTACTGAACGAGAAGTAAGTAACATTAAAACTGGTTTAAGGTATGTCAATGGAATTTTATTTTATTATGGTTTATCAGTTGAAAGGGTTAAGAACCCTAAGTTAGTGGATTACTTGGGTTCTGACTTAATCGACGGCAAAACCGATGCCAGAAGCACCATTAAACAGTGTTTTAAAGTTGGTTTAGGAGTTTAGGGTTCACAGAGATACAATATTAAAACTCAGCCTACGACTGAGTACAAGACCATCCTATTAGCAACCACAAACCGTGTGGTGTTGCAGAAGCTAAGCGGAAACTCTAGGTTTTCGAACAACAATCAACTGGAAATTAAACACTTATCGTGTGTAGTCAGCGTTGGAAAGAGAGACACTACAAGAAATCACGATTTAGGGACTGAAGAATCCATTCCTAATCCGTCCCTAAAAATCTGGTTCATCGGTCGATGCACAATAGCTTTCACCTTTCACACATATACCATAGTTCATCGTCGACTTCAATTTCCCATGTTCGTAAGTGTGAAAATTATAACCACGTGTAAAATACATAGGCCAACTCATAACTTTTACAATCAGTCCTTTGACAAGATCTCGTAGACACAACGGGTGATTGCCCATATCAACCTGCAGTAAATGTACAAACTTAGACATATCATCTGAATATTATAAAAGTTATTTATTTATATAGGTAAAATTTCATTACTTACATATTGTCTAATCCATGTGGAGAAATCTTTTTCTTTAAGTTCTTGGAGTTGAGAATCATCAATGTTCGTATATGTATTCTTCAATATATCATCAAATATCTTGTATAAAAAGAAACAAAATTCTATAAATATTAAAAAAGTAAACAAAAATTTTCATTGTGATAACCATAGTTATGAGATTTTACCTTTCAAAACGCTGTAGATATTCGCAGTTCAATAAAACATACGTATGTGCGATATGAAGATTTAGTTGTGATAATCATATATCTTTCGCCTTACCAGCAGATTGACCAATTCCACAAAATATGTCCGGAACATCTGGTACTGGATATGAATACGTCACACCACTATCAAAACATCTATCTGGATTTCTAGTCCGCGTTTGAACATGTGGCTCAAAGTAGTATGAAGTGAAGAACGGTATTTCCTCATTCATGTATTGTTCCACAATTGAACCCTCCGGACAAGCTTTTTGTTTGGTTTTTTTCTTCAGATGAAACATAAATCGCTCAAACGAATACATCGAATGAAATTGAAGTGGACCTTCTAATGCAACTTCGTGCGGTAAATGAACTGTCAAATGCTCCATAACATCGAAGAATGATGGAGGAAAAATCTTCTCCAAGTTACAAAGTATAATTAATATGTTATTTTCCAGTCGACGAACCATATCCATACTCAGATTTCTCGCACATAAATCTCGGAAGAATAGGCCAATACCTATAACATGAAAGTATTATTAGTGTATTTAACAAATTTTATTCATACTAGAATAGGCCAATACCTCCAATTGCTTCGTGTGCATGTTTGTCCATCAATTCAGAAAAACGTATCGGAAGTAGTCTTTGCATGAATACATGACAATCGTGACTTTTCATCCCTAATAACTTTCCTCCTTTAATGTCCACGCACCTTCTGATGTTACACGCATAGCCATCGGGAAATTTCACAACTTCTTTCAACCATTTCAACAATTTATATTTCTTATCATTTGACAATCTGAATATTGGAACTGGCGCTTTACCATCATCGCTTATATGTAACTCCTTTCGTGAGCAATACTCTTCTAGATCATTGCATGATTTAATATTATCTTTCATCTTCCATGTGACATTCAATACCGTATTGATGATGTTATCGGAAATTTTTTTCTCTATGTGCATGACATCAAGATTATGTCGAAGTTTCAGATTTTTTGAATACGGCAAATCCCAAAATATGCTCTTCTTGTACGAGTTATGAGCAATTCCATAACCATCAATTCTCGGATGATTGTTCCCTCCGTAATCTATACTCCTAGGAATTTCCAAAGCAAGGAGACGTTCATACAAAATCTCTTTGTCGGTCAAAACTGCAGGAGGAGATTTCCGCACAACTACATTCCTTTTGAAATTTCTCTTATTGCGCCGTAATGCATCATCAACTGGAAGAAAATGACGATGACAATCAAACCAACTCGTCTTTCATCCATGTTTCAACTGAAAAGCCAATCGACCATGTGTTGTTCATCCAGATAACATACTATAAGCTGGAAACACACTTATTGTCCACATGAGAGCACCTCGTAACATAAATTTTTATCGCCTCGAGACATTGTACGCTCGAACTCCATTCCATAATTCTTTCAATTCTTCAATAAATGGTTGAAAAAATATATCCAAACTTTTTTTCGGATGATTAGGCCCGAGAATCATTATTGTTAAGAACAAAAGTTCCCTTTTCATGCACATATCCGGTGGTAAGTTGTAAGGTGTGACTATAATTGGCCATAATGAATAATTCTTCCCAGACATCCCAAATGGATTAAAACCATCGATACAAAGGCCTAAATAGAAATTTCGACTCTTAGCTGCAAAATCAGGATATACCTTGTTAAAATGTTTCCACGCCTCACCATCTGAGGGATAACACATCTCTCCTTCACGACTTGAATGCTCAACATGCCATCTCATGTTGTTTGCGGTCTCCATAGATTGATACAATCTTTTTAATCTGTCTGTAATTGGTAAATATCACATACGACGATATGGAACCGATTTCCATTCTTTGTTAAATAAAACCGATCTTTCCCACAAAATCGACAATTACTTATATTCGATGTCTCTCTCCAAAAAATCATACAATTGTCTTGACAAACATCAATCTTTTGATATGGCAATACCCAAAGATCTCATCATCTTCTTTGTCTCATAATAGGAGTATACTGCATTATTATCTTCTGGCAAATAATCTCTTACTAATTGCAATATTATATCCATGCAATTCTCAGATAAATTATTTTCAGTCTTTAAGTTCATCAAACATGCAGACAGAGATAACTGTGATAAACCACTTCTACAACCATCATAAAGTGGATTCCTAGCACTTTCTAGCATTTCAAAATAAAACTTTTTGCTTCTTCATTCGGATCTTCTTCAATATTTTCGTTTTTGTCACGAAATATATTTTGTACCATTTCCACATAAGGGTTCATTTCTACATCTTGAGAAGTCTCAAACACTTCATGATGTACAATACCCCTACTAAAGTTTTCCACAATATTACTAGGTCGTGGTGCAAAATTTTCTCCATGACATAACCACATGAAATAATTCGGAGTAAAACCTCATAAATAAAGATGCTTCCAAACAGGTCTCCCATTAACAAAATTTTCATTCTTTTATTTGACTCATGGACAAACCAACGTACCCGTTTCTTTGTAAACTTGTTGATTTGTCGCCATTGTCATAAACTGTGTGACGCCTTCTATAGACTCCTTCGATACACCTTGAGTTTCTGGATCAATTCTTCTGTACATCCATTGTCTAGGAACGAAAATATTCGATCTTGATGAAGATGCCATTATAATCGCAAAGACTAAGAAGATATGTGGTGAAAGATCTGAGAGTTGCTTATGAAAAACGTATCAATGGTTGAAGGGTTAAATAGATTATTTATAGACGAATTACGGACAGATTACGGACTAAAAAATAGTTGCCGAAGAGTCGTCCCGAATCCGTTCCTAAATGGGTTTTTGACAGTACCTGATTAGGGACGACCGTCGCGACGTCCATAAAATTGCAGACGGGCTGTAGACGGGCCTGAAGCTGTCCGCAAATTTGCGGATGGAAGGAGGAACCGTCCATTAATTTATGGACGAAAGGTGCCGTCGTCCGCAATTTGCGGACGCCCATGCTCTACCGTCCCTAATCCAGGACGCCCCACTCATCTGTTTCTAATTCGTCCGTATTTACGGACAATTAGGGATGGTTTATCTGTACGCAAAATTCCAGACAGATTAGGGACGGATAATGAAATCCGTCCCGAGTCCGTGTATAATATGTCCCCAAATTTAGGGACGAAACTCGCAGTCCCCAAAATCCGTTTTCAGTATTGAATTTTCTAGTAGTGAGAACCAGCAACTGGTCCTCAGTCCGGTGAAGGCAGCAGCGCCAGGAGTCCTCGACAGAAAGAAGAAACAGAGTTAGGGCATAAAATTAAAACTGAAAGAGAGCTCGAGAAGCTTATCGAGAAGATGCAGGTTGCGGATGAAGTGACGGAATCCCTCGGCACCAGAAAGCTCGAGACAATGAGGGAGCTAACCGGTGAAGAAATTGTTGAGGATGAAGACCCTGGGAAGGAAGATGTACTTGCAGACGGAAAACGATTAGTTTTTCGTTTGGTCGAAGAAGAAGAGAGAAGGAAGAAAACTTACCGTGCAAGAGGCGAAGAAGAAGAACCGTCGGGAGAGGCCGAACCACTTGGAGACGAAAAACTTGGAAAGGAAGACAAAGCTAAGTCAGTTGTTAGTTTCGGCGAAGAAGAAGACGAACAGTTGAGGAAGCTTACCGGTGGCAACGACGAGCACTCGAGAGAGATGGAGACGAGCTGTGTTGCGCCGAAGAGAGAGATAACCCGAGAGATGAAGGAGAATATCAAGAAGGGGACTGAAGACGTTGGTCTCCTCCTCCGATTTGGCATCGACGGGAAAGAACACGACGACAAGCTGTTCGGCGGTGGTGAGGCTAGAGAGAAAAACGAGTTAGGGTTCAGTCCCAAACTCAAACTGAAGGAGAAAGTGAACTTACCTGTCTGAAGAGAAGAAGGCGGGCCGGGCTGAGTAGAAACATCTATAGTGGGCCGGGTTTAGTTTGGACTCGGGCTGAAGGAAAGGGATGGGAGCAAATGAACTGGGCCTGGATATTGATATCGGAAGCCCATAGAGAAGAAGCCCAGAAAAAAAACATGCATTTTATGCATGTTTTCAACAACAAACTCCAACAATATAATAAAGATTCCACAACCGATTTTATGTTCAGTCCGTGCCAAAAATAAGAATAATATTAGTTAGATAAAAAACCAAAAATATGGATAATTATGAGATAGTTATATAATATGTGTTGAAGATGTATTTAACTATAAATATGTTATTCTAAAACCTAATATCAATGGAGAGTATTTTTATCCTAAATCACAATCCTCTACTATTTTTCTTTTTTGAAATTTCCAGCAAATAATATCAACATTGATCACAATACAATAGCAATTTTTTTCTTTCTTTTGTACAAACACTAAAATGGGAAGATTATAAATAAAAGCAAACCTTAAATTTTTTGTTCTAAGTAAAATAAAAACAACAATAGTAAGCATACACTGGCGATTTCGATTTCTTGTAGTTTTCAGATTTTTGCTATCATTTATGGGCCATAAGAGTCCAAATTGGGCCCACGTTGGGGACCGGACGTTTAAATCTTGCAAATTCAAAATTTTATCATAGATGCTTAAACGATTCGTTTTGAAGTTGTCTCCTCTCTCACTTTTTTTTTTCCGTTATTTTCCTCACATTTCATGAATATTCTTCTTCGTCGATCGTTTTCTCTCAGCTTCATTCCATTTCACCCTTTTCAGACAATCTTGAACTACAACTCTCTTGATCTTAATTTTTTTATTTTTTCAATTTAAACCCATAAGAAATGCAGGAAAAAATTGGAAACTCGAAGAACCGGAACGCCTCATGCGGTGAAACCCTAACTCTAGAAAATTTGGATTGAAGATTCAGATCTGGTGGCGGATATGGGAGGAACTCCGCCTGCCTATGATGGTGAGCGCTCTATTCTGTCTAAATTTTTTCCTGATTATAATGTTTTTCCGTGAAAGGGAACATCAACTAGTATGTTGGATGTCTTTATTCGGGTAAAAAAATGTATTTGGTAGAGCATCTCCATGCGTGGATATCGATGAGATGTTTGTCCGGAATAATGGAGCCCCGTAGATCATAATGAAATGGGATACAATAGTGGGTCTTTGTTAATAGTAAAAACTGTTTGTAAAATTAATGTAAAGAATAATATTGGAGAAAATACAGATTTTACGTTATGGTAAGATTATAATATTGTTACATTTCTAATTCTAGTAAAAATATTTTTAATATATTTCTAATATTATAATTTTGGTATATTTCCAATTTTACTTTTATACATTTTATATATAAATATCTTTGTTGAATTGAAACATAACTTCATAATTTTGAACATAATACTTAAAGAGCGACCGAAACAATGGTGTTAATGGCTATTGTTATTCTCATCGGTATAGGGGTCGTCATGTTGGGTATGATCGGTTCGATCGCCTTTTTATATTTCAGAAATACCGAATAATTTTGAATGGATCAGTTTATATTGAAGATTTGCATGTGAATAACAAAGGTACGTTTGAAATAATATTATATATATATATTGTTATTTGTAAACAATATAAGCTTAATCGTCATTATTTATGATATGTTTATAAAAAGAAAACATAAGCTTTATAACATCACATAACACACGATGTAAACGTGTATAATTAATAATTGGAAAAATTAAAAACAATTTGTTAGGGATATTATTGTAGTTAACCATTTATTGTGTTTAGTCCTCAGATTAACCTAATAATTGCATCTATATATTTCATTATGTTTTTATCGGGGTGAATTCGCCATATTATCAAGTTTTATTATATTTGAAGCTCTTATTCCAACATTTTATCTTTGTTTTTTCTAGGTGTCCGAAGATGACATGCATCAAAACTTTTTCACTTTTCAAATTTTTTCCTTTGGCTAGTATTTTGTTATTTAAAGAAAACTAATGTAAGATTTATTATAATAATAATAATAAATAATAATAATAATCATGATAATAATAATAATAATCATGATAATGATAATAATAATAATAATCATGATAATAATAATAATAATCATGATAATGATAATAATAATAATAATCATGATAATAATAATAATAATTTAGATTTTAAGCAACAAAATCTTATAATGTATCTAATTTTAAATACTTATAATTATATTTTTTAATTTAAATTTATTAAAATATGCTAAATTTAAAACTTTTTTTCAAGATAATTAATTTTAAATAATATATATAAGAAAAAGAAATATTTTTTAATAATTATTTTGTCAAAGTTTAATATTTTATTTCAACATTGTGTGGATAAAGTTTTATTTTATAATGATAGAGTTGAAAAATATATATAAATTAAAAATAAATTATGATATTATCTTTGTTTACTATATATTTAAATTTTTCATGGATCATTATCTTTGTAGAATTTTAATATATAAGAAATTATTTATTTATTTTAATTATAGATAAAAGAGATAATAATTAAGAGATAGATTGAATCTAAATTATATGAAAAATATACATTAACTAGAAAAGGTAAATGCTATGAATTGTAATTAATGTAGGAATAAAGAAATTAAAATAAAAAAGACTTAACTTGATGATGTTGAAACTTGAGAAGAGAGAATAAATGAAAAACCTCTATTTATCCAATTTTTAATATATAGATTTTACAAATGAATTATGTTGTGACCATAATTATAACATTTGTCAAAATATAATTAGGGTTTTTTAAAATTTAAAATTTCTTTAGTGTATCTCTACTATAACATAATCAATTAATATTGAAAATAAATCACCTTTTAAAAAATAAATCACCTTTTAAAATATTAATGAGAAATCGTCTATTCACTGAATGTTCCTTTAGTCCGATTTTTTCATTGATTTTGGTCTTCATCCGATTCCCCACACATAGATGTGAATTTATTACACACATAAATAATTTGTGTTACTTTATTTATATATACATCAAAATCAAGTCGATTGGATCAATTTAATTGATTTCAAGTCAAAATTGGACTCGGTTTAGTTAATTGCATCAAAATCGAGTTAACCAGATTGATTTAATTGATCTGGTTTAGACGTAATTAACCAACCCAAATCCAATTTTTGACTTGAAACCAATTAAATCGATTCAATTATCTCGATTTTGATCCAATTTTATGCAATTAACAAAATCAAACCTATATATGAAGACTTCAAACGTCAATTGTCGAGGTTATATATATGTTTTGCCAGAAACACGACTGTTGCAGGAACGATAGCCAATTCAAGAGTAAAACGGCTTAGTTAGAATGAGATCATGAAGAAGCGTAGCCTCAAACTTTGTTTTAGCTATGATGAATTGTACAAACCCGACCACAAGTGTGTCAAACCCTTGTTATTACTCATGGAAGGCATGAATGATCTTGAAGAGATGACATAGAATATCAACCTTGAGGACAAGGTCTCTTTTTTGGTGGGTAGTGATGATGGAACATCAAACAAGCGACCGAGGTCGTCTCGTAAATCGAACCCGATGTACCAGATATGAGCAAGGCCGCCGAAAGAAAAGGAAATGGTTGTTTAGGAGACTGTTTCTATCAGTGTCCATAATTTTAGGAATTGTCTGTACCAATAGCCACATTTTCAAGGAGACTGGATCTTATTTTCTGATAAAAAAATTAAAATTTTCTAGTTTTATAGGATTACTATGTTGATCCATTCTTTGATTTTCTGAATTTTAGGATCTTTTTGTTGAAGGAAATGAGCACCTTCAACATGGAAATACTGCAAAATTCAGAAAATGAAGTTGAAGATGAAATTGTAAAGGAGACAGAGTAAAAAACAAGATGAGAAAAACCAAGTGTGCAGACTAGTGAAAGATGTTGTCTGAATCAGTGCAGGAGCTGAAGAAAAGTCGATACTAGTGAGACTCAAGGAGAAGATGTCAACGATGCATTCTAAACAAGGAAGAACAAGAACTTCTTCAGCCATGTCTGATAGACATGCCACTATAAAAGACATTCCCTTTCCAACGACTATATTCATTGAAAACAACATATTTTCCGTTGGTAATGACCATTTCCAATGGGTTCTAACGGATTTAGAGCGTTGAAATCGATCTATTGCAACAAATACCCGTTACAAAATTTCAACGGAAGTCTGTTGCCAACGAATTGGCAAGGAATGCTGAATTTTTACAGCGGATTACCGTTGAAAAATAACTGGCTGGAAATCTATGAGTTGCAACGAATGCTAGTTGAAATTTTTGGTGGGAAAGAGCAATAGTTTTTCGTTGGAAAAGTTTTGGCGGGATTTTTTATCTTTCAACGGATGCACATTGAAAAGTTGGTCTTGTCATGAACGTGCATTCATTGCTACGAGAATGAATTTTTAAAAATAAAAAGATAAAATAAAAAAGGTTTTTTTATATATACAAAATTGTAAATCATTTTCACTACATTTCGTCTAAACTGGCACTG
Source organism: Gynandropsis gynandra (assembly GCA_036759665.1). Lineage (NCBI taxonomy): Eukaryota > Viridiplantae > Streptophyta > Magnoliopsida > Brassicales > Cleomaceae > Gynandropsis > Gynandropsis gynandra. The sequence goes on from CM071860.1 coordinate 11,906,339, forward strand.
TCTTCGTCATCTCTATCTTCGTCATCTCTATTAATGCCTCGGGAAGGCGTTTCATCAGAGTCAATAATCGATTCTTGAAGATTAGCCTCGATCTGCTCAATGCATTTCTCTTGTGTATACGTCTCTTAAACTGTGGGTGGGGGGAGGGGGGTACCGTCGTGGCGTCCTCGACGATATCTTTTTGTAGAACACCTAGACCGTATAGACGCCTCTTATACGCCTAACAGACTACAAATAAAACAAATTAAAATTAAGTTATATTGATTTCAAAAATTAAATAATTAGATAATTATTATAACTATAAAGTTATTATATACCTCTAAATAAATTTTGTCATTTTGTAAAGAACTAAGATCGTCGAGAGTTGAACCGATGACTTGTGATTGTTGTGTAAGCTTCTCTATCACAGCTTTCACCGTTTAATCTACCTGGGGTCAATAGATTCTGGCTCATTGACCTCTTCTTCGAGGACAAACTTCTTCTTGGCATGAGTCTCAAAGACTAGCTCAAGAAGACTCGGTTCTCTTTCCATTCTCTGAATTTGTAACATTATAATAATATTATTAGTTACCAATTTAAATTAAAATAAATAAATATAAAATATTTCTTACCAATTCTTTCTTTTATTTTGGGAATTAGTTCAATCCTGAGTATGGCGATACAGACCATCCACAGGAACCTTTTCGACATTTTTTGGCATTCTTGCTTTTAGCCTTGAAGTCCTTTGACTCGAAATGTTGGATGAGTTGGTTGAATACCTTGTTCGTTGCCCATATCGATTTAGCATTCTTCTTATAGTAGTTTCACCAATGATTGAAATTGTTTCCTGCTAAAACCTAGATTAGGGCTAGCAAAATGTGTAAGAAGTGGAGAAGAAATAGTATATTATTTCTAACTTTCATATTTTTGCTTTGATTATCAATTATGGGTCTTAAGTAGCCCAAATTGGGCTCAAATTTGAATTTTGTTTCCTGTACTAGCATATTTGCCCGTTACAAGAATGATGTCACTAGGTCAAGACATATATTCAGAGCTCTGGTTTAATACTAGCTGTTCATACGATGATTGGGTTATAGTGAGATAAGTATTGATAAAATGTCAACACGATATGAGAAGAAGAAGTTCAACAAGAATAATTTCTCGATAATGGAAAAAAGATGATGATTGTTATGATGAAAGAGGGTTGTTTGGCGGCTATTGGGGAAAGATCGAAGGATATAGCTGATGAGCACTGTAACAAAATAAATGAAAGTGTCATCGCCAGTTTGCACCTCGAAAATTGTCATCGCCATGATACAACTAAATTATTAATGTTAATCAATAATAATAATAATAATTGATGATGATGATGATGATGATAATAATAATATAAATACCAATAAAATTTAATATCGATTATTATTATTATTATTATTATTATTACTAATAAATTTGGATTGTATATTAACTTGTTAAAATGGTACTCTTAAAACGTGTGTACAAAGATGAACACAAATGTATATAACATGTGTATAAAGTTGGATACGTTGTGCATATAACGTGTAAAAAGTTACGTTGACATTTGTGTATAATATGTGTACAATCTATGATAATAGTAATAATAAATATCCAACAAGGTACAACTTATGATACAATCTAAATTAATAATGTTAATATCAATAATAATAATAATAATAATAGTAGTAATAGTAGTAGTAATAGTAGTAAATATCAATAAAAAATCATAATAATAATATCTAATGGTAAAAATAATAACAAAAACTAATAAAAATAATTAATATTAATAAAATCTAATCTAAGTAATAATGATAATAATTATTATTAATAAATTTGGATTATATTTACGTTATATATAAGATGTGTACAATGTTCATGATAAGTATTAGTAAAAACGTTGTATACAATGTGTGTATAAAACGTTCGTGGTAAGTAAACAACGTGTATGTAAAACGTGTAAAACGAGCATTTCTAACTTGTTAAAATTTTACTTAAGGGATTAAAAAGATGTTTGTAAATTGTTCGAAATGATAATTATGGATGTAATAATAATCAACATTCAGTTGATGAAATTTTTTTAATCATATTCTATAAATTTTGGGTTGTATGCTGGTTATATTCTTTTATTTTTGGATTGAACATTGGTTATTAGTTAACCTAATGTGTTATTTCATGTTTGTATCAAATCCAAATTAGAATTCGATTGTTACGATTTTTAATCATCAATCATAAGTTAAAGTACACAATGTATAATACAAGATGTATGTACAAGTTTGTTTCATCACACAATATATGATATGTTGCTATAAATAATTATAATGTGTAATTGTTAGTAAATAAAATGTGTATTATGATGAAACAAGTTATGATAAATATGAAGTTAATAATTTCAACCCAAAATTTTGAGATTCAACCAACTTACAACCCGATTTTTATCGATATTCAATTATTTTATTTAAATAATTACATATTGAGAAAATGCCGATAACTTTTGGAATATATGTTGTACATCTTAGTATGTTTCCTTTTTATACACATATGTACAATATTAGACAAAATATTATTATTATTATTATTATTATTATTATTATTATTATTATTATTATTATTATTAAATTTGGATTGTATATATGTTGTAAATAACGTGTGTATAATGTTCATGACAAGTATCAGTAACAACGTTGTACACAATGTGTGTGTACAATATTCGCATTAAGTACACAACGTGTATGTACAACGTGTAAAACAAACATTTTTTAACTTGTTAAATCGTACTTAAGGGATAAAAAACGTTCGTAAATTGTTCAAAATGATAATTATAGATGTACTAATAATTAATATTCAAATTGAAATTTTTAATCATATTCTATATAAAATCGGGTTGTATCCTGATTATACTTTTGATTTTTAGGTTGAAACTTAGTTATTAGTTAACCTAATGTGTTATTTCACATTTGTATCAAAACAAAATTTAGAATTCGATTATTATGATTATTAATAATTATCCCTAAACTAAAATACACAATGCATAATATAAGGTTTATGTACAAGTTACATGTTTCATGATACAATGTATGATATATTGCTATAAACAATTATAATGTATCATTTTTAGTAAACAAAACGTGTATTATGATGAAACAATGATAAACACGAAGTTAATAATTTCTACCTAAAATTTTAAGATTCAACCAACGTACAACCCGATTTTTATCAATATTCAATTTATTTTATTTAAAGAATTGAATACTCCGAAAATGCTAATAATTTTTGGGATCTATGATGTACATATTAGTATTTTTTCCATTTTATACACAACATGTGTACATATTAAATTTATTATTATTATTATTATTATTATTATTATTATTATTATTATTATTATTATTATTATACACATGTTGTACATAATATGTATCCATCGTTACACATTATAAAATAATGATAAATAATAATATTAATAATAATAATAAAACCTAATTAATAATAATATCTAATAATAATATTATTAATATTAATAATAATATCTAATAATAAATGTAATGATAATAATTAAGTATAACAATAATAATATCGATATAATTAATAATAATATCTAATGTTAATAATAATTAGCATTAACAAAAAATAATTATACAAACAAACAATGATGATGATGTTTATTTACAGTATATTGTTAAATGAGAAAGTTTTATTTTTTACCAATGAAATCGTATAAAAATATAAAAAAGTAAAGATATTTTGGAGTTTATTATTATTATTATTATTATTATTATTATTATTATTATTATTATTATTATTATTATTATTATTAAAGGTAAAAAGTTGGGTTTAAATTTTAGTCTAATGCCGTACAAAAAAATATACTTTGATTAAGATTATCTTAAAATGAAGCTCCCCATATTTTGCGTGCGCATGCGCATAAAGGGGAAGAGTAAACAGTATGTTCCATTTCTCTTTTTAGGAAATAAAACCCATGTACATGCTAAAGCCTCTACATGCGTGGATATCGACGAGATTTTTTTCCGAAATAAAGGAGCCCCGTAGATCCTCTTGGTAAAAGATACAATAGTGTGTCATTGTTAATAGTAAGACAACCATTTGGTCTCGATGCAATGATTTATGTTCTCTCAAGTGATATAATAAGCGGAACCATCGGAAATTATTTCAAAACAAAATGCCTCCTGATCTTGCCCCAAATTACAAAACTACGTATTTCGAGATACAACAAAGGGTTTGTTCAAGATGGTGGCAAAACATACCCTCTTGAGACCATGTCTCTAATGGCAATGACAAGGTATGTATCTTCAAAAGAGATAATGTAGACACATGTGTGTGGTATATGTGCATTACACATGTCTTTAATTAAAAGTCTCACATGGAAACTTGAAACAATAAATGAACACCACATTATGTGTTCATACAATTAATGATTTCAAATGAATAATAAAATAGATATTGGTGTGTGTGTATTCATATATATATATATAATGTCAAAGATGAGCCTTGGGACTCTTGCTTGGAGCGAGTCGGCCTCGGCCCAACGGGCCGATTTTTTTTTACGGTTGTTTTTTGTCAAGAGTTGCGCCTATTCGCTGAAACCATTGTGTCCGTTCGTTGGACCATTGCGTCCATTCGATGTGTTCATCACTGAAGCAATCGTCAGAACGTTCCACACGCTATGAACGCTCTGCACACGTCCGTAGGGTTGTGTCCGTAGGGTCGCGTCTTTAGTTTGCACCCCAAGATATCTATATGTATGATCATCTGATTATTCGGATATACAGAGAGAAATTTGTTTTAACACCGTAAAACTTTCTGAGAAATAAATAGAGTACATTTAACAAGAGATCATTCTCTTGCGATCGTTGAATCCTCAAGACGGAACAAATAGCAAATTTCTGTCTTAGGACACTGCAAATGTATGCCTCGATCATCAATTATTTCTAGTATCTTTAATTGTTGTTTTTTCAATTCAATATAGTTTAATATTTTTTATAAATCGTGTATTCAATAACATCCGAACTCACTAGTTCTAACAATTTAAGACAAAAATCTCTTTTGTGATGGACTAAACAATATCGGGTGTGAAAAACAATCATGTTGAGAACCTGAGATATTCAAGGGCAAAGATTTTAAGCGTTGGCAACCGAATATGTTGTTTTATCTTTCAACACTTCAAGTTGCATATGTCTTGAATCTGAATCCTCCTGAGGCCCTAACTGAAGACGAAGGAAAGAATCTTAATGTTGAAGAAAAGGTCGAAAGAGAAAAGGCTGTAAAGACTTGGGCAGAAAATGAATTTAGTTGTAAAAACTATATTCTGAACGCACTAGATGACTCTCTATACGACATATACTCGAAGTGCAATTCTGCTCGGGACTTATGGAAGGCCTTGGACAAATAGTATAAGACTGAAGTCGCCTTTTCAAAGCGATTAGTGACTGTGAAGTTTCTTAACTTTAGAATGATCGGTGGCAAATCGGTTATCAAACAAGTGGAGGAACTTCAAGTCATAATCCACGAGTTAAATAAGGAAGATATGTTACTACCATCAGCATTTATTGTCAATGCATTCATTGACAAATTGCCACCTTCCTGGACAAATTTTAAGAAATATTTTAACACATATAACTGTGGATATGAGTCTCGAGGAGTTGGTCTTAAAACTCTATATTAAATAGAACAATCGAATCGGTGAAAAAGGCGACTTGACATCCGTTTAGACAAACTCTAACATGGTTGAGGCCAAAACAAAGAAGAAGAAAAATGGAAAGAGTTTGCATGCAAATCCTACAGCCCTAGCTCCAAGGAAATTGGATTTCAAGAAAACTGCAAGGATAAAGGCTATAACAAATTGTTGGGTATGTGAAAGAGGCGGACATAAGGCAAGGGATTTCTACCACAAGAAGGCACAACCTCATGTTAGTGGTTTGGGAAAGACCAGTTTGTCGCTGTCATTGAGGCAAATCTGGTTTCTAACACTAATGATTGGTGGGTTGACACTGGAGTCACTATGCATGTGTGTTCGGCTAGAGAGTTGTTTTCTACTTACCAAAAGGTTAAAGATGAAGAAAATCTATACATGGGAAATGAAGCGACCACAAAGGTTGTTGGAAAAGGAAAAGTAGTTCTTAAGTTAACCTCGAGAAAGGAACTGGTGTTATCCAATGTGTTTCATGTTCCTTCGATAAGGAAGAATTTGGTTTCTGGCCCTATCCTTAGTAACAAAGGTTTTAAACGTGTGTTTGAATATGAAAAGTTTATAATCTCTGAGGGTGGTATGTTTGTAGGAAAGCGTTACCTAAGTGAGAGACTCTTCAAACTCAATGTTGTTCCTGTTGTAATCGATCTTATTATAAATAAAAATGAAGTTTCTATGTATATGATTGAGTCACCTTCATTATGGCATTGCAGTTTGGGACATGTAAATTTTCGTTCTTTACAAGAATGGTAGATTTAGATCTCTTGCCCAAGTGTTCTTTGCAAACAAAAATGAAATGTGGGGTTTGTGTGAATCGAAATTTGCAAGACATCCACACAAATCTGTTGAAAAAACGAAGGAACTTCTTGGATTAAGTCATACGGATTTATGTGACTTTCAAACAACTCCGAGTAAATGAGGAAAAAATCATTATATAACATTCATTGATGACTATAGTAAGTATTGCCATGTATATTTGATACGTACCAAAGATGAAGCTTTGAGCATGTTTAAATCATACAAAGCCGAAGTTGAAATCAACTTGAGAAAACAATAAAAATCTTAAGGTCAGATAGAGGAGGATAATATATTTCCAATGACTTCGTAGAATTTTGTTCATCATATGGTATAGTGCATCAAACTGCACCATATACTCCACAACAAAATAAAGTCATCGAACGAAAGAATAGAACACAAAAAAATATGATAAACTCGATGCCGATTAGTTCGGGAACACCAATAAGTTTATGGGGTGAGGCAGTACTTACTGCTAATACTATTCCAAATAGAATTCCATATAAGTCGAGTGATAAATCTCCTTACGAGTTGTGGAAAGGTCGAATACCAACTTACAAGACTATGAAAGTGTGGGGTTGTCTTGCGAATGTTCAAATTTCTTTACCAAAGAGAACGAAACTCAGACCAAAGACTATAGACTGTATCTATATTGGCCCTGCAAAAAATAGTGCTGCTTATAGGTTTTTGGTTCATGATTCCAAGGTCGAAGGATTAACCAGAAATTTTGTGATAGAATCTGCTGAAGCAGAATTCTTTGAGAATATTTTTCCATTAAAAAAAACGTCGTAGCAAAAAGAACTCTTGGAGATTCATATTCCAATGAAAATATTACTTCTTCGATTCCACCAGAAAGAATAAAACCTAGAAAGAGTAAACGAGGAAGAATCGCCAAAGATTTTGGGCATGACTTTATGAAATTTGTTCTTCAAGGAGAACCTCTTACATATAAGGTTGCAATGGAATCGACGGAAGTGCCATATTGGAAAGAGGCTATCCAAAAAGAAATGGATTCCATTATGCAAAACAACACATGGAAATTGGTTGATTTACCTCTAGGCCATAAAACCATCGATCATAAATGGATATTCAAAAGAAAGATGAGACCCAATGAAACTGTAGAAAAATACAAAGCTCGATTGGTAGCCAAAGGTTATTGACAAAAGGAATTAATGGATTTCTTTGACACATATTCACACGTTTCAAGAATTACGTCCATACGAACGTTAATTGCTATTGCAGCAATCCACAATTTAGAGATTCCTTAAATGGACATGAAAAATGCATTCTTGAATGGTGAATTGGATGAAGAGATCTATATGGATCAACCCGAAAGATTTGTTGTTAAAGGACAAGAAAAGAAAGTATGTAAATTGATGAAATCTCTTTACGGACTTAAATAAGCACCAAAACAATGGCATGAGAAGTTTGATAATACTTTTTATCAAGTGGCTTTAAGATAAATGAATGTGACAAATGTGTCTATGTAAAAGAGTACAAAGATGCATACATTGTCTGTGTCTATATGTCGATGATATGCTAATCATGGGAACGAACAAAGATGTAATCAATCGAACCAAGAAAAGGTTCAATTCTTGTTTTGATATGAAAGACATCAGAATTGTGAATATAGTTCTTGGAATTCGAATTTAATGAAAATCGGAAGGTTACACTTTGACACAATCCCATTACATAGAAAAAGTCCTTCAAATATTTGGACATTTTGATTGCAAACCGGTTGTAACTCCGTATGATCCTAGTATCCATATTAAGAAGAATCAAGGAGATAGTGTATCACAATTGGCGTGTTATTGGAAGTTTAATGTACATCATGAATTGTACAAGACCAGATTTGGCATATTCGATTAGTCGACTCAGTAGATACTCACATAATCCAGGAAAAGAACATTGTGTTGCATTAATACGAGTATTGAGATACCTTAAGCATACAATTAGCTATGGTTTTTGCATTACACTAAATATCCTTCAGTATTAGAAGGATATTGTGATGCAAATTGGGTTTCAAACAATACAGATACTAAATCCACAAGTGGATATGTATTTACACTTGGAGGAGCAGTTGTATCTTGGAATCATCAAAACAATCTATAGTGACACACTCGACTATGGAAGCAGAATTTGTATCGTTGGATAAAGCTGTTGAGGAAGCAGAATGGCTCAAAAACTTTCTAGAAGGAATTCCATTATGGCAAAAAACCTATGACTGCCATTTGTGTTCACTGTGACATTATGGCTGCCCTTGCAAGAGTGGAAAACTAAATTTACAATGGTAAATTGAGGCATATAGGGCGACGCCATAACACGATACGAGACTTGCTAAAGAAAGAATGGAATTATATCCATTGACTACATAAAATCTAAGGAAAACACCGTGGGTCTGTTTAATAAAGGCCTTGGTAGAGAGCAAGTTTTAAACATAACGAAGGGGATGGGCTTAAAGCTAATGGAATGAGCCATCACTTGGTAAAAATCTAACCTAGCAACATTGGGCATCCCATGGTCTAGGTTCAATAGGCTTTCTAGTTAAGGAAGACTCAAGTCTCATGATATACTATCAAGTCTTTCCTATGCTAAATTAAAGTATGTCTTCGTTGATGAGTAAAGGGATGAATTTTATGATTCTTAATAATGCCAATAGCTTTGAAAGTGGAATTGATACGAAATTTTCATGATTGGCATTACCTATATGAGATCGATGTGGGGTTGCATCTATGAGAACCGAGATGGCTCAGTTCTATAGAAATCTCATGAAGAAATGATATATTCAGGACCAGAATGAACACAGCGGTAAGAATTGAAATGTTTCGGTTTGGTATATGTGATACTTATTGTCTTGATTTACTACGAAACGTGAGTAGTTCAAGACTGTGGGTCACTAACTCACAAAGTGAATCCGATAAGTACTCACAATGAACTGTTTAAGTCCAAAAGACACCTTTTCAAATGCATACTTAACTAGAATTCTCAGAATGAAATCTTATTTTCTATTCAAGTGTGGGGTATTGCTAAGTTTGAATAGAAAATGTGGGGTATTGTAGACACATGTGTGTGGGGCACATGTGCATTGCACATGTCTTTAATAAAGTCTCACATTGGAACTTGAAACGATAAATGAACACAATATAAGTGTTCATACAATTAATTGTTTCAAATAGATAATAAAATGGATATTGGTTTGTGTGTGTATATACATATATATATATATATATAATGTCAAAGATGGGCTTGGGCCTTAGGGCTCTTGATAAGAGTGGGCCAGGCCTCGGCCCGACGGGCCGAATTTTTTTCGACCGTTGGTTTTTGGTCAAGAGTTGTGTCCATTCGCTGAACCATTGCATTCATTCGATGCGTTCGTTCACTGAAGCAACCGCGTGAACGCTCTGCACGCTCTGAACACGTCCGTAGGGTCGCATTTTTAGCTTGCACCCCAAGATATCTATATGTATGATCATATGTTCATTCAGAAATACAGAGAGAAATTCATTTTAACCCCATAAAACTTTTAGAGAAATAAACAGAGTACATTCTACAAGAGATCATTCTCTTGCGATCGTTTAATCCTCAAGACGAATTAAAGAGCAAATTTTTGTCTTAGGACACTGCAAACGCAGGCCTCGATCATCAATTATTTATGGTATCTTTAATTGTTTTTTTCAATTCAATATAGTTTAATATTATTTATAAATTGTATATTCAATAACATCCGAACTCACTGGTTCTAACAGATACAATATAGGGTTTGTTCCAAATGGTAGTAAAACATTCCATCTCAAGACTATATCCCTAAAAGCAATGTCAAGGTATATATTCTCGAAAAAGATACAAGAAAAGGTTTATTCAAATGTGACAAAACATACCTTCTCGAGACAATAATATTATATAGAGTATAATATTTGATAATTTTGTGTTGGATAAAAGGAAGATGTAATGTGGTTTATATAAGCAATTTTTTGACGGATTAAGGACTAAACATGTCAATGGTTTCTGACGAGCCGTCCATAACCCCTCCAAAATTCCAGACAATTTCCAAACAAATGCGTCGCATCCGAAATTTTTGGACGATCCTTCCGCATGTCTGTAAATTCCAAATGGATGATAAAAGAGATGACCACCCAAATTATGTCCGCAATTACGGATGGATTAGAGACATCTTATTTGTCCATGAATTTGCTGAAGGATTATGGACATGTTGCAGTATTCGTCTGCGTGTTATCTATAATCCATTCGAAAAATTCGTTCGAAAATTAAAGTTTTCTAGTAGTGATTCAGTATCGAAATCCAATAATATAAAACTAAATCTGTTCAGATTTAATTTTAACTAAATTGAACGTCAAAACCACATTCTATAATTACACATATATAGTCGACAGAATATATATAAAAATTCTTACAATACTCCCGTTTGGACAATATATTTCATCATAATAATTATGAATTAACATTAAAAATGTTCATGAGATATTATAGTTAAATCAATTTTGATTATATATATGTAATTGTTTGAATATATTATTTTGGATTTGAGTTCCAGTTATTTTTAATAATATATTTAATTTAAATTTGGGCTTGAACCGGTATAAAGTTGATAAAAACGAATTAAAGTTGTCGGGTTTTTGAAAGGAACAAACTCCTATTTCCCCTCATCTTTATCTATTTTGCCTATTTTTCTCTAATGTTTCGCACTCATCTTATCCCCCCTTCATGTTTCGGTCAACATCCTATTCTCCCCTCATGTTTAAAAATTCTACCTATAATCCCATCCGTTTAAAATTCTGTTAAATCTTAAAATTTCAACCTGGTTTATACCCAATTTCGACCCTACCCGATCCTAAATTAATTTAGGCTCAATTTTGTCCCGGTTTAGACTCAATTTTGACCAGAATTTGAAACCAATTTTGACTCGATTTGGCTCAATTTTGACTAGCATTTAGGCCCAATTTTTTGCTTGGTTTATACTTAATTTTGACCATAATGAAATCAACTTTAACCAAAAATTGGATCCAATTTTAATTTTTACCCAATTAAAATTCGAATTAATATGAAATTTTAACCGACTAAAGCTTAATTAAAGAAAAACCGATTCTTATCGAAATTATATCGAAATCGCAATAAAACCCGAATTAATATGAAATTTCAACTGAACTAAACCGATTAATCCGATTAAAACCCGAATCAATATGAAATTTGAACCGAACTTATCCAAAATTTAAACAAAAAAATTTATTTTCTCTTTATTAGAATTATAACCAAATTTAGTCAAATCATAACTCGAATTTGGTGTAATTTTGAGGGATTCGGTTTTAAATCGAGTGAAAATCAAAATCGAATTAAATTTGTACCGAATTCGGGTAAAAATTGCACTCAATCTTGATCCAAATTTGATTTTTACTCGATTAAAACCCGAATCACTTAAAGTTGCATCAAAATTGTGTCAAAGTTGCACCCAATTCGAGCCAAAAATTTAAATTTCGATTTAACTTTTTTGAATTTCATATTGATTCGGGTTTTAATTGAATGAAAATCTAAATTGGGTTAAATTGTACCCAATTCGAGTAAAAATATACTAACTTCGGGTTAAAAATCGAACACACCGATAAAGATTGATTTTTATTTAAATTTTGGTTTAATTTTGTTGAATTTCATATTGATTCGAGTTTTAAATGTTATGAAAAATCAAAATTGAGTGAAATTGTATACAATTTGAGTAAAAATCTTACTAATTTCGGGTTAAAAATCAAACAAACCGATAAGAATCGATTTTTGTTTAAATTTCGGTTTAAATTTTTAAAATTTCATATTGATGTAAGTTTTTAATGGTATGAAAATCAAAATTTGGTCAAATTGTAAACAATTCGAGTAAAAATCATACTAATTTCGGGCCAAAAATCGAACAAACCGATAAGAATCGATTTTTCTTTAGATTTCGGTTTAATTTTGTTGAATTTCATATTGATTCGAGTTTTTAATGGTATGAAAATCAAACTTGGGTCAAATTGTACACAATTCAAGTAAACATCATACTAATTTCGGATTAAAAATCGAACAAACCGTTAAGAATCGGTTTATATTTAAATTTCGGTTTAATTTTGTTGAATTTCATATTGATTCGAGTTTTTAATGGTATGAAAATCAAAATTGGGTCGAACAATATACTAATTTCGGGTTAAAAATCGAACAAACCGATAAGAATCGAATTTTGTTGAATTTCATATTAATTTTGTTGAATTTCATATTGATTTGAGTTTTTAATTGTATGAAATCAAAATTTGGTCAAATTGTACACAATTCGAGTAAAAATCATACTAATTTCGGGTCAAAAATCGAACAACCCGATAAAAATCGATTTGTTTAAATTTCGATTTAATTTTATTGAATTTCATATTGATTCGAGTTTTTAATGGTATGAAAATCAAACTTGGGTCAAATTGTACACAACTCGAGTAAAAATCATACTAATTTCGGGTTAAAAATCGAACAAACCGATAATAATCGTTTTTTTTATTTCGATTTAATTTTGTTGAATTTCATATTGATTCGAGTTTTTAATGGTATGAAAATCAAAATAAATAACATAATATTATAAAACAATAAAGATAAATAAAAATTCAAAAATATATATATATGTATATTACATTTAAATTTTTAAAAAATTATATATAAATATTTTTCTTTAGTTTCACACTAATAAAATCTAATCAAAGCTAAAAAGATATGTTATTTTCTATAATTGTTTTTGGCATGAGGATTGGTCCACAATCTAGTGGTCCAAAAAAAAACCAACCAAATCTATAAATCAATTTTTTTCTAGAATCGAAATTTGCTTGAATCAATTCATCGTTTTGTAGAATAAGTCATGATCAATTCGTAAGATTCAACAGTTCAATTAGCACCCTATCTAAAATAGATTCGAACCTAATATTTTTAGACATATAAAATGACATATCCACGAACTGAACCAAATTTTAGCCAACCCATTTTAAGGTACGGCTAGAAGCCATGCATGTTTTTATTAAAGATAGGTTTTAGAGTTTCAACAATTATATGTTATATTTATAATATTGTTTATATATAAATATTATATTTTAATATATTTTTGTTATTTAAGTGAATATTTTCCCGATCCAAAAATATTTTATATCTGCCACTATAGATTTATGGAAAAGTCGGATCGACCGAGTTTATTTCACATGTCTAATTGGCATCCCAAATAAATGAAAGTTATATGCCTATTATGTGATATTAAATAGTTATGTGATTAAGATGTAATTACTGAAAAGTTCAGTAATATAAATACAAAGAAAAAACATATTTTCTTATATGACATTTTATTCTATCAGATTAAAACCCTAGTCACTAGAGAAAACGAAGAACGCGAAAGGTCGTTCTTCGTTCTCGACCAAAATCCGCACTAACCGTTGACAGTAGATCCCGATCTCGATGTGGATACACGTAAAGGGTTTGTCCGTTCAAGTCTAACATCCTTTTGTTGTCAGATTCGACAAAACAGGTAACATCGGAATCGTTCCTCGTGTTTTGTTCTAACCCTTCGAACCCAATACTGAACATGACTAGATTTGAATATGGGTTGTTAAAATTCGCTTCCGCACCCTACGTAGCAACCCAACAGTGGTATCAGAGAGCCTGGTCGTTTGTTTCTAGGATTAGGATTCGATTTTTTGACGAAAAACGGACCAATTTCGCTCGCCCGCGTGTGTTATCGTCGGCGCCCGCCCGCGTGTGTTGCCGTCGGTGCTTGCCCGCATATGTTACCTTCGGCGCCCCCTTGAAACGCCCAGGCGGGGCAATGGCTCTTGACCGTGTATCACCCAGGCAGAGGCGACGGCTCTCGGCCATGTATCGCGCAGGCAAGGATGATGGCTTTTAGTCGTGTATCACCCAAGCAAGGATGACGGCTCTCGGCCGTGAATTGCCCAGGTAAAGGCGACGACTCTCGGTCATGCATCGCCCGGCGCGACAGGGGCTCTCGATTGTGGAACCCTAGACGACGCGAAGGTTACAAACGCGACGACCGGCCAGTTTTTTCCAGTCTCGCCCGTGTGATCGTGGTATCGTTAGCTTGCGTGGGGTTGGGAAACAGTGTCTCGGGACCATCAAAACACTCGTGCCCCATGAGACTACATGACCCGCGCGTGCTGTCACATTAGCCCGCACGGGCTGCATTTCCAGAATTTCTTGCATGACACGGGCATGTAACGAACCCGCTCGGATTGGACGGAGGGCAATGAGTCCGTGCGGATCGTGTACTTCGCCCGCGCGGGTCCCCTGTTAAGGAGCTAACCGTTTTAGTTTTAGAATGAAAAATGGAAAGAAAAAGGGGACTGATGATTCGTCTAAATGGGTATTGGATACCGGTAGCAGTTTTAACATCTGCAATATGTTCTAGGGGTTGAGGATCAGTAGGAGATTCCAGAAGGGAGAATTCAGTCTCAAGGTTGGAAATGGTGCAAGTATTGTTGCTCTAGCCATAGGATCGATTTCTCTTGTTATGCCTACGGGCAAGACTTTATTGTTAGACGATTCGTCTTGATAGACGTGGATTTCGAACAATTTTCAGTAATAACATTTGCTCTATTTATCATGGTGATGATTTATATGTGAATGGTTATCCACAACAAGGTATTTACGTCTTACTTAATGTAAATGTTGAATTATTCAACATGTATGTTTCGAGCCAAAAGAGAAAACTAGATGATCGTCAAAATCAGACGTATCTTGGGTATTGTAAACTTGGTCACATCGGTGAGAAGAGAATCAACATGTTGCATAAGGATGGTTTTTTGGGCCATTTTGATTTCGAATCTTATGTAACTTGTGAGTCCTCTCTCATTGGTAAGATGTCTAAATATCTGTTTAATGGAACCGGAGAGAGAGCTACAGAACTTCTGGGACTAATACATACTGATGTATGTGGACCTATGAGAGTTCAAGCCAAGGGTGGATATTCGTATCTCATTACATTCATTGATGATATGTCAAGATATGGATCTATGTTCTTGATGAAACACAAATCTGAATCTTTTGAAATGTTCAAGAGATTCTGTAGTGAAGTGGAGAAATAAACGGAAAGAGTATCAAGGTGTTGAGATCAGAACGGGTGGTGAATATCTAAGTCGTGAGTTTGTCGATTATCTCAGGCAAAATGAGATTTCGTCTCAGTGGACTTCTCCTGGAACACTGCAGCATGGTGTGTCTGAAGGAGAAATCGGACTTTATTGGATATATCCGATCCATGATGCGGTTCACAAATCTTCGAATCATTTTGTGGGGTTATGCTTTAGAAGCAGTTGCATATATCTTAAAAAAAGTTCTCACTAAAGCAGTCTCAAAGACTCCATATGAGATATGGAAAGGACGGAAACCTAACCTGAAACATATCAAGGTTTGGGATTGTCCAGGTTTTATTAAGAGACTTCAACAAGACAAGCTAGATGTTAGGTCTGATAGGTGTAGATTCATTGATTATCCCAAGGAAACTATGGGATATTATTTCTACCACCCGTCTGAGCACAAAGTGTTTGTGGCCAGAACTGCAACCTTTCTTGAAAGGGAATTCCTTGAGGAAGGAATTCATGGTGGAGAAATAATTCTTGACGAAATTCAAGAACCCAACGAATCAACGCAAGCTCAGGGACATGATATGTCAAATGAGCGGTCTTGGCTGGATGATATGTTGTTAGGCTCCAGGGCTTCATCCTTAATTGTTGAAGTGACAGTACCTATTAAGGAACAAGTTCAAGAACTAGTTTAAGAGATGTTCAAGAACAAGTCCAACAAGATATTCCAGTGCAGGTTGGACCTGCTACACAAGCTTCCTTAAGAAGGTCAACATGTTCTCGACTTGCACCTGAAAGACTTAATCTGCTGCTGCAAGAGGACGTGATCGGTCATAGAGATGACGATCCATTGACTTTCCAAGAAGCTATACAAGGTCTAGATTCTGAGAAATGGTGGAAAGCCATGGAATCCAGAAATTGAATCCATAAAGATCAATGAAGTATGGACTTTAGTTGATCCTTCAGAGATTTTTCAGACCAATTGGTTGTAAATGGGTTTACAAGAGGAAGATTGGAGCAGATGGACAGGTAGAGACCTATAAAGCTTGTCTAGTTGCCAAGGGGTATAATCAACGAGAAGGGATTGACTATGAAGAGACGTTCTCCCCTATGGTAATTATCAAATCTATTCGAATTCTGCTTGCGAAAGCAGTATTCTATGACTATGAGATTTAGCAAATAGACATGAAAACAGCTTTCCATAACGGAGAGCTTCAGGAAGAGGTTTTCATGGCTTAACTTGAGGGTTTCATGTTGCCGACTCAAAGTTATATGGTATGCAAGCTTCAAAGGTCCATTTATAGACTCAAGCAAGTTTCTCGTAGCTGGAACATTCATTTTAACAAGGCAGTTGAAAAGTTCAACTTCGTTAGATGTGATGAAGAACCTTGCGTGTATAAGAAGTTTAGTGGGAGCGCGGTTGTTATCCTTGTACTTTATGTGGATGATATATTGCTCATAGGGAATGATATTCCTGTGTTGCACGAGATAAAGTCGTGGTTGTCTGATTAGTTCTCCATGAAGGATCTAGGAGAAGTGGCCTATATTCTAGGAATAAAGATCTATAGGGATAGATCAAAGAGGTTGCTTGGATTGTCACAATCCTAGTACATTAACAGTATCGCGAGACGATACAATATGTAAAATTCCAAGAAAAGCTATCTATCAATAGGCACTGGAATTTATCTTTCTAGGGAGGATTGTTCTAAGAGCCCGGAAGAGAGAGAGCGAATGAGTAGGCTTCCTTACGCTAGCGCAGTGGGAGCCATCATGTACACCATGACATGTACTAGGTCTGACGTAGCCTACGCGCTAAGTGTAGTGAGTAGATATCAGGTAGATCCTGATAAGGAACACTGGAAAATTGTTAAGAACATCCTTAAGTACTTGAGAAGGACTAAGGACTAGTTCCTCATTTATGGTAGTTCTAACTTGGAGTTAGAAGGATTCACTGATGCGAGTTTCCCGACAGACAAGGATGATAGCCGATCCATTTCAGACAATGTGTTTTGTCTGAATGGAGGAGCAATAAGTTGGAAAAATTCCAAGCAGGCTACTATAGCCGATTCGGTGATTGAAGCATAATACATAGCGGCTTGGGAAGTAGCTAAAGAAGCGATTTGGATGAGAAAGTTCATAAATGAACTTGGTGTGATGCATTTCGATAAAGGAAGTGGTTCCTTTATTGTGTGATAACGTCGAGGCTATTGCTCATGTGAAGGAACCAAGGTCTCATAAAAAGTCGAAACATGTTATGCGCAAGTATCACTTGATACGAGAGATCATTATGCGTGGGGACGTACAAATCCAAAAGGTGGATGGAAAAGAAAACGCAGCAGATCCGTTCACGAAGGCGCTTGGGTCAAAAGAGTTTTACAAACACAAGCTGAGGATCGGATTGAGAGACATGATGAGCTGGTATTAGTTTATAGACTAGTAGCGAGTTATGCAACTTTGGACATCAGTTTTATTTATTTATATATGGTATTATTTTTCTCATTGATGAATTTTATAAGTGTATGATAGAGTCCGAGATTAAATCTAAAACTTGACATTATGATAGAGATCATAATAAAGAGAGTCAATTTTGGTATGATTTAATCTGAAATATTCTTGTTTGTAGGATCACTATTCGGACCATAGTGATTAGGAAAGAACAACATATATGTGATAGGTTTCTATGTTGATAGAAATTAGTGGATCTCTTTTACTAAATCACATATGTGGGTGATACACATAGTGATGTGATCACTGAATTGACCTAAAAGGAGAAATGCTTAATGGTTAAATTACCAATCAACTGTCATTAAGATTTATCCAGAAGGATAGATTGTTAGCTCTTTCCTAAGATCTGAGATCAGCATAGTAACTAGCATTCTATCTATTATTCTTTGATTCTGGACACCTAGTATCTCAGAGTACTAGTTGGATAGATATTGAGAATAATTAGATGTTTGCATAGTTGGTGACTAATCAAGATGAGATCCGTCAACTCTTGGTAAGAGTTTGAGCTCTATATTGTCAGTAATGAGAATGACTGTACAAATCTCTGGCCAGAGTACACTGAATGAATGAAGAAAGGTGTTTCTTAGGTTCGTTCACCAGTCAGTTAGGGCTGGGCAAATTACTCGGAGAACCCGTCCTGACCCGAAACCCGTCCCGAACCCACAAAAAATGACTCGAACCCGTGGGTTCGGGTTTGGGTTCGATTTCGGATAATAAAATCTCATTACCCGCGGATTCGGGTTCGGGTTCTAAAATAACTGAACCTGAGTAAATATATATAAATATAAAATTAGACATATATATTATACTAATTATAGGAATGCCACTCTAACCCTAATCCTAGGTAAACTTTTCTTTTTTTTCCTTCCCAGCCTCCCTCCTTTCCCTTTCGTCTCCCTCCCTTCCTTTTTGTCGAGCACCTCCCTTCCCTTTCGTCTCCCTCTCGTATCCCTCTCGCAGTAGCATCTCCATTCCCTCTCGTCTCCTTCTTGTCTTTCTCTCGCAACAGCACCTCTACCGACCTGACCAACGATGCTTTCTTCGGTTCCCTCTCTTCGTCTCCCTCTCTTCGTCTCCCTCTCTTCGGCTCCCTCTCTCCGTCTTTCTTTCTTCTTCCCGACGCAACTCTCTTTGTTTCCATCACCGCACACTTCACTTTGTCTCCCTCTCTGCAATTCTCTTCCAAACGCAACTCTCTTCGCCTCCATTGACGTCGGTCATTTACAATCGGGTTCGGGTACCCGATGCATTTGGCGAGTACCCGAGCCTCGAGTATCCGAGCTTCTCGGGTTCGGGTACGAAAATGACTACCCGTTTGGGTTCGGGTTCGGGTACCCTCAAAAATTCGGGTACCCGACCCGTGCCCAGCCCTACAGTCAGTTGTGATTGACATGAAACATATTTGATGATCTATAAGGCTGACAGTTATAACCATACCTAGGATGTATCCGGAGCTGTAAAGATTGAAGGAAATACTAACTTCAACTTCACTGTGGTTCGTTTTGAGTAAGGATGTTGCTTCACGTTATCCGCTCATCGAGGAGTGTTGCTAGACGCCAACCTCGATTAGTTCATTAGTGGAGACTAATTGGCTACCGTTTTAGTGATGAACCTACGAGGTCACACGCTTACGAGTGTCTTGGTATCTGCTTGTGATTGTTAGACAATCAGTGTGAAATACAATTATATTCATCTGTTAGCACCGAAGAATATAATTGTACTTGGTTCTCTTTGAGGGTTGTACATTAGATGTACGAGCAAGTATGTGTATGGAGATATATGTACTTCAACTATTTGAGATATTATATTAAGGCAAGTGGGAGATTGAAAGTTATATGTATGTTTTGTAATATTAAATAGTTATGGAATTAAGACGTAATTACTGAAAAGTTTAGTAATATAAATACAAAGAAAAAAACAGGTTTTCTTATACGACATATTATTCTGCCAGATTAAAACCCTAGCCACCAGAGAAAACGAAGAACGTGAAAGGTCGTTCTTCGTTCCCGACCAAAATCCGTGCCAACTGTTGACAACAGATCTCGATCTCGGCGTGGATAAACGTAGAGGGCATGTCCGTTCAAGTCTAACATCTGTTTGTTGTCAAATTAACAAAACATGTAACATCGGAATCGTTCCTCGTGTTTTGTTCAAACCTTTCGAACTCAATCCTAAACATGACTAGATTTGAATGTGGGTTGTAAAAATTTGTTTCCGCACCCTACGTAACAACCCAACAAATTATAGATTTTTGTTGAAAGTGATTTGGACATAACTTTCTCCTTTTATATTTTATCTAATTAAAAAATTTATTACTTTTACTACATTATTTTATTAAAACTCCTAATAGATTGATAAAATTTTAATAATTTTGTTTTATATTAAAAAGAGGGCCATCTGTACCTGGACGATTTAAGCTTAGGATCTCAGGATTGCGGGTCGACCCCTACTAACAAAATAGTGTCTATTTCTTAGGCCGGCCCACATAATAGTTTTGTAATGTATCCTTATGTCGGGTCGGGTCGATCTGGCCTAAGTTATTGTAATTATTGGACCAATTCTAAAGAAGCCCAATATTCATATTGTTCATTTCAATCTTCTACGACGACTCTCTCTCTAGAAAGCAGTCGCACTCCACAGATCCTTGGAAGAATCCAAAAAATCCTTAGCAATGGCGACCTCTCTAGCTCGAGTTTCTAGGAGAACCGTATCGTCGTCTGTCTCTTCGTACCTGAACCGCCGCCTCTTCGCAGCGGCAGTGGAGGCGGCGGTGGCTACGACGGAGGCACCGAAGCCGAAATCGTCGGTGAATCCATCGCCGGATCGGGTGAAATGGGACTACAGGGGCCAGAGACAGATCATACCACTAGGACAGTGGCAGCCGAAGGTCGCAGTAGATGCCTACGTGGCTCCCAACGTCGTGTTGGCCGGTCAGGTCACGGTCTGGGACGGCGCGTCCATCTGGAACGGCGCTGTTTTGCGCGGCGATCTCAATAAGATCACCGTTGGATTCAGTTCCAATGTCCAGGAACGGTGCGTTGTCCATGCCGCTTGGTCGTCTCCTACAGGTTTTTTGTTCTCTCCTTTCTGGTCGTGATTTTATGTTTCTGTTTAAACGGTTCTATGTGTTAATTTTTACGGCTTGATTTTAAGCTGCTTGATATCTGGCTATCGGATTTTGGGTTAATTTCCGATAGGGGAATTAGAACTATGAGAATGTGGTTTTGTTTGGGGGTTTACGGTTTGTTTCATTGCCTATTTCGACCATGGAAATGATTTCGGAAACTCAATTTTGTAGTGATTTCTACTGTTTTTCCGAAAGATAATAAGTATGACTAACCGAAATGATGGTCTAGAAAGTGGTTTCATTGTCTACTGAGTTGGTCAGAAAGATTTTCAGTTTGGTTGTCAATCTCCTGAACTCTGTTGAGCTTAGAAGAAGATGCTTATAAAGGAAAAGTCTTTTAGGTGGGTGGTGCTTCAGGAATTAAGAAACCATTTTAGGATATCCAATTAAGCTGTAAATATTTAGGTTCTTCAAGTGTCGAGCATACCGGATATTACCATCAAATACCATCTTGCATAGTGTCGAGTGGCTATGTTGCTCTAGAGAAGGTTGCAACTGCACAGATTTGAGGTTTTGCTGAGCGAACTTTGATAATGTGTTTATTTCTACTTCCCTCATGAACGGAGGTCAGATTTTAGCCGAGTCTAACTGATATTATCTAAGTTCGAGCTTGTGTTGGCTCCAAGGAACTCATGAGGATTCATGAGAGACCAATCTGGCTTGTTTTGGCTCTGCATCTCGAGCTTACATCTGATACAAAGCTCTGATTTCTTTTGAATGGTTCTAACCTATATTAGCTTAAAATACAATCAGACCCCCATGCAAAACTATATTATCTTTGCATTGTCGCCTTAAACCTTAGAAATTTATTTTTTGTCACGTTTGAGGTTTCTCTCAAACACTTAGAACTTTAGGTTTCGTCATTTTTCACGATTCATAATTTCTGTGTCCTTGTGATTCACTAAGGTATATATCTTGGATGTAGCTTGTAGTTCTTTTGTAGAGGATGATGATTAGAGTTCGGTCTATTGCTCACATTTCTACCGTACTTGTGTCTAAGCCGAAGTGTTGTGGGGGCTTTCTTCTCTGTTGCCATCTAACAACGTAGAAAAACTTGTTAATCCTTGAGAATCAAACAATGGTTTCTATCTTGGCATCTAACGAACAAAGAACGTTCCCTGTTTTTTCTTACGAGATACACTAAAACCTCAGTCCATTGCCTAAGCTGGCTTTCATATCATGCCGAAGGAAACTGAATTTAGCATTATTTATACTTTTCATTTCAGGGTTACCAGCGGAGACACTGATCGATAGGTATGTGACAGTGGGTGCGTACAGTCTCCTGAGATCATGCACAATAGAGCCCGAGTGCATCATTGGGCAACACTCAATTCTAATGGAAGGTTCGTTAGTCGAGACCCGCTCGATCTTGGAAGCAGGCTCTGTTGTGCCACCAGGCAGAAGAATCCCATCTGGTGAACTATGGGGAGGGAATCCAGCAAGGTTCATCCGAACCCTCACAAACGAAGAAACCCTAGAGATTGCAAAACTCGCTGTTGCCATCAACCACCTTAGCGGGGATCACTTCTCCGAATTTCTTCCATACTCGACGGTCTATCTAGAAGTTGAGAAGCTCAAGAAGTCTCTCGGGATCACCATCTAGAAGCTCTGGGTTCTGGATTTCATGTACTTCTAGAAGCTTCTTCTTCCCGGGTTTCCAGTGTTGTCATCCGAGGATTCTTCATATTGGAATAAGTAGCTGCAGAACATATAACAAACAAAATACAAGGCAAGTCTTTGATTTCCAAATGTTGTCTTCATCTCTTTTTGGTTTCTATGTAAAATTCCATATCTTTTTGGCTCAAGGAATGTTTGTGATTTCCTATCAGATGATAATGACGAAGATTTTATACATCCGAAGCATACATAAATGATAAATCTAAGGGTTATTATTTTTATTATTATTATTATTGTTATTATTTGGTAAATTAAGTCAAGGGTTATCACGATAACTGAACTTACCATGGTTTAAATGCATTATTTATAGATCTTAGAATAACAGAACATAGTCCAACGACTTTGTCCATCTTTTTTGTGCGAAACCAAAAGCAACCGCTAATGGTGCGGAGTAGAAGATGGTACATAAGTCATGGCCAGATAGACCGTGCTAAAGACCTGCACGGGACACCTAGTCTCGCCGTTTTCCTCTCCCGAAATGGCAGGACGTCCAAACGGAGCAATACAAAACGTCCCACCAAACGGAACCCTTGGAAAATTCTCACGAAACGGCATGGAGTCCACCTTTGGTTCCCCGAAAAATTTATCACCACGGTTTGAACTAGCGAATATGATCCCTCCGAAAACTTCTTCCTCTGTAGGACTTGTATCCGCCGAGATCGATTGGCCGGAGTTGCTACGTCGGCGACGGTGGACTTGTGTCGGTCTTGGGTTCGCCATAACGTTGAAATCGTTGAAAACGTTGATGCACGAAGATTTTGCCGTATCCGAATCGGAATGATAAAGTATGAAAGAATCTCCCGTTTTGATTTCTATTCCCGATACTATGAACGCTTCTTGCTCCGTCCTGTTTAACGTGGAAAACAAAATATAACAAAAAGAATACTAATTCGAGGGCATGTCATCATACCGTATGACCTTTACATACAAAACTATATGAATATGAACGCAAATGAACAATTTGTGAAGCATAATCTTACCCAAGAAGCTCATGAAACTCCAAATACTTTGTAGGGTTTTCTCCATCGTTGGGAATCCTTTCTCGGACGAGCCCAATGTATAGAGCATAGATTTCATCATCGATCTGCAAGAATATCATTCTCAGTTCCAACGAAAGAGAAAATTCAAAACATTTGGAAAATAATAATATACGTACGGAGTCACCGAGAGTATCTAAGATGGCGGAAGCATCGAGGATTTCAGCTTCGCCCTCTGATCTAACAGTGAACCATGAAGATGACCCTCCCTCTTCTCTCCCCGCTTCTACTACCTCAAGTCTTGGACCACATGGCATTATTCCACTTGAAATCCCTACGTGGAATTTTATTTCTCCTGCATGCACAAATATATATATATATATACACATACATTTTTTTTATCTATCTATCTATATATTTATATTGGTTGTAGTGTATTTTATGTATATATATATATATAACATATACCTTCGTAGTGGTTTTGGTTGTCCTTAGCAAAGACAAGACCCACTGCATGATCTTGAGAGTATATGTTTAGGTCATAATCTTGAACTCCATTGTTGGTACAGATAAAACGAGTGCTTGCATCTCCGATTATAAACGTTTCTCTTCCCATCTTTTGATCTGATATATATCAACAGCATATATATATGTATATATATATTTACTTGTTAATATCCATCATATGTATATATACAATCTTATACAAACGACTAAACAGACCTAGTTCCGCTAGGATGGGTCTGAGATCCGTAGAATGGTTCTACAAAAATCGACAAGGCCAATCCCAAAACGTTAGTCCATATAAAACATATTCTGAATTCGGTTTATGTTTCGGTTCAAAAGAATAGAAAACCGAACCGAAAAATTTACCCCAAACATCATAACGCCGACCGGATTCGAATCTCCAGATACCGAAATTGAGTAACTCTGAATGTCCGAAACAAATTTATCGACCAAAGGCATATGAGGCTCCTAATAACCAAACCAAATGAATACACATAGACCAGCCAAAATATTTTGAAATGAAATCCTAACCGGTTTAAGTTAATCCGTACCGGATTGGTTTGGAGAAGTGGGAGAATGGTGGTTTTCAAACCCGGGACGAACCCAACCGCGAGTAATATCCCTCGATAAAAATCATTACACAAAAATACGTCATCTTCATAAACCAGGTCCCATTTCACCTGCATGCATAAGTTTAAAACGTTTAATTTACATTAATAATATGTAAAAATTACATTAACGCTACAAAAAAGTTATTAAATTATTTCACCTCTTTGAAACGGTTTGTAAGGGCATCTTTACCAATGAGTCCACCCGCAGCACTCGTAATTAAGGGTGTATTAGATCCCAATTTTTCTGTAACCTTTTATTTTTATAAACATACATTCATACAATCAATACATGGCTACATATATACATTACATATATGGAGGGGTGAAAAGGTAAATTACCAGCGCATGGACCAAGTCTAAGCAGGTAAAGGAACCAACAAAGGCGATGGCAAAATGTGGACGGATGGGTTTACTGAGTACCTTATGAATGACCTCCTCCACGCCAAGCTGTGAGATGAAGTGTGTATATATATGAAATTAATCAATTCAATTTAATTTAATTATGACAATAAAATCATTCCAGAGCACTCGACAGTGCATTTCCTCGGGTAATATACGAGTTTCCGAGTCACTCAGTCCGAGCATTCGACTGAGTTACCGAGAGACCCGGTCCGAGTGAATAAAACTCGGTCGGCGGAAGAAGAATACGTACGAGGGGATCAGGGTTGAGGGAGAGGGCGGAGGCAAGAAGTGGACGAGAAAGGATATGAGAGGAGGCTTTATTCCAAGTAGAGTTTACGCATGAAGCCGCCGCAAAAGATCTCGCCGGCAATCTCTTCATTATATTACTCAGTATGTCTCCCTCTATTCCGTCTCTTTCTTCCTCCCTCATTCTGTTTTCTTTCTCTCTTCTCCCTCCTTCATTTCCTTCGTTGTATTCATATATATATATATATATATATATATATCTTTATTTAATTTTTTTTCCTCTCAGGGACTCAACGCCAAATATCTATGCATTTCATTTTAATTGCGGAGGAAAGTCCTTTTATTTCTTGTTATTATCTTAAGAGCGAAACAATAATTTACATATCCAATTAGATCCATATTTAAACAAAATACAATAAACTTTATAGATTGCCAAACTGCATCTTTCTTTTTATCGAATTTGAGCTTATGTAAATATTCTTCTATGATGTTAACTCGAATTTTTTATAGAAAGAATATTTTTATTATCATTTTCTCATAGTTTAAAACTAATTTATCTTAAAATTATTATTAGTCATATTAATTATTACATTCAATCGTTGTTTCGAATAACTCTATAAAAAATTATATTTTATTAAATATATTTTTTCTTTTATTATGTTGTAAACTTTGAAAATAAAAAATGATATATAAATACAATATATGTTATATTTTTAAAAACTAACGACATGAATAGTCAAATGGGTTCGGATGGAATTTAGATGGGTAAATGCAAATGATCATCGCTAAAAATTAATCTATACGTACTATATATTTTACAACTTCAAAATATGATACGCAATTTAGCCTATGGTATAAATTTGACGTTGATGTGTAGTTCTTCAAATTGGATCAGACTGTAATTAGAAGGCTCATTTTGTGGTATTCTCTAAAATTAAGCCCCATTCCACAAAATTTATAAAAGAAAAAATAGTTTAATGCCATATTTTATTATTTTGAGTGAAAGGTCATCTAAAAGTGTTTCAAAAGTGAATGGATCTCATGTAATTAATGGAATTAAATAAAATTTGGATTGTTATGACCTTAAATTTATGGATTTTTGTTTATTTCTGTTCATAAAATCAAATATATGTTTTTCTAAACAGCTTTTTTCATTATTAGGAATCCAAAAATCAGATCCACTTTTATTACTTACTGTAGTTTTATTTGGCAAAATGCTTAAAAAAACCAACTGTCTTCCTTTAGCTGTTTGCAAAGTAAATCAAAAGCCTTTACCAAAACGACCTTATGGGTAACAAAGTTTCACTTGTATTGTCGGATTTTATTTTTATCTTCGGATTTTATTAACGTAAAAATAAATTACTCACAATTTTACAGATTTAATTAAATCAAGCATTATGATGATATTATATATATATATATGATAGGGGTAACTTCAAAAATACCCTCGTAGGACTAAAACACTTCAAAAATACCCTTCCCGAAAAAGAAAATATTTCTAACTTCAAAAGTACTCGTATAAATGTTGATATTCCCAAAATACCCCTACGATTTTACGATCCAGTTTGACCCAGCGACCCAGTTTGATCCTGCGACCCTTGTCCCTCTGCGACCCTTGTTCCTCTACGACCCTTGGACCCCTGCGACCCTTGTCCCTCTTCGACCCTTGTTCCTCTGCGACCCTTGGACCCCTGCGACCCTTGTCCCTCTGCGACCCTTGTTCCTCTGCGACCCTTGGACCCCTGCGACCCTTGTCCTTCTGCGACCCTTAGACCCCTGCGATACTAATTTATTATTTACAAATTATTTACAAATAATATGAATAAAATTTTGAAACTACAGCTCAAATCAAAATATGTTGGACCCGTGCGACCC
>CM071860.1:11951012-11980173 GCA_036759665.1 Gynandropsis gynandra
TCATCCAAGCCGAAGCTCGACCCGCAACGGTCATTGATTAGGTTAAGTGACCCGCGTGTACTCTTTTCCCCTCGTCGGGTTTGTCCCACCGGGTTTTCCGACGACGGGTTTTTAACGAGGCCGCGAGTCACTTATTTCCCGCGACCTAATTAATGACCCGACACAAGACACGAGAAGGATGCAATCCCATGTGCACAACCAACAAGGAAGTTATCTTCTTGTTTGAAGAAACCAATGCATTTATGAGGGCTCTTGCATGAAGACCTAGCATTAAATTGTAATTTTTGAATTCCTTCTTGTTTTTATCTACTTATGGTCTTCCCCCCCCCCTTTGAACAACTATCATCCAACTTTTGAAATTAAGCTTTTGAATTGATCTTTGATCTTTCTTAAATTCCTTTGTGAGTTCTTTGGTTGTTGGTGTGTAATATCCAGCTTCCTAGTCGTTGGTGCATCATATCCAACGATCCGTTCGTTCTTCCTTGGTGCGTCATATCCATTGAAGACGAACTCGATAAATCGAGAGCCTTCCGCAACTCTCGTGTGACCACTCGCTCCACACACCCTTGTGCAATCCGTTGCAGCAAGACATATCCATCACTAACCAAGTCTAGAGCATCGATTTAGTCAGGATCGCGTCAATTAAGATCATAAAAAAACAATGGATTTTTTATTCAAGTTGCACATTTCATATGACTCCAAGAAAAAAAATAGTTTGGAAGGGGATTGGTATAGTTAAAATTCTAACTCATGATGTAACCCTCAAGATACTAGAATTTAAACTAAATCCTATTTCACTTGGTTGTTTTTATTTGCAGTGTTATAGCTACAAATCAAACAAAGGAAAACAAAAGATACTTAAAGGAGAATGGTGACAAGAAGTTGGTTA
This sequence comes from Gynandropsis gynandra, assembly GCA_036759665.1. Lineage (NCBI taxonomy): Eukaryota > Viridiplantae > Streptophyta > Magnoliopsida > Brassicales > Cleomaceae > Gynandropsis > Gynandropsis gynandra. The sequence goes on from CM071860.1 coordinate 11,951,902, forward strand.
TATGTGCTTTAAGGAGAAACATATCACATAGAAGCAAAAGACTTAAAGGTAAGTCTTTCGCATTGAAACTCGGGGCATATGAGTCTCAAATGAATAGAAATACTGGTAAAGATGGGGGATGTTACAAAAGGAGCACGCAAAGGAAATAGAATTTTATTAAGAGTGTGTGTTGGAAAAGACACACATGTTGACCTTCGGAAAAGGAATACATTCCTGAAATGGAGTCCTGGAATATGTTCATTTAGACATATGAGGTTCCACAAGAGTAACACCCTCTTTATCAGATGACACATATTTTTTATACACAATTGATGATTATTCAAAAAAAGTTTGGATTTATTTCATGAAAACTAAGGATACAACATTCTCTAGTTTCAAGAAATGAAAAACTCTTGTTGAAATCAAACAGAAAAGAAACTCAAATACTTTAGAATTGATATTGGTCTTGAGTTTTGCACCATGGAGTTTGACACGTTTTGTAGAAAATTTGGAGTTGAGAGACATATAATATGTATCTAAACACCACAACAAAACAACGTTGCAAAAAAGATAAATAAAATATTATGGATAAAGTACGATGCTTGCTGATTGAAACTGACTTCCATGAATTATTCTGGGTAGAAGCAGCATCTATTGTTATTTATCTCATTAATAGATCACCATCAAATACTCTGGAGTTTAAAATCTGTGAAGAGAAATGGATTAAAGAGGTTTGGATATCTTGTGTTTGTTCATGTGAATCAAGGGAAGTTACAACCAAGGGTAAGAAAAGGTATTTTCATGGAATATTCCAAAGGTGTTAAGGGGTTACAGAGTATGACTATTAGAGGAAGAAGATTGAATTATAATTTTAGATGTTATTTTCAAATAACATATAATATATAAGGATTTAAAAAGAGCTGCATATAAAGGAGATGTAGGTGAAATTGGTTTAGAGAAATTCGAAATACAGATAAGGGAATAGGAGAATATGGATCAAGATTGAACTATAAGGAATTCATTACAAGGAACAACTAGTGAAATGGAAGAACAAGATGCACCAAAATGCAAGAGAAAATTACTTCAGACCCGTATATGGAAAATTACCGGCTAGCAAGAAATATGATCAGAAGAGAAATAATTCCAACTTCAAGATACAAAGATGAATATGTTATGGCCTTTGCATTAAATGGAAAAATACCATATCATGGATGAACCAAAGACCTATCTATAGAAGATGTTAAGAGTAGAACAAAAAGGGGTTGGAAGAAGGCTAAACAGAAAGAAATGAATTCTTTACAAAAGAATCAGATATCGACTTTGGTTGAAAAAACAAAGAAGGCAAAAATCATAGGAGACAAATGTGTGTAAGAGAAAATAAGGATTGTCTAGTGAAGACCAACCAAGATTTAAGGCAATTTTAATTGCCAAAGGATAAAAAAAAAAAAGAATTGACTATCAAGGAGATCTTTTCCCTTGTAGTCAAACTTGTATCAATTTGAATTCTATTATTTATGGTAATTTCTCTTAACATGGAGCTGGAGCAACTCAATGTTAAAAAAGCCTTTTTGCATGGTATTTTTGAAGAAACTATCTACATGACACAATTTGAAGGCTTTTTAAGAAAGGTAGTGAGCAATCATGTGCAAGCTTCAAAGAACATTGTATGGTATGCGAGAACCATTACGCCAATGGAACAAGAGATTTGATGATTTCATGTGTCTATTACAAGAGATTGGAGAAATGGGGTAACATATGTCTACTGCTATATGTGATGATATGTAGGTTGCATCTTAAACACTTCTGAAATTTCAAAAACTTAAACAAAATTTGAGTAATGAATTTGAGATGAAGCACTTGGAAATGCAAGGAAAACACTTGGAATGGTGATTAAAAGGGATGGAAACATAATAGTGCTAACATTATCATAGAAAAGGTATTTAGATAAGGTTTTGAGCAGTTTTAACATGGCAGAGAATAGGAAGTTCAGATACCTCTAGGTTCTCACTTCAAGCTAAAGTCTACAAGGAAAGAGGATCAAGGATTTAGGGTGGATTCTACATCTTACTTAAATGTAGTGTAGAGATGATTTAGATTTTAGTGTAGAGATGATCAGCACGTTCATGAGCAAGCCAAATAAAGAACATTAGGAGACTATTAAATAAGTTTTGAGGTATGTCAAAGGTTCAACAAATCATAAGTTATTGTACAGATAAGATAGGCAATTTTCAAATCAAATGGTATCGTGTTAACGACGTTGCTATTGACTTAGATAGTAGGAGGTTTATCATAGGTTATGTGTTCACCTCAAAAGGCAACACAATTAGGTGGAAGTCAAACCAACAACATGTGGTTACTTTGTATACGACCGAGGCATAGTACTTGGTAATGACATATGCTTTAAAAGAAGCAATATCACTAAAAAAACATGTGTTTTCAACGGAAAAATCTGTTGGAAAACGCCTTAAATCCGTTAGAAAACGAGTTTCCCAACGGAAGACAACGGATCCGTGGCCGTTAGGAATCGCTCGTTGCAAATCGGGATCTGTTGCAATTCGCAACGGAGTTGCAACGGATAATATCCGTTGCAAAATTGTAACGGGATGACCAACGGATGACGCCGTTGAAAGTTTATAACGGACGCTCGTTGAAATAGTTTGTAACGGATGCCCGTTGAAATTTGATAACGGGTGTCCGTTAAAAAGTTTTAATGGACGTCCGTTGCCATCCAGGCGGGAAAAAGAGCGGGATTTTAAAATTTTCAACGAACATCCGTTGGAAACTGGAGGGAAAAGGCAACGGACGTCCGTTGCAAATTGGCGAGAAAAGGCAACGGACGTCCGTTGCAAATTGGCGAGAAGGGGCAACGGACGTCCGTTACCATTTGGCGGGAAAATAGCGTCCAACGGATGCCCGTTAGAAATTGCAACGGGCATCTATTGGAAATTTGGTAAATAATAAAATAAAATAAAAATATTTTTTAAAATAAAGTTTGAATTAAAATATTAAAATTGTTTACAAAAAAACATTAAAGCTAAAACTAATTCTATTACATTTCATTTAAAACTAAAACTACCAACTCTGAAAATATTAATCATGTTTGAGATTTAGGTGATTTATTTGGAATCGTCAAACTCGTAAATCTATGACCTTCTTTTCTATGTTCTATGTTTTCTTGTTTCTGGTTTGCATCGTGAGAAAAAAATAATGTTTATTTTTCGAATTCATTCTACATTTTCAAACTTACATTCAGATCAAAACATACACAAATCAACAATATATATAATCCAAATATCTATATTAAAAAATGTATTTATATTAGTTGTAATGTTATGATGTGGTGTGTCATATTGGTTAAAACATGAATTAAACACTTATATATGTTCATAAACATTTGAGCTAGCTTTTGAAATTAGTTAGATCAAGTCTATATTTCACATGGTATTAGAGTCTCGTTCATTCTGATTTGAATGTTCCGGTGATGGATCCAAGATTGTGATGTTAACATTCTAGGATTGAGTCTAGACGTGAAGAAAAATATTATGATGTGTTCTCTTACATATTTTAGAATATGAATTATAAAGTCTTATATATGATGTTAGATAAATTTAAATGCTTGAATTATCTTTTGGGATTCATTAGTCCCAAACCAATATGTATCATATAATCGTAACTAAAGAAATATTGTATTCTTAAAACACATAAATTTATCTTATATGTGAAAAAAATGATGATATAAATCCTATTGTGATCATTTTATTTTTCCATAAGTTTTACCTTTTTTTAGTTACTAAACACGAATAATATTTTTCAAACACCATAAAATTTGAATGGTTAAGAAAATATTAGTATTATTATCTTATATAGTTCTACAACGTATAAGATATGAATATGAATCCATATATATATGATTTTAGAGGCTTTTTAATTTTGAAGTATTTTATGGTCTAAAATTCATATTTGATATGATATGAAATTTTATTCTATATCGACTTGAAGATTTTGATATTGATTGTAAGGGTGCTAAATGTTTCGTCAATCCATGGATTGATCCTAACCCAAACCGTATAAGTGCGAGCTAGGTTAAATTTTTTTAAACCCATGAATAAAATGGATTCATGGGTTAGGCTAAAATTTTAGTCGGCCCATATATAACCTATATGGGCTATGGGTCAATCCGTAGGCCAAAACTAAAAATACATTACATATACTATATAATATATATATATATATATCTAATTTATATATATAGTAATAAAATATATTTATAATATTTTTTGTTATTTTTTTCAACTTTATTTCGCAAGTCAACAAAACTAACAATTGAGCATTCTTGAAATAAATTTTCTACTTTGTTTATATTTTAAGTATAATTTATTTATTTGATTTTGAATTATTATCATTATAGAATTTCTATTAATTTGATGATATTTCTAAGACGAATGAAGAAGACGAATAATTTTTTAATATATATTTGGATGAAGAGAAATTGAGAATATCGGATTATCCCGATTTGGATGTCTTAGATTATTGGAAGGATATCAACATCGATAGCGTGAGTTGGCATACATGATTTGTGATATGCTAAACATTTCTATAACTACTGTTGCTTCTGAATCATCTTTTAGTATTGGTTAATATATTATTTTGATTTATGTATTATTTTTATTTTGTTTATAGTTATAGATAATGAAAACATAAAGATTGAAGACAAAATGATTTTATTTAGAATTTTAAATCTGTATCTAGATTTTCTATATTATTTTATGAATTGTTTTTATGTTTTAACATTTTTAACGTATTTAGATATTTTTATTAAAATTTTAGATATTGTTTGAATTATATAGGATTTTTTAGACATTTTATTAATTAATTATTATATAATTATAATCACAAAATTCAACTTACAAGTTAATCCATAAACTTGCTATTTTTAATGGTCTAGACTAATTTAAAAAAATCTCAATTCATTTTAAATATGAATTAGATTTGACCGACCTAAAAATAATTTACTAATTTACTTCCTTGGGTTGGACTAGATCAACCCAATTAATACCTTATTTGATTATAAAATAATTTTTCTGAATCGAATTTGACCATGACAATAAATCAAATGTAAACATGGAGAGAAGTTGTTAGGATTCTACATTATTCATCGGAAATTAATAGTGTTTTATAAAACCATCGAACACTTTCTTCCACAAATTAGCTTTTTAGAGATAAAAATTATAGATTTGATGGAATTGATTTAGATATAATTTGTGATATGTTCATATAACAAATATTATGTTGTATTTCTCATAGATTAGTATAAATAATTTTAAAATTCTAAAATAACTTTTGTATTAAATTATCCTCGAACCCAACAATTTTGAATCCATCAACCATTTATGTTCGTTTTATATTTGTTTGTAATTTGTTAAGGAAACAAAATGTTTGATTTAGGTCAATTTCATATCTGTTATCCTAGCAAGTGAATAAAGATGAGCGATACAATAAATATGGGTACTCAGACCATATCAGACATTTTTTTTCTCATTTATTTAGATGCACTATCAGATTCAGAATATACATTTTGCAGCTTTTTTTTATTATATGGTCCAAGTATCCCAAAAATAATCTACAAAAAATATAATTAAAAACTCATTTTTAAAAATATTGAAATTAGTTCTTTTTAAGGATAATTGATTATTGCATTGAAAATTAAGGGGACCTGTTTGTACACTTTCTGAAGTACGAGTCCTTTTCTAAGCTTTACTTAAAGCTTAGGGGATCAGAAGATGAATAAAGATTTCCAACAACTTTCTGTTTCCGGACAAAGGGTATTTATGTCATTACCTTCCACATGGCAACGTCCGTTATTAACGCCAACAGTTTGCGCCGTTAGTTTCGAGGGAGGCACACGCAGGATTGACGTGGGTAAACGACAGAACCAACCAAACGGCCGTTACGTCATTATTATGCTGACGTGTCCATGTCAGCTCTTGGATTCGTTTCCTCAGCGATCATCATTAAATTTGCCCAGATTCTCTCATTATTACTTCAACAAGGTCTAATTTTTTAAAAAATAATAAATATCACCATTAGGCATTCATTAGGTGGAATGGAGATAACTAATACCATGTGTTTATTTTTATTTGTTGTAAATTTAGTTTTTTTAGCTATAAAGCATTATAAATATACAACAAAATGTACTTCATGGTATAAAAATCTTCAATTCTAAAATTTAAATCGAATAAAATTAATTATTATTTGGTGTCTAACACACAAAACTGTTATCATTTGATATTATCAAAAATTAAACTTCTATTGACAAATAATATAGATCTTTCTGGAGAAATATATATATATATATATTATAATATAAATAAACACACCGTATATATATATTATATATATATATATCGTAATAGTACATATAAGCAAACCTCGGGAATACAAAACTTGTTTCCATATCTCGCACGATAAGTCCTTGCGCCACACGTGTGTTGCATTGTCTGATGACACGTCACCAACCGATGAGCTTACTAAGTGCATGCAGAGTAATACAGAAGCAAAAAAATCTCTGGAATCGTCGTTCCAATAAAAACAATGACTGGAGTAAATATAATTTTACCATATATTGCAAACGTTCGAGTAATAAAATCAAATAATATAATATAACCAATTATAATAAAATGATAAGAAAATATTGAAAACACAAGATTAGCATTATATATTAAAACTTTTACTGTCCTTTTTATTCAATTAGTAAATTAAGTTTAACAATTTATTTTCAGATCTTGAGGTCCACAGCTCAAGCTTGTCCAAAACCCAAGTGGTCTTTATTTGGGTGAGAGAGAGAGAGAGAGAGAGTTAAAGAGCTTCGGTTTGAGCATAAAATTTTGGTGCACATAGAGAGATTCAAACCCCAAAAAGAAAAAAAAAGAGAAAAGAAAGAAGAAAATCAAATGGGAGAGGTCCAAGAATCCCAAACTCTTATGCTCTTTTTAAATCTCCATAAACCCTAATATTTTCTCAGTCTATCACTTGTAAATTTACTCTTATTTTTGTTGATTCAGGAAGAAAAGAAAGCACCAGAAGCAGTAGAGGAGAAGAAAATGGAGGAGGAGGAGAAGAAAGAGGAAGCAAAAGAAGAAGCTAATGATAAATCAAAGGATGAATCTAAAGATTCCAAGGAGAATTCTCCTCCGCCGCAAGAAATCGTTCTCAAGGTTTACATGCACTGCCAAGGCTGTGCTCATAAAGTCCGCCGTTGCCTCAAAGGTTTCGAAGGTATATATATATATATATACCGTTTCTATACATTTATACAAGTATATATGTATATACGAAGATGTGCGGGTAGATACATTATACACATATACGTATGATTTTTTTCTCGGCTATGCTTTGGTTTTAGTGTTTTTCCTCGTAATTGATACAAAAAAAGGTTGGCATGGTCAATTATTATGTACTTTTTCTCGGCTATGCTTGCTTTAAATGTATATATATATATATACACACACACCAATAAGCAGAATAGTTGTTTATTTACTGAAATTATCGACTTATAATTGATTCGGGATGGTGAAATATATATAATTAGGAGTGGAAGAAGTGACGACGGATTGTAGAACGGGAAAAGTGGTGGTGAAGGGGGAGAAGGCGGACCCCTTGAAGGTTTTGGAGAGAGTTCAACGTAAGTCTCATCGCCACGTCGAACTCTTGTCGCCGCTCCCTCCGCCGGAGAAGAAATCGGCGCCGGAGGATAAGCCCAAGTCGGAGGAGAAGAAAGAAGAAGAGGTTAGAAAAATAAAATTTCAGGCTTTTTTATTTTTAAATATTAATTTATTTTTAAAAAATGGATAAGACTACACAAATATTGTTTTTATAATACCTTACAAATTTATTATGATTGTCAACAATCACAGATTTGTTTAACAAATTGGTAATTCTCTGATATATATGCGTGGCTTCTGACTTAATTTTAAAAAAGTTGTATATTTATAATGAAATTATTTGAAAGTTAATATTATATTAGTGGAAAGTTGATATATAGATTTTTCAGTTTTAGGAAAGTTGGAAATTTTGTTCTTACCATTTTTTTATATTAATTAGGCGAACCTACCAAAAAGGTTGAAATATTAGGAGGAGTTTGGGGACCATTAGACTTAATTCGCACACTATTAATTTTGTTTATTAACTTACTTTGACAAATGGCTCTACAAGTAACGTAAAATCGCGAAGATTAAACGTATAATGTACAGAGTAAGGAAAGAAAATTGGATACTTTACGGGTACTTAAATAAGATTACTGTGAGATGAATTTAGAGTATATATATTATTGAATAAACACTTTATATTAATATTAAATGTATTTGATAATGATGATCGGCTTCAATATTCCGGCGAAATATGGTTCAGACGCCGGCGGTGGTGGTGACGGTGGTGCTCAAGGTTCACATGCACTGTGAGGCTTGTGCCATGGAGATCAAGAAACGAATACAGAGAATGAAAGGTAACTCAATTTTCTCTTTACAATATTATATTATATACACATATATATACATATATATATACATTCTGGTATGTTTCGTTAAATTGTTTACTTTTTGCTATATTTCCCTCGATAGCGAATTTTCAATTTTTTTTTAATTTTTTGCTCGGGCCAATTTGCTATTAAAGATCATAATTATTACTACATTTAAAATGAAGTGATTTGGTTTAAATTTCGCATTTATTTTCTTGTTGAGCTTATATCTATTTAACACTTCAATCATACCCTCTTTTTTGTTAAGAACGTTACATTCGAAATTCTATTTAGTTGGGTCATTTCACATTTTTATAAAACTCACTTACAACACGTATATATGATAAATATGTTAGGTGTTGAATCCGCCGAGGCCGACCTAAAGAGTTCACAAGTGACGGTAAAAGGAGTGTTTGAACCGCCGAAGCTAGTGGAGTACGTTTACAAACGCACTGGAAAAAACGCGGTGATCATTAGTATCGATCCTCCGCCGCCACCGCCACCCTCAGCCGAGCCTCCGGTCACCTTGGAGGACGACAAGAAGAAGAAAGAAGAAGAGCAGGGAGACAATAACGATGAATCTAAGGGCGAAAAGGGGAAACCGTCGGAGGAGGAAAAGAAAGAAGTGGAAGGTGGCGGCGGCGATGGAGAAGCCAAGGCCGCGGAAAACGGCGGAAAGGGTGGTGGCGACGGGGCAGAGGATGGGAAAATAGTGGAGGTTAAGAAGATAGAGAATCCTTACTATTATTACTGTTACTATCCGCCTCGTGTGGCGGTGGAATCGTACGCTTACCCGCCGCAGATGTTTAGCGACGAGAATCCAAACGCTTGTACCGTGATGTGATGAAACGCGAAACTTAAACGCCAAGGGTAAAATGGTAAATTTTGGTGAATGGGTTCGCCGAAGGGTGTTGACCAATGTTAATGTACGGTCTCAAGTCCAAAGACAACAAAAATAACTATGGAATTTGGAGGTATTTTAAATTTTCTATAAATATAAGATGTAAAAAAGTAAATAAAAAATGTTTACTACGTATTTATTGTGACAGGTGAAATTATTCTTCCTTTGAACCGCATGGAAAAAATGTGATCGAACATATTTATTTATAAAAGAATACATGTTATATATTCGTTTGGGAAATGCGTTAATATTATAAATAATTCCCAACTCATATTATGAATTGCTGGAAACATTTGTTGGTGGGTGGTACCAATCAATACAAAATAATATAAGAATCCTATGAACTTGCAATAAATATATCACAATATATCTAAGGATCGAATTTTCTGTAATATAATTGAATTTTTGGTCCATATTTTATGTTAGGTCAGATATCAATGCACTTACTGGTCTTTTAATTTTAGTTTTTACAGGGCAACAAATTATTTATTATCAAATTAAAGAATCCTTCTATTTTTTTTGTTTAAAAAAACCGTACAATAAGTATATAATTTGTCAATATGTATGAACTATTCGTTATACACATTATAAATTAGTTTAATTGATAATTATATATTAACAAAAGATTAAAATTGCTAAAAACTTAAATAAAAAATGAATAATTATTTAATCTACAAAATTTTAAAAAACAAATATGAAAATAAATTATAAATCTAATAAACAAACACTTTAAATTCCATTGAACTAAAGAGATCTTTCGCTGACAATATATATATATTCAAAGCACAATCACGGAGGGAATCCGCCGCAACTATTGAGATCATCAGACACCTAAACTGAAATTTTGCCGCGCGTCGAATGTACGTGCGGAGCCGTCGGAAGATGAAGATTCTATTCCTGTTCACGCGCATTGCGGGAGGCGCGTGGAGTGAGTTTCTCTCCGTGATGTGACGGTGACGGAGTAAACTCATATGGGTCCCACGTGATGACGTGTGGGGACAATGCTCCACGACAAGTGAGCCCCCTCAAACTCTGTTACGCGTGTTTTCGTGCTCTCTCCCACTTTTGTCGCTTTTCTGATTGGACTCACATATTTACTTTCTATGTATTTATTATGATTCTCTGTTTCATTTAAAAATTATTCATTTGTATTTAATCCCCAAAGCAATATATATATAAGTACGTAATGCTTTAATATGATTAAAATCAGGTTCATTATTGTACTTCTATACGGATAAAGATGGACCGAAATTATATTTTGCCAGTTTGCTGCCACTAGCATTTGACACGATTGGTATGACTCGATTGATTGGTACGAATATATTCATTTGCAAATTTTATCTACATTATAATTGTATTTACCATTACTTATTACAGTTTTCATAATACCCGTAAAGATCAACAGATGAGAGAATCAAAATCGAATTCCAAGTGTTACAAAACACAAATCTCAATTTATAATAATTTTCGTTGATAATTTCGTTCGAACCTAATACTTACATATATATACATATATATAACATGATATCGATATATACACTTATTAATCATCAAAGGTTATTTTTATATTTTTGTGCGAAACTTTGGGACCAACACTACATGCATGGACATGCACGTACGCACATCTATATATTAATTTACGTATACGTAATCACTTACGTGTCCAAACACATGTTGCGTGGGAGAGATATATAAATGGTTCTTATATACAAAAAAGAAATTCCACGTGAGGGATGAATTTTCATTTTGCAAAGTGGAAAAGACCAATAAAAGAAGGTCTGAATATCTAATCATTTTTTAGGGATGAAGGCAAAGAGACAAAAATGGATGGCTGAATAAGCACGGTCGTGCTATATATACGTGGTTTGTCTGCCTAGTAATATTTCTGTTTCGTTTAGGTCAACGCAATGGACAAATTAATGGAGTGAACCAATCGATTTCAATGTGAAAAATGTTCCAAAGAACACTTGATTAGGCCCCAATTCGATCAATAATGTGCGGATAAACTAAACCAAATTAGATCAATCCAATTAGTGTGAAGATGATACAAATATCATAATAATAAATACATATATATGTGTTTGTGTAAATATACATGTATATATATGCAATGTATATGTATAAATATATATGTGTATAATATATATATATATGTATGTGTTTATACATGTATATTTTTTAATATATATTTATATGTGCATGCGTATATTTGTAAAATGACATGAAAACCCTTTAATCATATTTCAATTTTATGAAACCAAAGTATTTCAGAATATCTTAACGAAAAAGAATTATTAATAACATTACATGATAAGTTTGAAAGTATGATGCCTATTATATGTAATACCAAAAGCTCTGTTTTTGTGTTTATGAAACTCTAATCTATTCGATTAAAAAGAGATGACTATAAATAGTTTACAATGAAACAAAGAGATCCTGAAAAACAGTCACTAACAAAGTAACTAAGCAATTAAATGACTAGGAGCTAAAGACTCGGACACTACATGATCAATTAAGTAAATAAACAAAAAACTAAAAAACAAACTTCAAACTGACTCAAATTTCCAACGACTCCAACAAACCCTCCCTAAACTAAACTTGGTCTCCAAGTTGTAGCTTCTCTTTGATTGGACACAATCCAAGCTTGTTCCTCATTTTTTCGAACACTTCTCTCTTCAGTGGTTTTGTAAACACGTCTGCGACTTGTTCTTCTATTCTGCAATGCTCCAAACGTATCTCACCATTGTTGACCAATCTCGTAAGAAATGGAACCTAACACCAATGTGCTTACACCTCCCATGAAACACTGGGTTTTTAGTCAGCTTAATGAAAAATGTATTGTCACAAAAATTGACAGTACTCTTCTCCATCTCATATCCCAACTCCATCAATACTCGTTTGAACTAGATAGCCTGACACGCACACATTGAGGCAGCCACGTACTCAGCTTCAGTGGTAGACAAAATGACTATTGGCTGCTTCTTTGAACACCAAACAACAACATCATTATCCATAAGAAACACATACCCTGAGATGCTTTTCCTGCTATCGATATCCCTTGCAAAATCACTGTTTGTGTAGACACACAACTCCCCGTTCCTTCACTAGTATACTAGATACCAAAATCTGTTGTACCTTTCAAGTACCTCAACACTTTCTTTGCAGCCTGAGCATGTATTCTTGTAGGTTTTGACATAAAATGGCTCAAAAGACTTACAGAGAACTGGAGATCTGGTCTTGTAGTTTTGATGTATATAAGGCTTCCAATCATCTGCTTGTAAAGTGTCTCATCCACTCTTTCTCCATCTGCATCCATGTTCAGCTTCTCTCTGGGTACCATTGGGTTTAAGATTGAGTTGCATTCTTCCATATTGAATCTCTTCAAGATTTCCAGAGCATACTTGGCTTGTGATATGTGAATTCCAGTTGGTGTTTGGTGTACCTCAATCCCCAAGAAGTACCACATTTTGCCTAGATCAGTCATATCAAATTCTTCTTGCATAGACCTCTTGAACTCCATCATCATTTCAACATCACTTCCCGTATAGATAAGATCATCAACATAGATACTGACAATCAGAAAGTTACCTTGTTTGTTGATCTTTAGGAATAGTGTTTCTTCATTATGTGATTTTGTGAAACCAGACCTCAAGAAATACTCTTCAATGTGGCTAAACCAAGCCCTCATAACTTGTTTTAACCCATATAACGCCTTATGGAGCTTGTACACTTTGTCTTCTTGTCCTTCTACTTCAAATCCTTTAGGTTGTTGGATATAGACATCCTCAGTGAGCACTCCATGGAGAAACACAGACTTGACATCAAGCTGATATATGGTCCATGATTTCTGCGCTGCAGTAGCTACAATAGTTCTAATGGTATCCATACGAGAAACATGAGCATATACCTCGGTGTAATCGATTCCGTGTTCCTGTGAATACCCTTTTGCCACCAGCCTTGCTTTGTACTTGATTGTTTCTCCAAGCTCATTAAGCTTTGTCTTATATATCCACTTCACCCCTATGCACTTAGCTTCATCCGGCGGAAAACAGAGCTCCCATGTTTGATTTTTCTCAATTGAGTTAATCTCCTCACTCATGGCATCCCTCCACTTTGAGCTCTTCTCTGCTTCTTCAAAAGTTGAGGGATCTGTTGCATTTAACTCTACCATGTTGACCATATCTTCTTCATCATCGACTACAACTCCATGAACATAGTCTCTTAAGTAACTCAGGGGGGTCTTCTGATTCTGTCCTCCCCGACTTCTATTACTTGCTCGTTCTGAATTTCTTCTTCAGCTTATTCAGTTTCTGCATTCTCACCATCATCGTTGTTTTCTCCTTCCTCTTCATTGTTATCTTCTTCGTCACTCTCTTCCTAGTCAAGATCATCTCTACTCCACGTAAGAGTTCCTTCCACAAAATGCTCTTGATCTTCCTCCCAATCCCATCTTTTTGATTCTTCAAATACTACATCACGACTTGTTACAACCCTCTTGGTCTTTGGATTGTACAATATGTAACCCTTTGACTCTTTAGAGAAACCCAGTAGGACACAAGGAGTGCTTTTGTCATCAAGTTTGTTTCTCTTGTGATCCGAGATGTGCACATGTCTAATGCTTCCCCAAACTCTAAAATGCTCAACACTTGGCTTCATCCCACTCCAAACCTCTTGTGGTGTGATATTCTTAACAGCCAAGGTAGAACACCTGTTAAGAACATAGAAAGTCCATTTCACAGCTTCTGTCCAGAAAACTTTGGGTACCTTCTTGGTGGATAGTAAAGACCTGACCATATTCATCACTGTGCGGTTCTTTCTCTCAGCTATGTCGTTCTGCTGAGGAGTGTAGGTTGTGGTTAATTGCCTTCTGATGCCTTGCTCTTTACAATAGTTTGAGAATTCCAATGATGTGTATTCTCCTCATCTGCCTGTCCTCAAACCTTTGATGACCTTCCCTGTCTCAGTTTGCACTAGGGGTGGTTGTTTCGGGTTTCGGGACGGGTTCCTCGGGTTCGGGTTGGGTTTGGGTTCCTTGGGTTTTAAAAAATTGAACCCATAAAAACCCATTTGGTTTTCGGGACGGGTTCCTCGGGTTTCGAGTTGGGTTCGGGTTATTCGGATTCTGAAATATTGAACCCAAAAAAACCCGAATTGTATTTGGGTTCGTTCGGGTTCTTCGAATTTTTCGGGTTTTCAATGGGTCATTCGGGTTTTCAATGGGTAATTCGGGTTTAAAACGGGTATTTCGGTTTCCAAATTGAACATACAACAAATTAAAAAATACAATGCTAAAAATCCATAAACAAAAATACCAAGTAAAAATTTAAAAAAAGTTCCAAGTAAAAAATCCGTAAATTCAATTCATTCGTTCTTGTTTTTTAAGAAGGGGAGGGGGAGAAACTTAGGGGTTTTTTTTTGTTTTCGGATTCCTCGGGTTCTCCCGAACCCAACCCGGACCGACCCGAAGCCGTTCGGGTTCCAGATTCACAACCCATATGGGTTTTAGACAGAACTCGTTTATCTCGCGGGTTGGGTTTTTCGGGTTGGGTCGGTCCGGGTCGATTCGGGTAACCCGAAACGCCCACCCCTAGTTTGCACCATCCCTTTGAACAACTTAAACTCGTTAAAAGCTTCTGATTTCTCCTTTAATAGGTGTACGCAATCCATTCTGCTATAATCATCAATGAAGCATATAATGTATCTCATTCCACTGTTGGAAGTAGGACTTATGAGACCGCATATGTCTGAGTGAATCAGCTCCAACACTTCTTTGGCTCTCCATATGCTCTTCTTTGGTATGGGTTATCTAGGTTGTTTCCCCACCAAGCAATCTGAATAGGTGAAGGTTTGAGTTCCAAAGTTTGGGAGACCGTGTACCATACCTTTGCTCTGCAATGTTTTCATTCCTCGGTGACTTATGTGGCCATATCTCTCATGCCACAGTTTTGCCGTATCATCTGAGGTAGTCTACAGACATTTAGACTCACTTGATCTCAAATTGTCCCTTCCTTGATTAATTAGTGTGAACATGCCATTTGCACTTATCTTGCTCTCAGCTATTAGCCCCCTTTCTTCATGATAAATTTTGCAGACTCTCATTTGGATGATGATAGTGATCCTTTTCTGTTGAAGTTGTCCAAGACTTAAAAGATTGTTTTTGAGCTCATGTACATAATAAGCATTACTTATCACATAGGTTGCAGCATTCAGGGCCAGCTTCAGATTCCTTTTTCCGACTATTTCCATCCTCTTATTGTTCCCTAACTTGACTGAGTGTCTGAAAGTCTCATCCAGTGTTGAGAAAAGAATCTTGTCTCCACTCATATGATTTGAACAACCTGAATCAAGGAACCATACTTTTCTTCTGTTACTGTCTTATTCATCATTGTTCGCCATCAATGAGTTTATTATGACTTGATCCATTCCTTCCTCTGCTTGAATCTCATCAGTTTCCTCTTCCTCAATGGTCGCCATCAGCAACATCTCTTCATTCTCATCAAGATCCGCATAGTTTGCTTCTTCTTCCCACATGGGATATTCATTTTGGAAATGTCCAAGTTTGTGACACTTGTAACACTCCACCGTGCTTTTGTTAAAAACAGTTCTTCCTCGACCTCGTCCCCTGGTTCTGCCTGAGAAGCCTCTTCCTCTGGATCCTATTCTTCTTCTGTGTGTGATTTTTAGAACCTGATCATCATCATTGTTTATCTTTTTAAATTTCTATTCGTGGACAGCAAGGGAACTCTGCAGCTCCTCTAAGGACATGTTCTCTATGTCCTTGGACTCTTCTAGGATACCACAACATACATAAACTTCTCGCTGAGGGTCCTGAGAATCTTCTCAACCACATTGTAATCCTCCATGATCTCTCCATTACTATACATTTGGTTTGTGATGGCCAATACAGGACAAAGTATTCTTCAATACTTTCAGTCTCTTTCATCGCTAATACTTCAAAATCTCTTCTCAACTTCTGTAGCAATGATCTCTTCACTTGAGCATTGTCACCATACTTTGATTTCATCGAGTCCCAGATGATCTTAGAGGTTCTTATATCCAAAATCTGTTCAAGTGTCATCCTGTCAATGCTCTAGTACAAGTAGTGCTTGACCTTGTGATCGTTGGTTCTGTTTTTCTCCAATTGCAGACTCTATTCTACAGTCAGTACCGTTGCGTTCAATGGTTCTTCAACGTTGGTTTGAATTAGACTCCATAACTCCTTTGCTCGGAAGAAGTTTTCCATAACTTCACTCCAATGATCCCAATGTCCATCGAACTGTGGCAGTTTCATCTTGTCATCACCCATCTTTCCTTTCTTTAGTCAAAGAGCTCTGATACCAATTTGTAATACCAAAATCTTTGTTTTTGTGTTTATGAAACTCTAATCTACTCGACTAAAAAGAGATGACTATAAATAGTCTTACAATGAAACAAAGAGATCCTGAAAAACAACCGCTGACAAAGCAACTAAGCAACTAAATGACTGGGACCTAAAGACTCAAACACTACATGATCAATTAAGTAAATAAACAAAAAACTAAAAAACAAACTTCAAACTGACTCAAACTTCCAAAACTGCACCAACCGTTGATAACATAATCCGTTCTCGGCGTGGATATGAGTAGAGGATTTGCGCTATCCAGTCTATCATCCGATAATAACAACTTTCAACACAACATGTATTATCGAAATTGTTTATAATTATGTTCGTCGTTGAAACCACGAAAAACTACTTCGAACTTGACTAGATCTTCAATTTGGATTGTAAAACACGCTTCCGAACCTGATGCTGCAA
This sequence comes from Gynandropsis gynandra, assembly GCA_036759665.1. Classification (NCBI taxonomy): domain Eukaryota; kingdom Viridiplantae; phylum Streptophyta; class Magnoliopsida; order Brassicales; family Cleomaceae; genus Gynandropsis; species Gynandropsis gynandra. Next base: position 11,969,089 of record CM071860.1, read on the forward strand.
CCCAACAGTGGTATCAGAGCGTCTGGTCGGCTGTTTAGGATAAGTTTTCTGGATTTTTTGTGAAAATCGGATCGAAATAGAGGCGTGCACGGCGCGTACGCGCACGAAACATATCGCATGAAGGAAAGAGGGACGCATAGCCAAAACCCTAGCCGGTCGCGCGCTCGACACCGGTCACAGGCGAAGGGTTGGAAGGCGCGTTCTAGGACTACAACGGGCAGGCAACGGTGTAGAAATCCTTCATGACGTGAGTGGGTAAGGGTAACATTCCGTGCGGCTGCTTCGCAGGCGTTGCGATCGCGTGCGAGCGGCACGAAATTGCCAATGTTGGACGAGATTCCTGCAGCAGGCGGTCGAGCGATAGTCGGTGAGGAGAGTCGCAACGGTCTGGGGCGGCATCAGAGGCGAATCATCGCGAGTCGAAGCAAAGAGACGATGGCGCGAGCGAAGGGTTTCAGAAACCCTAACCTTAGTTGATCGTTTGAGTCTGAGCGGGCGGTTTGGAAAAGCCCGAGCAGGCGATTCGAAGACGATGGTGCCTAGGGTTTTGGAAACCCTATTCTCATAGAGGCTCATCATTCAGTCCGAGTGGTCGTCGTGCTTTAGCCCGAGCAGTCGTCGTGCTCTAGCTTAAGCAGTCGTCGTGCTCTAGCCCAAGCGAGCGCTCAGCCAAGCCCGAGCGGGCGGTCCTCCATGTCCGAGCGGGAGATCTTCCATGCCCGAGCGAACGCTCATTGGCCAAGCCCGAGAAGGCGATCCTCCATGCCCGAGACAGTGCTCGTCGTCCACGCCCGAAGGAGGCGGCTCCTCCAAGCTCGAGCGGGCTCTTCACCAGCGACCCAAGCGGGCGTTCTGCGATCCCGAGTGGGCGAGCATGCTCAACCCGAGCGGGCACGCGTAACAAGCCCGCTCGTGCGAAAAAACAATAAAAAATAAAAAAAACTTATAAATAATTTTAAAATTTAATAATTGAGATCTTAGACGATAAATTGTTTATCGTTAGGCTTTTTCTTCGTCGTAGACGTTTGAATAGACGAATGAGGCATGTAGTTCAAGAATTTAATTCATATGCCTATGACATTAGATGTCTAGTGAGAGGGAACAATTAGTTCTTGTAGACGCTTGGACTATCCGGCAGACATGAACTTAATAGTTATCCGACCATGAGCTGAATGATGAACTCAACTATATCGATAGGAACGACCTGACTACCAGGTGGCTATTTGATATAGAGCCGAAATTAATTCACTATTAATTTATAAAGAATCTATTTTATATGTTTGGAAAACGTCTTGACTACACTACAAGAAAATTCGAATTTGGGGACTGCATTTGCGGACTGAAGTATCCGTCCCTAAATTTAGAGACGGATTAGGGACTAATTACAGACGAAATAAGAAAGCAGTCCCAAATCTGTCCCTAAATTTGGAGACTGCCGGTCAGTCCCTAAATCATCCGGAATTCGGGACGAAATAGGGACCGAAATCAGTTCCGTAGGGAAATTCCGGACTGCTGACTAAGCAGTCCGCAAATTGCAGACTGCTGACTAAGTCCGTCCGCAAATTTGCGGACTGCAGAGTCAGCAGTCCGCAATTTCCCTACTGCATATTTATTAGTCCCTATTTCGTCCCTAATTACAGACGACTTAGGGACGGTTCGCCGGGAAATATTCATTCCAGTCCGCAATTCGTTCCGAATCGGTCTTAAAATTTTCTATTTAATCCCTTCTCTTCTACCCGTTTCTCACACACAAATCTCATATATTTCTTTTTATATCTTGTTATCGTTTCTAATTGTAATGGCATCGTCGTCGAGATCGAATATTTTCGTTTCGAGACAGTGGATGTATAGAAGAATTGATCCGGAAACGCAAAGTGTATCGAAGGAGTTTTTAGAAGGTCTTACACAATTTATGACGGTGGCGACAAATCAACAGATTTATAGAGAAAACGGTAAGTTGGTTTGTCCATGCGTAAAATGCAAAAATGAAAAATTCGTTACTGAGAAAACTGTTTGGAATCATCTCTATTTAAGAGGTTTTACTCCAAATTATTTTATTTGGTTTTCTCATGGAGAGAATTTCGCACCACAACCCAGTAATGTTGTTGAAAATTTTAGTAGGGGTTTCGTAAATCGTGAAGTATCTCAGATTTGTCAAGATGTAGAAAACCCTTATGTAGAAATGGTGCAAAATGCATTCGTCGAAAGAAACGAAGATGAAAATATTGAAGAAGATCCGAATGAAGAATCAAAAACTTTTTTTGAAATGTTAGAAAGTGCTAGGCATCCACTTTATGATGGTTGTAGAAGTGGTCTATCACGGTTGTCTTTATCTGCACGGTTGATGAATTTGAAGACGAAAAATAATCTTTCTCAGAATTGTATGGATTCTATATCGCAATTAGTAAGAGATTATTTGCCGAAAGATAATAAAGAGGTCGAGTCATATTATGAAACAAAGAAGATGATGAGATCATTGGGTTTATTGCCGTATCAAAAGATTGATGTTTGTCAAGACAACTGTATGATTTTCTGGAAAGAAACTTCGGATTTGGTCAATTGTCGATTTTGTGTAAAAGATCGATTTTATTTGACAAGAAATGGAAAATCAGTTCCGTTTCGTCGTATGTGGTATTTACCAATTACAGATAGAATAAAAAGATTGTATCAATCGGAGAAGACTGCAAGCGACATGAGATGGCATGCCGAGCATTCAAGTCCTGACGGAGAAATGTGTCATCCCTCAGATGGTGAGGCGTGGAAACACTTTAACAAGGTATATCCTGATTTTGCAGCTGAGAGTCGAAACGTTTATTTAGACCTTTGCACTGATGGTTTTAATCCATTCGGGATGTCTGGGAGAAATTATTCGTTGTGGCCAGTTATTATGACACCATATAATTTACCACCAGATATGTGCATGAAGCGTGAGTTTTTGTCTTTAACTATATTGATTCCCGGGCCTAATCATCCGAAAAGAAGTTTGGATATATTTCTTCAACCATTGATTGAAGAATTGAAAGAATTATGGAAGAGAGTTCCAGCGTACGACGTTTCAAGACGACAAAATTTTATATTACGAGGTGCTCTTATGTGGACAATAAGTGATTTTCCAGCTTATGGTATGCTATCTGGGTGGACAACGCATGGTCGATTGGCTTGTCCATATTGCATGGAGGAAACAGACGCTTTTCAGTTGAAGTATGGACGGAAAACGAGTTGGTTTGATTGTCATCGCCGTTTTCTTCCTCCTGATGATTCACTACGAACAAGAGGAATTTCAAAAGGAATATTGTCGTGCGGAAATCGCCTCCTCCAGTTTTGACCGGTGAAGAGATATTGTATGAACGACTTATCGCTTTGGGTATTCCTAGGAGTATAGACTGCGGAGGAAACAATCATCCGAGAATTGATGGCTACGGAAATACCCATAATTGGTACAAGAAGAGCATATTTTGGGATCTGCCGTATTGGAAAAATCTGAAGCTTCGCCACAATCTCGATGTCATGCACATAGAGAAAAATTTTTTCGATAATATCATCAATACGGTAATGAATGTCACAGGAAAAACAAAGGATAACATTAAATCCCGGAAGGATCTCGCAGAGTATTGCTCACGGAAAGAGTTACATATAAGTGGAGATGGTAAAGCTCTAGTTCCGATATTCAGATTGTCTAATGAGGAAAAATCTAAATTGTTGCACTGGTTGAAGGAAGACGTGAAATTTCCTGATGGTTATGCATCTAACATCGGAAGATGCGTCGATATTCATGGAGGAAAGTTATCAGGGATGAAAAGTCACGATTGTCATGTATTCATGCAACGACTACTTCCCATATGTTTTTCTGAATTGATGGACAAACATACACACGAAGCAATTGGAGGTATGATGATTATTTTACATATATAGAGTATAATTAGTGATTATATAATTTATATTAATTGTAAAATAAACTAATTAATATACTTGAATTTTCAGGTATCGGCATATTTTTCCGAGATTTATGTGCGAGGAACTTAAGTGTAGATGTGGTTCGTAGACTTAAAAGTAACATAGTTACAATACTATGCAATTTGGAGAAGATTTTTCCACCATCATTCTTCGATGTTATGGAGCATCTGACAGTTCATCTACCACACGAAGCCGAATTAGGAGGTCCAGTTCAATTTCGTTGGATGTATCCGTTCGAGCGATTTATGTTTCATTTGAAGAAAAAAGCCAAACAAAAAGCTCGTCCAGAGGGTTCAATTGTGGAACAATACGTGAATGAGGAGATATCGTTCTTCACGTCGTACTACTTCGAGCCACATGTTCAAACGCGAAGTAGAAATCCGGACAGATGTTTTGATGGTGGTGTGGCATTTTCATATCCAATACCAGATGTTCCAGATATATTTTGCGGAGTTGGTCGAACATCTGGTAAGGCGAAAGAGATATGGTTATCACAACGAGATCTACACATCGCACATACATATGTTTTACTCAATTGTGAATATCTACGGCCTTTTGAAAGGTACATATACCTATAAATATATGATTCAATTATGTATGCGTATTTTATTTGTAATATTAACATATGTTTCTCACATTTTTCAGGATGTTCGATGATGTATTGAAGAATACATATATGAATATTGATGAAACTCAACTCCAAGAGCTTAAAGAAAGAGATTTCTCCACATGGATAAGACAATATGTAAGTAAATGATAGTTATATATTATTGTTATTCAAATTATGAATAAGACGTTTATATCAATGATTTGTTTCATTTAATACAGATTGAGATTGGCAATCACCCGTTATGGCTACGCGATCTTGTTAAAGGACCAACTTTAAAAGTTACGAGTTGGCCAATGTATTTCACACGTGGTTACAACTTTCATACTTACGAGCACGGAAAATTGAAGTCAACTATGAACTATGGTGTTTGTGTGAAAGGTGAAAGCTATTGTGAATCGACCGACGAACCAGATTTTTATGGGATTTTAAAAGACATTTTGCAATTGGAATATCCAGGTACTAATACTAATACAAAAAATTTCTTTTCGATACCACATATGATATTTTCGAATATATGTTGACTTATATTTGCCATTTTTTTGTAGGTTACGTTGGTCTAAGAGTGATGTTATTCCGATGTGATTGGTTTGATCCAATAAACGGTCGCGGAACAAGAATAAACAAATTAGGTGTCGTAAAAATTAATTCTACAAGCGTTTCGCAATGAAGATACTTCCCAGGGGTAAATTTATCGAGAACACAGAAGAACAACAATTGGCCATGCAACAACAAACAACCGAGATTGTTGCTATTGATGAAGTTACAATTGAAGCATTGGCACATGGTGAAGTTGAAGAAATTGAAGATGAAGCGATTGAAGGAAACGAAGAAGATGAAGAATTTGAATCAAATTCAGAATCACAAGAATCGACGGAAGAATTATGTGACTCTGAATCAAATTCAGACGTTTAAAGAATTGTTATTTATAACTTTATATTGTTATATATATCGGTATTTTCTTTTCCCTCATGAAATATATATCACTCGGTCAAAATTTATGTGCTTCTTCTTCTTTATCATCTTTTAATATATATATATAAACGAGTATATATATAATGTTTTATTTAAATTGATATAGTCTATATTATATCCAATTAAAATAACATTTTTCAACATATATGAATAACAAAAAATGTAAATTGATAATCTATATTATATACATATGTTGATGCATTTATATAATCTATATTATTATATACATAAATTGATAATTTCAGACGGCGTCTCGAGCCGTCTGGAATTTCCGGACCGCGTCTCGAGCCGTCTGGAATTTCCGGACCGCGTCTCGAGCCGTCTGGAATTTGCGGACGGCGTCTCGAGCCGTCTGCAAATGGGACACGGGGCAACATAACCGTGCCTAATTGGTCGGCAATTTGCGGACGACTTGCATCTCCCGTCCGCAAATTGCTGCCGTCCGGAAACTTTTGGCACGGATCGCGTCCCGTAGGGAAATTTCCACACGGGTCGCGACCCGTGCGTAAAATTTTGCGGACGGCACTGTTACCCATCCGGAAATGTTACGCACGGGTCGCGACCCGTGTGGAAATTTCCCTACGGGACGCGACCCGTGCCAAAAATTTCCGGACGACACTGTTACCCGTCCGGAAATTTTACGCACGGATCGCGACTTCCTTCACCGTCCGAAATTGCCGACGATTTGCGAACTCTTTTTTCCTTCTGCATTTGCGGACTGATTGCGGACGGAACCTTGTTTGCGACGCTCATTTCCGGACGGGGGACCGCGGTCCCTAATCCGTCCCGAATTCCCTTTGCGGACGGATTAGGGACTGAAAATTCAGTCCCTAATGCTCAAATTTCTTGTAGTGCTACCAAGGGATTCAGACATATAATTATAGATTGATACTAATAGGAAATAAGATTTCTAATGTTATTGTAGTATCGCTTAGCAAATATATCATTCAGATGAAGTCCATGTCTTTATGATATATACGATGTCTAACTCTCTACTGTAAATTTTTCCTTTCGTAACAGATCTCTTGATAATGTCTATTTTAACCTTGCGTCCAATTCTCGAGACCAACAAGCTGGTTGGTGAAAACTTCGATGAATGGCAACACAATTTGCGTCTGGTGCTGACACATGAGAAGCTGATCGATGTGATCGACAAACCAGCTCCTTCAGTGCCAAATCCAACGAATGATGAAGCTTTCAGTGAATACACCAAGTATTAGGGGTGGACAATCCGAGTTTCGGGATGGGTTCCTCAGGTTCAATACGGGTTCGGGTTCCTCGGGTTTTAAAAAATTGAACCCAAAAAACTAATTTGGTTTTCGGGATGGGTTCCTCGGGTTTCGGGTTGAGTTTGGGTTGTTCGGGTTTTGAAACAATGAACCCAAAAAAACTCGAATTGTATTTGGGTTCTTCGGGTCCTCGGGTTCTTCGAGTTCTTCGGGTTTTCTATGTTATTTAAGTATGGGTAATTCATATTTAAACGGGTAATTCGGGTTTTAAACGGATAATTCGAATTTAAATGGGTAATTAGGGTTCTAAATTTAATAAAAAAATTTAAAAAGAAATACAATGTACTCATGGTTAGGTTAACTTAGGAGGGTTTAATTTTTTTTTTGGGTTCCTCGGGTTGTCCCGAACCCAATCCGGACCAACTCGAACCCATTTGGATTTTAGATTTTGAACCCATATGGGTTTTCTACAAAACCCATTTATCTCACGGGTTGGGTTTTTCGGGTTAGGTTGGTCCGGGTCGGTCCGGGTAACCCGAAACGCCCACCCTACCAAGTATGAGGAAAAGTGCATCACTGTGAAGTGTCTTATCCTGGCGTTAATGAGTGGCGAATTCCACAAACAATACGAGCATATAGATGCCAAGCAAATCATGGAGCATCTTAAGAAGATGCTCGGTGAGTAGAGTCGGACGGTAAGGTCCAAGCTACCGGGACCTTGTTCAAGTCCGCTTTGAGTAAAGGATCTCCTGTGGGACCCCATGTTCTATGGATGATCAGTCTGATAGAACAACTTGAGAGGCTGGGATGTACCTACTGCAAGGAGATGCAGCAGGAGATGATCTTGCACTCACTTCCGGACTCTTTCTCCACGTTCGTGGTGAACTAAAATATGAACAAGCTGGACATCGAGTTGCATGAGATGTACAACATGCTCAGTGAGTATGAGAAGCAGATGTCCATAGAGAAGAGGGATCGGGATCTGTGCTGATGGTTCTTATCAAAAGAAGAAGGGCAAGAAGAGGCCCAGGATCAGGCAGAGCGCGCTTAAGACTAGTGTGACCAGGGCAAAGGGCAGCGTCACCAAGGCCGACCATTCAGATGTTGAGTGTTTCTTCTGCAAGAAGAATGGGCATTGGAAGATGAAGTGCAAGGAATACCTGCAGTCTCTCAAGGGCAAGAAACAAGATAAGACATACGTGGAAAATGTTTTACCATTGATTCATCTAGATGGATATTAGATTTCGGTAACAGTTTTAACGTCTAATATATGTTGCAGGGATGAGGATCAGTAGTGTAAAGGATACATGTATAGAGGTATATAAGTCTTTTTGTAATTAGATCTATCATCATTGTANAGCACAAAGTCTAACGACAACAAACTTCCCTAAAATCTCGGCCGGCCTCCCCTCCCCTCTCAAACCGCCGCCGCCGCCGATCCTCCTCCTTCTTTGCGGCCGTCGATCATCCTCTTTCTTTCCTCCGGCCGTTCACCCCTCTCCACCCTCCCTTGCCGTCGTACCATCACATACGACACTTGCCAAACCAAAAACGCCCCAAAACCCTAATTCCCAGCTCGTCGTCCTCCACTCCTCCCGTCGACCCATTATTCTCACGTCCCGGGTCGCCGCTCACTGCTTGTCCCGCACCGCGCCCCGCTGCTTGTGCATCACGGTTCTCTTACGTTCCAAACCCTAGATCCGCATTCCTAACCCTAGATCCACTACCTAACCCTAGATCTGCATCACCTAACCCTAATTCGTGCCCCTCTTGCTCACCGTCTCCAAACCCTAACTCATGGCCGGCCAAACAAGTCATCCTCCCGCCCGTCTCTTCGATGCGGCTCCGACTTTCGATCCACAACATCCTCTCAGCACCCTTCTCACCGTCAACATGGCCAACATCACCAAGCTAACGCCGACCAACTTCCTCACATGGAATGTTCAGATTCGTGCCCTTCTTGAAGGACACAATCTCCAATGCTTTATTGAGGACAACTCCATTGTTCCTCTGGCCAAGATCCATCGAGATGGAGTGTCCGTCGACAACCCTAATTTCCAGCCATGGAAGCAACAGGACCGTCTACTCTTTTCAGCCCTATTTAGAGCAAATTTGGCCTCTCTACAGCCCCTCATTGCACGCGCCCCTTCCACCTACGAGGCGGGGAAGACGCTCGCCAACACTTATGGCAAAGCGTCTCGCAGTCATCTTCTACAACTTCGTGATAAGATCAAACACTCCTCAAAAGGATCACAATCCATTGATGAATACCTACGTGCTATCACAACTACTGCTGATGAGCATGCCATCTTAGGAAAGCCTCTTGATCACGAAGATGTCCTCGATGCAATCCTAGACGGTCTTCCTGAAGAGTATAAGCCGATTGCGGACGTAATTCGAGCAAAGGATACTGCTGCATCCATTGAAGAAGTTTACGAAAAGCTTCTCAATCATGAAGCCAAATTGGCTACTACTGAACCGCATCCTCTCTTGGCCGTTGCTCCCATCACAACCAACCCCACGGCCGCACGCTCATCCAATTGGTCTCGCCCGAATTCTCGCTCGTCCGGCTCAGCCAATTGGTCTCGCTGTCCTCGTCAGCGTTCACCAACACGTCGTGGCTATCAAGGCAAATGTCAAGCGTGTGGTGTTCAAGGCCACAGTGTTCAACGCTGTCCACGCTTCCGTCTTGTCTCCTCCCCCGGTATACTAGAGAACCCGTCGACGCAGCCATGGCAGCATTCCTCCTCGCATTGGCAGCCACGTCCGCAAGCTCATCATGCCGCTGTCTCATCCTATGATGCAAACTCGTGGATACTGGATAGTGGAGCGTCTCATCATATAACATCGGACCTCTCCAACCTTGCCATCCACTCTCCATACCGCGGAAATGATGATGTTGTTGTCGGTGATGGAAACGGCTTATCCATCACACATACGAGTTCTATTTCTATACCTCTTGACACTAGACCATTAGCATTACGGAATGTTTTATGTGTGTCTAAGATATGCAAGAACCTGATTTCGGTTAATCAACTTTGCAACTAATGACGTATCCGTTGAATTTACTCCTTATGACTTTCAGGTGAATGATCTCAGCATGGGGACGCAACTTCTGAAAGGAAGCACTAAAGATGGAGTTTATGAGTGGCCCGCCCTATCTAGTACCTCGTCTCATCTTTATGCATTTCATAGTCTCAAGACCACTTCGTCCGAGTGGCATTCCCGTTTAGGTCATCCGTCGTCTTTTATTTTGAATAAAGTTATCAAAACTTTTGATTTACCATTGTCTCGCGATTCCCCTTATGTGTTTTGCAATGCGTGTTGTTGTAATAAAAGCCACAAATTAACTTTTTCCACTTCCACTCTTATTACTTCTCGACCATTTGAAGTGATCTTTTCCGATGTTCGGACATCTCCTATTTATTCCGTTGATGGCTTCAAATATTATGTCATTTTTGTAGATCACTTTACACGTTATTCTTGGTTGTATCCACTCAAAACCAAATCCCAAGTTCGTGACACATTCATTCAATTCAAAACACTCGTTGAAAACAAATTCGACAAACGCATTTCAACACTTTATTCCGATAATGGAGGTGAATTCATTGCCTTACGTTTTTTTCTATCCTCTCATGGCATTTCTCATTTCACATCTCCACCACATACTCCCGAAAACAATGGTATATCTGAAAGCCGACATAGGCACGTGGTAGAAACCGGTCTTTCCCTTCTCACGCATTCCTCCATGCCCTTAACCTATTGGTCTTATGCATTTTGTGCGGTGGCTTATCTCATTAATCGCCTCCCGACACCGATTCTTAGTATGTCCTCCCCTTATGAGTGTCTCTTCCAAAAACCACCAAACTATACTAAGCTTCGTGTCTTTGGATGTCTATGTTACCCTTGGTTACGTCCCTATACAGCCAACAAATTGGAACCCAAGTCCGATCCATGTGTCTTCCTCGGGTACTCATCCACTCAAAGTGCATACGTTTGTCTTGATCCCCTTAGGTCGCGCATCTTTATCTCCCGTCATGTTCAATTCATTGAGTCTATCTATCCCTTTGCCGAGCCTACTTTCCCACAAACCAAAAAGCCACCTACTGTGGCCACCTCTTCAAATAGCGTCAACCCTACACCATCCTTCTCGCCGCCACTCATTGCTCCATTGCCGGTTCAGCCCCTAAGCTCGGATCCTTCACCGCTGCAATCCTCGGATATTGTCTCTCGGTCTTCGACTCCTCTCCATGTTGAGCCATCAACATCGTCACAGTCTCCTGAGCTTATTATCTTGGACGTGCCACCGCAACGTCCTCG
>CM071860.1:11986611-12031210 GCA_036759665.1 Gynandropsis gynandra
GTCAACATGACAAACGTGACCAAGCTTACCTCCTCCAACTATCTGATCTGGAGTATTCAGATCCGTTCACTCCTTGAAGGCCATCGGTTGGAATGCTTCCTCCAAACCGATTCACTTGTTCCTGATGCCACTCTCATTGTTAATGGCATCACAACCCCGAATCCAAATTTTGCGCCCTTCAAACAGCAAGATCGTCTCCTATTCTCGGCCATTCTAGGAGCAATTTCGCCCCCCTACAACCGATGATTGCTAGGGTTTCATCCGTGTGAGAGGCGTGGCTTCTCCTTGCTCGCACATAAGGGAAGGCATCGAGGGGACAGATTCTTCAATTGAAGGAACAACTGAAACGAAGCTCCAAAGGATCTCAACCCATAGATGATTATATGCGCACCATCATCAACAAGGCGGATGAATTAGCACTCCTCGGAAAACCCCTTGATGCGGAAGACTTGTTGCAATACATCCTCGATGGATTGCCGGAGGACTACAAACCGATTGTCGATGCTGTGAATGCTCGAGACAGCATCATTCCGATTGAGGAACTTCATGAGAAACTCCTCAATCACGAAGCAAAACTGCTTCAAGCCGCACCATTGCTGTTCACGCCGCCCGTCAATGCTCTCGCTGCCAACACTCGTCCGAATCAAAACAATCGCAACCGATAGAATGACACCACCCTCACCAACTATGAACCGGAGTCATGGCTACTTGACAGCGGCGCCTCCCACCACATCACGTCGGATCTCCAAAATTTGTCGCTGCATTCTCCGTATAAGGGAGGTGAAGAAGTGGTAATTGGTGATGGTTCCTCCTTGCCCATCACCCACATTGTTTCTCTCTCGATCCCTAGATCGATAAATGATTCTTGTTTGCACCTTGATCAAGTTCTATGTGTACCTACGATGAACAAGAATCTGATTTCCATTCACCAATTGTGTCGGACTAATGACATTTCCGTGGAATTTTTTGATGATCATTTTCAGGTGAAGGATCTAAAAACGGGGGATCCTCTACTTCACGGAAAGTCTAGAGATGGTGTCTATGAGTGGCCGAATCCCAAGTCCACCCAACCTCCAATTGTGGCTCTTCATAGTGTCAAGACCACTTTGTCCGAGTGGCATTCCCGTTTAGGTCATCCTTCGCTTTCTATTTTAAAGCGTATTGTTTCTAAAAACTCTTTACCGTTGTCTAAGTCATGTTTGTCGTTGTTATGCAACTCTTGTTCCAGCAATAAAAGCCACAAATTGTCTTTTCATGAATCTTCCATTTCTACGTCGTTTCCACTTGAAATCATCTTCTCCGATGTTTGGACATCACCAATCATCTCGGTTGATGGTTTCAAATACTATGTCATCTTTGTTGATCATTTCACCCGCTATACATGGCTGTACCCTCTCAAACAAAAATCCCAAGTTCGAAAAACCTTCATCAAGTTCAAAGCTCTAGTTGAAAAACAATTCCAAACCGTCATCCGTACTCTCTACACCGATAATGGTGGTGAATACATTGCCCTAGCCTCATTCCTCTCCACAAACGGCATATCCTATTGTACCACCCCACCTCACACGCCTGAAGACAACGGTATATCTGAACTTCGTCACCGTCATATTGTTGAAACCGGTCTTTCTCTCTTGTCTCATGCGTCATTACCTCCTTCGTTCTGGTCCTACGCATTCCCAACCGCGGTTTATCTCATTAACCGCTTACCCACCCCCGTTCTTTCGTATGACAGCCCATACACTAGACTTCTAGGCACCAATCCGAACTATCTTAAGCTTCGGACTTTCGGCTGCCTATGTTATCCGTGGCTTCGTCCATACTCCGCAAACAAACTTTCGCCCCGTTCTAAACCGTGTGTCTTCCTAGGATACTCCACCACCCAAAGTGCCTACTTGTGTCTTGATCCCACGCATTCACGGATCTACACATCCCGTCATGTCGAGTTTCATGAAACCATCTTTCCATACTCCAACTACTCCCAATATTTCACAAAGTTTCATGAAACCATCTTTCCATACTCCAACTACTCCCACTATTTCACAACCAACGCCTCCAACCCTAATCCGCCTAACTCCCCATGGTCGTCACCCGTTAGTGTTGTTCCCTCTTGTCCAATGCCACTCGTGACACCGTCTTCTTCCGTCACTCCTGTAATGGATCCTTCACCGGATGTGTTGACTCAGACTGCTCCACCGAATGCTGCCTCAATGTCCGATCAACCTCTTTCCGAAGTCGTCGCTCCTGTCGTGAATACTTCGCTAGCTCGAGGTAACTCTCATCCGATGCAAACACGAGCCAAGACCAAACTGTTGAGAGGAAATCAGACTTGCTCTTACGCAACAGCACTCTTGGACACTGAACCAACAACCGTCTCTCAATCCCTAAAAGACCCGCGTTGGAGAAAGGCAATGAGCGAGGAATTTGATGCACTCGTTCGTAATGGAATATGGGATCTTGTACATGCTGAACAAGCATCAAATATTGTTGGATGCAAATGGATTTATCGCATCAAACGCTTACCTGATGGTTCGGTGGATCGCTACAAGGCAAGACTTGTGGCGAAAGGTTTTACACAACGACCTGGAGTGGACTTCTTTGAGACATTCAGTCCGGTAGTTAAATCTGCTACCATTCGATTGATTTTGAGTATTGCAATTGCAAATGGCTGGAGTCTTCGTCAACTAGATGTCAACAATGCATTTCTTCAAGGGCAACTCTTCACAATTCCGAGGTAACTATATATGTTCTCGTCTATGTGGATGATCTTGTGGTAACAGGAAGCAACTCCGTGGCAGTCCAACGATTCACCATAGCTCTTGGCAATCGCTTCTCCATCAAAGACTTGGGCGATCTATCTTACTTCCTTGGCATTGAAGTAACACGGACAGCCTCTGGATTACTTCTCACTCAACGCAAATATGTCACTAATATCCTCAACAAAGCTCAATTTTCGGAAGCCAAATCAGTGACCTCTCGTATGGCTCCTAGCTCGCGTCTCTCCTTGTCCTCGGGGTGAAAGGTTAGAAGACCCAACCATCTACCGGACTCTTGTTGGAAGTCTACAGTATCTCACACTAACGAGACCCGACATCAGCTTCGTTGTCAATAAATTATCTCAGTTCATGCATGCCCCGACAACGGAACATCTACAAGCCCTCAAACGGGTTCTACGGTATTTGGTTGGAACGCGAGATCGCGATATCTTCTTCTCCACTGATAATACTCTCTCTCTACACACCTTTAGTGATGCAGATTGGGCAGGGGATCGTGATGAGTATATTTCTACAGGGGCATATATTGTCTACCTTGGCAGCCATCCCATTTCTTGGTCTTCAAAGAAACAAAAATTCACCGCTAGGTCATCCACCGAAGCGAAATATCGTGCTATCGCGGATACAGCAGCAGAACTTCGATGGCTCACGTCTCTCTTAACGGAACTTGGTATTTCTACATCACAATCTCCCGTCATTTACTGTGACAACATTGGCGCAACATACTTGAGTGCAAATCCTGTCTTCCACTCTCGCATGAAGCATCTAGCCTTGGATTACTTCTTTGTTCGTCAACAAGTGCAAGGCGGCATCCTCCGAGTTTCTCACGTCAACTCCAAGGATCAACTAGCGGATTTACTCACTAAACCGCTCACTCGTCAGCCATTTCTTACACTTTGTCACAAGATCGGCATCACCGAAGGTGCTCCGTCTTGAGGGGGCATATAAGTGAAAGGGACATAAATGTAATTTTGTGTTATTAAGGTTTCCGTTAGGGTTTCATATCTCTTGTATATTAATATATATATATATATATATATATCTGATGTAACTCATATTAGAATCAATACATGAAAACCTTTCCACACCTACGAGGTCACACGCATACGAGTGTCTCGGTATCTGCTTGTGATTGTTAGAAAATCAGTGTGGAATACAATTATATTCATCCGCTAGCACCTAAGAATATAATTGTTTCTTGGTTTTTTTTGGGGTTAGTACATCAGATGTACATGCAAGTATGTGTATGGAGATACATATATTTAGACTATTTGAGATATTACGTAAAGGCAAGTGGGAGATTGAAAGTATGATGCCTATTATGTAATATTTAAATAGTCTCGGGTTTAAATTACAATTGTTTAAAAGTTCAATAATTATTTATTAAACGAAAAATGAGTTTTCATTATCAGATTTTATTAACACAATCTAAACCCTAATCCCAAAACCAGAGAGAAAAAACGAAGAACAAGAAAACGTCTTTTCCTTCTTCCCAAAACCGCACCAACCGTTGATAGCAGAATCTGTTCTCGGCGTGGATACGAGTAGAGGACTTGCGCTATCAAGTCTATCATCCTATAATCACAACTTTCAATGCAACATGTATTATCAAAATTGTTTCTAATTATGTTCGTCGTTGAAACCCCGAAAAACTAGTCCGAACTTGACTAGATCTTCAATCTGGATTGTAAAACACGCTTCCGCATCCGATGCTACAACCCAACAAAGTTAATAACTTTTAACACAAATGGTTTTCGCATAAATTTCATATAATAAAAAAGATATGATCATTAAATTATCTATCGATCTACATGATACAAAGAATATTCATAAAAATTATTTACAATTCATGTATTTTGAAATATTTTGTATTCTACTTAATAAATCTTAAATACATAATGTAGTTAGAGGAGATTCTAAACATTTGTAAACATTTGTGGTTTACTGAAGGGGTTTTCAAATCACTTTTAGCATAAACTAAATGATTGATTGGTTGAATTGATGTGTTTGCATTTACGATCGAGGTTGTTTCTATTTTCTATTGGTGAACTTTTATTTCATTTTTTATGACTGGTGAAAATGTTGTATTTGTTAGTAATTGTGTGTGAATTGCTGCCATTTAGAATGAATGTTAAAAAGTTGTTTTTATTGCGTTTTGAACAAAATTATTAAAAAATATATATTATTAATAAAAGAACATAGTTACTTATTTCATATAATTTTATTTTTAAATATTTTTAATCATTCAAAAGTTTTATAAATTTTAAAATATTTATATACATACATACATATATACGTACATATTTACGATTAAATATGATATCCAACAAAGACGATTAAAATACATATATTATTGATAAAAGAATATATTTAAATTTTGTTACCTTTTTCATATAATTTTAATTAATTTTTTTCAAATATTTCTAAATCATTTGAAATTTTTGTAATATTTTAATATATATACACATATATACGTATATATTTACGATTAAATATGATATCCAACAAAGACAATGGATAATTGAAATAAATTTATAAAAATATAATCAAATATCACGTAATAAAACCCACAAAATCATAATACCCAAATAAAATTTCAAATATTTTAAATTGATATTAATTACTAATTATATTTTTTAAAATAAATGGATATATTTTGTAAATTAGAAAATCAATAAATATGCATACGTGTATATATATATACATATATACATATATTGATATATTTACACATGTAAATAGAAACATATATATACACATACATACTGATACATGTAAATATATACACATATTATAAAACATATATATGTATGTGTATATGTATATGTATATGTATATATATGTATATATATATGCATGTATATTCATGTATATTTTTTGTTTGTGATTATAAATATATATATATATATATATATATGTAAATCTATTTTTAATGATGTGTATATATATGTGTATATCTTTGCATATTTATGTGTATATGCATGTGCATATGTGTATATATATGTATATGTGTGTTTATGTGTATATATACATACATATAGATGTATATGTTTGTATATAAATATTTTTTTTGTGTTTTTAAATATGTATGTATGTATATATAATATATGCATGTATCTATTTTTTTATGATTCTGTATATCGATGTATGTGTATATGTGTACAAAATTTACAAATAACGGAACATCGTAAAAGCGACTAAGTCGGACTCGTAAATCGAACCCTATGTACCAGACGTGAGCAAGGCCGGTTGGATATAATTTCGGGAGATTATTTTGACCGGTGTCTACGTTTCTAGGAATCCTCTCAGTCGATGATCATATATTTGGGAAGATTATGTCTTATTTTCTGAACAACAATTTGAATTTTTCTAGTTTTGTAGGATCACAACACTGATCCATTCTTTTGTTTTTTTCTTTGAATTTTTAAGATAGTTTTGTTTTATCTGTTCTTTTCTTTCTGTTCGATTTAATGATATCTTTGCTTATGGAATAAGATTAGAAAATTATTTTGGAAAAACAATTTTTCTTTTTATTTATTTAGCTTTGACTGAAACTATCAATTGATATCATAGCCCCTATCACATTCATCTTTGATTTGGACCACAAAACATGGTATCAAGTTGGTTTTCCCTAATTATCTTCTTTCATTCGACTCGGACCCCATCATCATTGGTGTCACAATGGCTATTAATCGGGACAAAATCAAGTTTTAGAGACGAGACTGGATACAGTCCCAGATGAGATCGCCCAACAATGAACGATGATGGCAGAAAAGTTCCATCAATTGGAGTTTCCTACTAATAGACCCACATACACTATGGCAGACGTTAAAGAGGCACCATCGTCGAAAAAAGGCAATAAAAAGAGGCTTGCCAAGGCCTGTTGGTGCAAACAACTTCATAGTCGACATTCTTTGCAAAAATAACTAAACTTTAGATTTCGAACATTGTGGATCGTGATCCAACCATTAGGATTACAAAAGGCAAAAAAATTTTCACATATCAAGAAACAGTGGATCACCAGCCAATGCATTTAGCCTCTTATCATATGGACGACTAGGCTAATGAATTGTTCCAAGCCCTCACAAAATCCTATATCGAAGACAAAGTCATCCTCATTTGGATATCTTTTGAAGATGAGCTTTTGGCCCGAGGATTTCGATGAAACATTGTCCAAAATTCGTCAACTTGCAAACTTACAAGGATATCAACGGGACTTTGAAAGGCTGCAAAACAAGGTACACATATATACACAAAAGACACACATTAGTATACATATGTTCTGTCCGAAAACACTGAAAGGAACTATTACTCTAGCTCATAGGCGGGATGATTTATTGCAGAAGCATACACAATAGTGGCCGACCAATAGCAATAAGGTTGTTGCAGGAATGATAGCCAATTCAATGTCATAGCGACTTAATTGAGATGAAATCAATAAGAAGCATAGCTAATTCGTCTGCAAATAAGGACATAAATTGCAGTCCGTAAACCGTCCGTAATTGCAGACCACCAAACTGTTTGCAAATCGACGGGAAAAGTCGGAGAATTTTTTTTAAAAAAATAAAAAAAAAATTAAATTTTAAATGTTTTTATACGTAATTAAAAAATAAAAAAATAAATTGAAATTTAATTTAATTTAATTAAATTTTAAATGTTTTTATACGTAATATTAATTAATTAAAAATCATATGTAAGTAACATTTGAAATTCAGAATCGTTGTTATCAGAACTCAGGACGGCCGCCAGAACTCGGGACGATCGTTGGAACTCGGGACGATCGTCGGAACTCGGGACGACCGTCGGAACTCGGGATGACCGTCGAACTCGTACGGACGGGCGGAACGAGAAAGGAACGAAGAGAAAGATTGAATGAAATGAACAATGGGGGTGGGATGAAATTTATAGATTTTTTTTTTCCGGACGGTGGAGAAAAATCGTATGTAAACCGTCCACAATTACGGATGAAAAGAAAACGACAGTCTACAATTGCGAACGGAAAGAAAACGGTCGTCTGTAATTGCGGACAGACACCTCGATCGTCCGTAAATGTGCGGACGGTCTGTCCCGGGTTTTTTCCATCTGTGACCCGACACCGTCCGTGCGTCCCGCTGTATGCTAGCGGCTGTTAAATCTCTAAGGCGGTATCTATCGATTCTCGGTTAATGGAAATACAATGCAAATATCTATCATCGTAAATAACGAGATCTAACATCAATAGTCGAGCATCATTGAGAATAACTGATATCAATGTTTCATGAAGACTAGTATGTGTAAATTGATATGAGATATCAATTTAACACATAGCTACATGTTAGAAACAATTTACTGGATCGATCCACCATGAGATTGCTACATGGATTGTTATATGAGTATCATAGCAATTCTCATAATGATTATGGTATATGTAATTATATGACTTGAGATCGCCAGAAATCTTAACATAAGCAATTGCATGCTCTGACACTATCAAACGTCACTCGTAAATTGGTGGACAAACAAGATAGTATTTAGGTATGTAATTTATAGTATGTTGATTGAGATAAAGATTTTTCCCTCCTATATAACATGACTGATGTCACGAGCTCACAGATTGAACTACATGATTATGATACGTTCCATGACTCATGTTCAATCTAGACATCAAGGACAAAGGGATTAATGCACATAAATCACGAGATTGGTAATGCCGAGTCATAAACATTCTCATTGTATATCTCATTCATAAACTATAGACATTTTGAGTCTTTCACCTTGCAATCAAGCGTTCTTTAGTAAAATATACAAGGAAATCGAGTCAAGGACATACAAAGAAGTGCAAGGAAACTATGAATGCCGACAAGCCGTCCCGAAGCCATCCTCAAGAGGATATGTGGACGTCCCGTATTAGGGACTGTGACCCAGAGGCGTCTGCAAATTGCAACGACACTCGGTTCCCCGTCCCTAATCCGGGACGCCCTCGGTGTCCGTTTCCAATCCATCCGCAATTGCAGACCGCTTAGGGATTGTTTGTCCGTCCGCAAATTTAGGGATGGATTAGGGACCGATTTTTTTCCTGTCCCTATTCCATCCGCAAATTTAGGGACGGACTGGTCAGTCTACAAAATCCGTTTGCAATCTTCAAATTTCTAGTAGTGTATGATTCCACCAATCGATTTCATTAAACTTTTATGAACCATTGTATGAAAACCCTTTTAATCATTTTCAAAAAATTTATAACTTTTATGAATTACTGTATTGTATTTCAAAATATCTTAACTAATGAAAAGTTATTAATAACATGACATGATAAATCAACAATTTTTTTTACAAATCGATGTCATGTGTCAATAAAATATATGAATTTTAAAACGTGTTTTAAAACAATCAAGATAAATTCGATTATTTTGAATATCTTTTATATTGGTTCAGTAAATTTTAAATAAATAATGTTGTTAAAGGAGATTTTGAACATCGGTGAGATATTAAAAGGTTTTTCAACATGTTCAGCACAACAAATACGTTTCATGTTTTCATATATCAGTAAACCGAAGGGGCAGCTTATCATAGGTAGAGCAGAGTGGATTAATTGACCAACTTTTTCCAAATTTTAAAACACCCATTTTTGTGTTTTCAAGTATTACTGAAACTATTTATTCATCTTTGTAATAAATTTATTATATATAATAGGGGTAAACTCAAAAAAAACCTTCAAAAATAATTTTTAATAAAAAAAATCCTATATTTTTAACTCATCAAAAAAACCTTTCAAAAATAACTTTTAATAAAAAAAACTCTACACTTTCAATTCATAAAAAAAAAACCTTCAAAAATAACTTTTAATAAAAAAAACCCTACACTTTTAACTCATAAAAAAACTCTAAAATATTTTTTAAACCCTAATAACTCATATAAAATAAAAACCCTAATAACTCATAAAATAAAAAAGAAAATGAAAAAAAATTGAAATATTAATCCTAAAATTGAAATATCTAATCTCATAAATTTATTAAAAAATAATATATTTACAATTCTAAAATTATTATCAAATCTCATAAATTTTATAAAAAATAATATATCTATTATTCTAAAATCATTATCTAACCAAAATTCATATATAATAAAAGGGGTATATATGAATTATCTAACCAAAATAGTTATTAGTGTTTTTATTTTATGAGTTATTAGAGTTTAAAAAATATATTAGGATTTTTTTATTAGTTAAAAGTGTAGGGTTTTTTTTATTAAAAGTTATTTTTGAAAATTTTTTTTATTAGTTAAAAGTGTAGAGTTTTTTTTGATTAAAAGTTATTTTTGAAGGTTTTTTTATGAGTTAAAAGTATATGATGTTTTTTTATTAAAAACTATTTTTGAAGATTTTTTTTGAGTTTATCCTAGATAATATAACCACAATAACTATTTTCTTTTAATGAAGGATCAATTAATTCCATTCCAAGCTTTTTCTTTTGACGCGGATATATTAATGAAAAAAATATATGTACACATTGTTGATTACAAACACGAAATTGACCATTAGTTTTGAGTGGACGACAAGGGCAAAATATGCCATTCATCAGGGACTGACTGCTTCACTGTAAGGATTTAGGGATCAAAAATTGCCTAAGCCTATGTATAGTAAGTACCTTTACCACATCAACTGCAAGAGCCATACTCAAGTCACAGACTAACGCAAATGTAATGTTGCTGCACTTTGCTCAATTTGCGGCATGACTAAATTAGGCACACACTGCACCGTTTGCTTCAGTTTGATGACTCGATCACAATCAAAGGGTTACAGCAATTGTTCATCTTGTGACGGTTGGGGAGCCAAGAGTTCGAGTCTGCGGACAAGTAACCGAGCATCGGATGTTGAACATCCCTGGTTCATCTCGAGAGCCACTGGATATTGCGACGTTTTATTCATCTCTATCAGCATTGTTCCCTGCAGGATGAGATGAGCATTTACCATCCGAAAAGAGGAAAATCATTGATGGGTTTAATAGATATTTTCTTTTACCTCAAAGTTTGCTAAAAACATTTGGAACTGTTTCAGTTTCTCCCTCATGGTACTTGCTATTGTTGGTGTTGAAGAGGAGAGAGCAGCTGAGACTTCGACGGGTGAATGCCCTATCCCTTCCTCAACAACCTGAAGAGGACGTTACATGGACCTCGTGGGCGAGTTTATCAACTATATATGCGGAAACGAATAAGAAAAAAAAGGCACCTACTTTATGATGGATCATGATTTCAGAGATGAGGCTGCCGTCATCAACATAGCATAGAAGCTCATATGTGGAACGACGCTTATACTGGAAATTCTTGACTCCGGTTAGAAAGCACTACAATAAACTTACAATGAATACAGAAATGAGTGGGCCTGAAAGTAGTATTGATTAAATGCAAGCAGTTTGATTAATGATGTTAGTACCTTAATCTTTCCCTGAACAGAAGGCATGTCATCATCTTTCATGGCTGCCCATTTCGCAGACAAGTTGGCCAAGTAAGTGAAAGGTATTTCCATGTTTCTTAACAGAAGGAGTGGGTTCTCCACATCATCAACCATACTGCTGAAATCATCATCTTCTGTAGTGCTTGGACTAGATACAGGAGATGCATCCCTTCTACGAGCATTATTGTCGATATGCATCTCCTCAACTCTAGATGTTTGATTATCCAAGTTATTTTCTCCATTGTTGCCATCAAAATCAGCTCTCGCATTACAGCAGCTAGTTCCAATAATGGATGATGTAGTGTGCATGTTACCAGCAGGTGACTGTAAATCAGTAGTGATTTCCCCTCTAACAGAAACAGGATCTATCTGCATATGCACAACCCTTGATAATGTAGCTTCCACACTGACAGAGTCCATTTGTCTTGGGCCAATATCAGTTCTAGTTGCATTTAGGGGAAAACCTGGAACAAATGGCTCATTAGAGAAGTGTTATTTATGGGATAAATGGATCATTAGAGAAGTGTTATTAATGGGATAAATGGATCATTAGAGATATTTTCCTCAGTTAAAAAATTTTTAACACCACAGCCCCACCATGGTGAAGGGAAGAAACATTACAAACAACCCCAAAACAGTTCATCTGCTGTGACATGACATGCTTTAGAATGCCAACTAGAATAGAGTGCAATAACATCTGTATAACTGTTCCAGCAAAAGATCAGCAATTCAGAAAACATTTGGCGAATCTGTAAATCCTATATTGAATGGTGAATTTGTACTTGCAACATCTTGTTTCACTCTGACAGAACAGAAATAAAGGCAGAAACATGCTACCTTGTCCATCTATACCAAGTCGATTAGTATTTTCTGAGGCAGAACTATTTACATGAGTATCAAAATCATTGCCATTTATGGGCCAAGCAGCCTGCGTTGCTCTAGCCGCCAAAGAAGGAACCATTCCAGTCCTTGTTCTGCAGAAATTCAGTACAAATTACATTAAAGTTCGGAATCATGATAAGAAGTACATGTATTGTCTCACTCCTAAAAAATTGTAGATACATAATCATGCACAAGATACCATCTTCATCAGATTATCATATCCAAGGAAATTGTAATAGGCATAGCCCTACAAACGATAATTCAGTGACATACTACACCGTTGGTCTAATCTGTAAGTGGTCCCTCTTATTAAGATTTAAAGAAGCTGAAGAATCCGGAAGCAAATAAATCAGTAAAAGACTTCCAGAAATTACAACATTTTAAGTAAAACGACCATGAAACAACTTCAGCAACATGCAAGCCATGGGGAGGAAACAACCAATTATTAAGTTAATCTACCTTTTCCCTCGTGGAGGCTTATTTACTTCGACAACTAGACGTTTTCGTCCCTCTTCCAACTCTTCAACCATTCCTCCTAAAACTTCTAAAACCTCAGGCACCAACATCAGAAGCCCATGTCGAACTTGAACACTAGAGATAACAATCTGCATTTTTCGACCACCTCGTCAAAGCTTAT
The DNA here is from genome assembly GCA_036759665.1 of Gynandropsis gynandra. Lineage (NCBI taxonomy): Eukaryota > Viridiplantae > Streptophyta > Magnoliopsida > Brassicales > Cleomaceae > Gynandropsis > Gynandropsis gynandra. The sequence goes on from CM071860.1 coordinate 11,999,330, forward strand.
ACTAAGAATATCCAAATACCCGTCAGGAGATTCAACCTACAACTCGATTTAACTGGTACACACTGAAAAGGGCGTGGTACAGAAGAGTCATTAAACCCAAATCTCCTAACTTTCACATTCGAGAGGCAGTGATTATGAGAAAAAAATGACACCTTCAAACCAGCAGGAGCCAGGACTGGGAGATCTTTGATGGGTCTATATTCCATGCCAAAAACACGTTGTACGCCATCAGTCAAAGACAACTTAAGGCATCGCTTCAGTCCTGCATTCGCATTTTCGTACCTCCCCTTGAGAGGGCAACCGATGTTAACAATCTCATCAACCTGGCCACATGAGATTAACCATCGGTTTAACCAAATCACACTTTTTTCCAGAGTATAAACGAATAAAGAAAAAGAAAAAAAACTGAAGCAAACGCAAACAAGCATATAACCTGCAGAACAAACGGACCGGAAAGTTCAACAAGATGCATAGACGTAATGTCCCGGGGAAGAACTCCACCTCCGAATCGATTCATGTCGGAAAACAGGAATTGCTCGAAGCAAAGTTTCGCCTTGGCGCCCACATCAAGGTCGGAAAACTGAGGAACGGAACTCTCCATTCCGGAGATACAAGAGACCCACCATTCCCTCTTGAGTCTTAGCCCCATTCGAGAAAGAAACCCCGCAATCGGCGAGTCATCGCCGCCGTCCGAGCCCGGGGGACAAGCCGAAAACGGCGTAGGATAAGTAACATTCGAGGGAGGAGGAATGGGGTCATGGGATACATCGATGAGCTCGTCGTCGGAGACGACAACTCGCTCCCCTGAATTAGGGTTTTGGCCACGATTCGAAGTTGACAGCGGTGAAGTCTCCAGTGCCGCAGAGGCGGAAGGACAGTGATTGGATACAACACTACCATTTCCTATTGCTTCTGCTTCCACTTCGTCTTCTTCTTCATCGGACGAGGACCGAAGCATCCGGCGTCGGCTAGGCATTTCTCCGGCGAAAGAGAAAGATTTTTCCTCCAAATTTCTCTGTTAACCAGTCGGCTAAAATATGGACCAAGGCCCATTTAATTAGAGGGCCCAAAATGTACCGTTAAAAGCCTTTTCCATTAGTACAGTCTGATTTTTCTGATGGGCCAAAATTTAACAAAAGCAAACGTTTTTGCCTAACCGGATCGGTTAACCAGTTTAGAATTATGTTGATTTGGTACGCAGATCGAGTTGGCACCGATTGGCCAGCCAAATCGATTCCCGAAATAAATATCAATAATATTCCAATGTTATTTTTTGGGGTGATATTCACATATATATCATAAAAATATATAAAATCATACATTTCAAACGTTTACACGAGGAAAGTGGTTATTATTATTATTATTATTATTATTATTATTATTATTATTATTATTATTATTATTATTTTGCGTAGCTTGCCGCGATTTATTTTTTCGTTCAGTGAAAATCGCGACGAGAGCCCGCCTTGAGTTCCAATTTTGGCACCAAAATTTTTGAAATCCCTATTCGCTTCAGTATTTCCCTCATTTCTTCTACTTCTTGATTAGGGTTTTCTGGGTTTCTCTCCAAAAACTCTCATTCAGTTATTTATCTGAAAAAAAATCCCGCTCTCCTTTATCGGCTTCATACGTCTGGATTATTCTTGTCGCTGGTGTGATGGCTACTGAAACCCTAGCGGAGAAGAAATCGGAGGCCGAAGCTCCGGCTAAGGAGGGAGATGGTGTTGGTGATTCCGTGAAGGAGACGGTTTCGGAGAAAGCTGATTCTCTTCCTCCGGAAAGTGACTCGGCAGAGGAGAAGGACGAAGAAGCTAAAGAAGAAATGGAGGAGAAAGAGGAAGAAAAGGCGGATAAGAAGCGAAGTGGAAGGAAGAAATCAGCGGAGAAGGAGCCGGTGACGCCGGTTAGTGACAGGCCTACCAGGGAGAGGAAGAAGGTGGAGCGTTATTCGTTGCCCACTCCTTCACGATCCTCTGGAAGCAAGTCTGTGTCGATTGAGAAGGTATAGCGACGCTAATATTGTTGCCTTTCGGATTTTCTATGTGGGAATTGTGTTCAGTTTCTTCTTGCGTTAGTGATTGGATCTTGATTCCGTCTGGGTTTTGGGTTTTTTTACAGGGTCGCGGAACAATGCTCAGGGAGATCCCGAATGGTTCGTAAGCTTTTACTCATACCGTGTTTGTTTCGATGCGTTTCTTGTGAAAGCCTTTCCCTGGTTTGGCCATCTTGAACACGCTAAGGAATTTATGTGATGATAGACCAATAAAGCTGTCTGTCTGAATTGGATTGAGCGCTAAGGCATACATATGCATTCGGTTGATGGACTTTCTGGTTCAAGATAGTTTGTGTACACAGGAATGTTTGTTGGGAAGATGACTTGCTTTGTTATCCAATTGTCATTTGTAATTTGTTTGTGTAAAAAGTTGCGATCTTTGAGCACAGTTTTGCTAAAGCGTGTTTATCCTTATCTGCCTTTAGAATTTCTGTTGCCTGATAGTGTTAAATGTTTCAGTTGCTTATAAACTATCCAAGAGAAAATCTGACGACAATCTTCTCTTACTCCACACCATACTTTATGGGAAGAAAGCAAAGGTGATTTGATAGTTTGATCTCCTCTTGCCTCAGTTGATATGTATTTTCCTCTTTGAAGCTTCCATCTTTGTATATAATTCACATATTTATCTAGGGAATATCAATATTTTTGTTTTCACCTGACTGACTAATAACCCAAGGTGTTTGATTGATCCGCAGGCTCAGATGCTGAAGAAAAACATTGGTCAGTTCTCAGGTTTTGTATGGTCAGAGAATGAGGTAACCAATCAAATAAGATTTTAGACTCCACGGATTTGTATGACTTGTGCCTTGTCATGAGAGTGCATTAACAATATCTTCCAGGAGGAGAAACAAAGAGCAAGAGTGAAAGAAAAGCTTGAGAAATGTATCAAGGAGAAATTAATTGATTTTTGTGATGTGCTTGATATACCTATAAACAAGAGTAATGTGAAAAAAGTAAGTAATTCAAAAAATTAAAGTTATATATTTATCATGGTTTGTTCTGTTGTGCTCATTTTCTTTGCAAATTTCCCCCCAGGAAGAACTATCTGTGAAATTGCTGGAATTTTTGGAATCACCCAAGGCAACTAGAGACATCTTACTTGCTGATCGAGAAAAGGTACTGTCTGTTAGGACAGGGTATTGGTCAAGTGCGTTATATTGTTCTCAAGAACTGATTTCTTTTGTTTTGAATTCTCTACTTTAGAAAGTGAAGAAGCGCAAGGGTACTTCCAAAAATGAGAATTCTGGGGAAGCTTCTGATGTCGCAACCAAGGTATGTTGATTGAGTAGCTTTTCAAGTCCTGTTTTTATCATGTGAACACTACTGGTTGGTATCTGTTTAACACAACCCTTTCTCTATACTCAGTTAATTCTCTGTGAATGATGAACAAGTTGCATCATGTGCTTTTCTTGGCTCAGTTAAGACTTTTGCGGGTTCTATATTGTCTATAATTGTTATGAGCACTTTTTTCTTGGCCGTTGCGATTTGCTTGTGACGCGATTCAGAATTCTGGCTTTCCTGCTGTGCACTGATTTTCATTTATTTCTGCCACTATTTTAAAGTTCCTCTTAGTTGGGTCCCGTTAGTGTTTTAACTGGTCTTCACGATTACTGTGAGGTTCTGTGTGACAATTGGTTTCTTTTCTGCCTTAATTTAATCCGTTTGTGATTAGCAAATGAACTAGACTAGTTTGTGAAAGTTACTCTTGTGATTTCTCAGCACACCTGTTTCTAGTATATATCCTCATGCGTTCCTCTTCACAGAGTTCTGTATATTTATGCTGTGTGTCATAGGTGCACAAAATGCATTGAAAGATGAAGTATGAAGTTCACTGATTTGGTTTACTGTGATGTTTAGATTTTGTTGCATAAAGATGCATTGTCTTTTCTGTTCTGTTCTGACTGCACAGAGAAAAAGGCAACTGAAGACATCTGGGAAGAAGCCTAGTCAGCCATCTGAAATTGAAGAAGGCAAACATGAAGAAGATGATGATTCGGAAGGAACTAACGATTCTCATGAGGAAGATGACGAACCTGCAAAGGAAGAAAATGATGATGAAGATGATATCTACGAAGAAGCCGAGGAGAAAAAGTCATCTGAAAAGAAAAGCGCTTCGAAGAAGACTGTAAAAGAGAGCTCTGGGACGGAACACGAGGATAAAGCAGCATCTGCCGAGGACACTCCAGGGAAATCATCAAAGGGTCGAAAGTCCAAACAAATTGGCAAGTCAACTTCTTCCCCGACCAAGAAACAGAAAGTTGAGGAGGATCAAAAGGGTCAGAAACAATCAAGTAAAATGCAGGCCAAGGAATCAAAGGATCAAGGTATAGTATAGATCATTCTTGGTTGATACAAAACCCTAATCGCGTAAATGTTAAGATGATTTTCTTGTTGCTTAATGTTTGATACTTTCATGGGACAGGTAAGAAAGGTGAAGCAGAGCCCACAAGAAAAGAGATGCATGCTGTGGTAGCCAAAATTCTGAAGGAAGTGGACTTCAATACGGTCAGTCGGTCGGACTTTACTTGTGCACTTAAAGACTTTGATTATTCTTTTTTAAATGTTGTTAAATACTCTACTTTATATTGTTCTAACAGGCAACTCTGTCAGACATTCTACGGAAACTAGGTATGACCTCAGATAGGTATAATTTCAACTTCTTTGTGCAACTTAAAACAATAATGTGTTTGGTATGTCTTTGTTGTATCAGGCAAGCATTTTGGTGTCGATCTCATGCATAGAAAAGCCGAAGTGAAGGACATCATCACAGAGGCAATAAACGAAATGACTGATGATGAAGAAGAGGAAGAGGAAGAGGAAGAGAAATGATTAATTAATGTGATCCTCTCATACCTTTTCTTTCTCATTTAGAGTTTGTGTTTGTACTGTGTAATCTTGTAGTTTCAGGCTCTTACTTTCTGTAGATGTTAGGGTTCTAACTAAAATCTTCCTCTCATCTTATTATGATAGTTTCTTTTTTCATGGGCTTGATTTATTTAACTCAAAACAGTTGTGTTTTTTCTTTAATTAATTCAGAAAAAGTTATGTTTTGTGCGTGTGCAGTGACGCAGTTTCGGTACATATTCTATGATCTTCCTCTGTAAAGTATTTGTGAAAGAAAGTCTTAAACGATGGCTGTGGCTCGGGTGTCTTCGATCCGGTATTGTATATTATGGATAAATGAGAAAAAGGTCTATTTCCTTTAAAAATAGACTTTTTTTTATCAATTATTCTTACCAATCTTATTTCTTTTAAATTTTAAAAATTAATCTTAATTATCTTTATTAATTCTATTTCGGCTTCTATAAGCGTAGTCACTATCGTCATCGTGATCTCTCTCTCACTCTTTTTCGGTTCCTCTCATCAAGCTCATTTTCTAGTTGATTGTCTTAAGGAGAGAGTCAACAAGATCAGGCGATGGTCGATGAAGCTGAATTTATACAGTAAAAAAACTTATTCCACCTAAACTATCTCATAATTTTTTGTTAAATTTTTTTAAATAGTCTATTTCTTCCAAACTATATAAATTCTAGTTTATTCCCTGAATTATTTAATATCTAGTCTATTCTCCTTCGAACTATATAACATTTAATCTATTCCCCTAAACTATATAATTTCTAGCTTATTTTCTTTGAATTATATAACTTCTAGTCTATTCCTTTCCGAATTATATGACGTCTAATCTATTCCCTCCTATTTCCTAAAATCAAATTATACATTCAACATATTTTCAAAATTTAGATTATTATAAACGTAATATATTTTTTTTAATAGTAATGTACTTTTAAAATTTTGTTTATTACAAACGTAATATTTTTTATTTAATAGTAATATATTTTAAAATTTTAGTTATTACAAAAATAAAAGATTTCCTTTAATATTAAGATAATTAAATTTTGGTTATTATATTTACATTGTTTATGATTGATAAAAAAAATATTAAAATAAAAAATACAATATAATTTATATTTATATTTAAATTATAAACTTACAAATATTTTTTTATCAATAATAAAAAAATATAATATAATAATAAAAATTTAATAATACGTTAATATTAAGAAAAATATATTATATTTATTATAACCAAAATTTAAAAATATGTTATTATTAAAGAAAAAATATTACGTTATAATAACTAAAAATTTATAAAATATGTTTTTATTATAAAAATATGTTACATTTATAATAAACCAAATTCTGAAAATACATTAAATATATAATTTATTTTTTAAAAAAGATGAAAGAATATGTTAGAAATTATATAGTTTGGAATGGAATAGAACAGAAATTATATAGTTAGAAAGAAACAGATTAAAAATTACATAGTTTAGGAAAATAGATTAGATATCATCTAATTCGGAGGAGAACAAATTAGATATTAAATAGTACTGGAAATAATATAGTTGAGAGGAAACAAGTTATTTAAAAAAATTTAACAAAAGAATTGTGATATATTCTGGGTGCAAGAGGTTTTTTACTGTATAAATTCAGATTCCTCCTCGACCATCTCCTTATCTTGTTGACTCTCTCCTTAAGACGACCACCAGAAAATAAGCTTGACGAGGGGAACGGGAGGCGAGAGAGAGAGAGGGAGAGATCGCGACGATGGTGACGACGCTTACAGGAGCGGGAACTGTACTAGGGTTTTCGCGTTCCTTGAAGAACTCGAAAAGAGCTTCTCCGGCCTCGTCGTCCCGATGCAACCGTAGCTGCGTCAAAATGTCGGTTTCCGTGGAAGAGAAGAAGAAGAATTTCACTCTACAGAAGTCCGAAGAAGCTTTCAATGTCGCCAAGGTAGGGTTTTCGTTCTATTGATCTGGTTTTATTTGGAAGCTGGAGACTCGTTTTCTATTAGTTTGTGTTTTCCTTTTATTCTGTGATGTATGTACTGGTCGGAAGATTTTGTTGTTTAATGTTTCAAATTGTCTGGAAAATGATGAAATTCTGTGAAATTACATTTGAAATCCCAAGAAATTGTTCTAGTTGCAACAGTTCTGATTGTGAAGATTTGATATATCTCTCTCTCGTGGACTTAATCTTGGTGTTCCCGACACTTATCGTGGTCTTATTTATTGGATCTTTCCTAAAATTATCCGTGCTGATTATGAAATGAATATTGTTCATCTTGTTTTGCAAAAAAAAAAAAAAACAAACGCAAGTTCTAAAATAATGTAGTGAGTTACTGTTATCATTCACAAGCCAATTAGGAGCCTCGCATCGGTTGAAATTTGGCTCTAATGTGGGGCTCAAGGACCCTTAGACATACTTTCCTATAAGCTTGCTTTTGGCATGACTTCTACCTAGGTGATTCCTATCAGTTACTCATGAGGTAGCTCCAGGAACCGTGTAAAGTTTCAGGTTTTATGATTCACTCCAATTTTGGTTGAATTATGGTGCTCCTGGATTCATTTATAGATGTCTATGTGTTTTTTTTTCTAGCTTAGATGGTTATTACTTTTAGGTTTTGTGTGACTGACTGGCTTGTACTCATAGCCTTTGCACTGAAGTGTGAATAGTGTTTACTTTAATCCTGATTGCTTGAAATGGTTGGCTTTGTGTAGAATTTGATGCCTGGAGGTGTTAACTCTCCAGTCCGCGCCTTCAAATCCGTTGGTGGACAACCTATTATAATCGATTCTGTGAAGGGCTCCCGGATGTGGGACATTGATGGCAACGAGTACATTGACTATGTCGGATCTTGGGGACCAGCCATAATTGGCCACGCTGATGATGAGGTATTTTCCTTTCTTCCACGCATTGGTATCGGCTATGCTGTACAAACATGTGTGCACATGCACCCACGCACTCATGCATGCACCCAGAGTCAATCTAGGCAGTTAAAAAATTCTGATTAAGATTACTATCTATTTTCCCTGCTCCTGCTTTGCTGTAAATGTGCGCCTTGAGAACCAATGACGAGTTTTCCCCTTATGCTGCTTAGATATCTTTCCTGGTCAAGAGATTAAATGTGTGAGTTCGAGCACTAAACTCCATAGTTGGTTAACTGTATCTATTACAGGTTCTGGCAGCTCTGTCCGAGACAATGAAGAAAGGAACAAGCTTCGGTGCACCTTGTCTGTTAGAAAATGTTCTGGCTGAGTTGGTGATATCAGCTGTTCCGAGCATTGAAATGGTCCGATTTGTCAACTCCGGTACTGAAGCATGTATGGGTGTGCTACGCCTCGCGCGTGCCTTCACTGGCAAAGAAAAGTTCATCAAGTTCGAGGGTTGTTACCATGGCCATGCCAATGCTTTCCTTGTCAAAGCAGGCAGTGGTGTGGCCACCTTAGGACTACCTGACTCACCGGGTGTCCCCAAAGCAGCTACTTCAGATACCCTAACAGCCCCATACAACGATATTTCGGCAGTTGAGAAGATCTTCGAGGCTAATAAAGGCGAAATTGCTGCAGTCATTCTAGAACCAGTTGTTGGTAACTCGGGCTTCATCCCTCCTAAACCCGAGTTCATCAATGGTCTGCGCCAGCTCACCAAAGACAGTGGTGCTCTTCTCATCTTTGATGAAGTCATGACGGGTTTTCGATTAGCCTATGGTGGAGCTCAGGAATACTTTGGCATCACACCTGACCTGACAACTCTCGGAAAAATCATTGGTGGCGGTCTTCCTGTGGGAGCATACGGCGGAAGACGGGATATTATGGAAATGGTAAGATGACATGAATTGAAATGGATCCACAGAAGAATGATTATAGGTTTAAAACATGTAACATTGCCATAACTATTGGTATCTTTATTTCTGTTTTCTTTCAGGTAGCACCTTCCGGACCAATGTATCAAGCCGGGACCCTGAGCGGAAACCCTCTGGCAATGACGGCGGGAATTCACACCCTGAAGCGGCTGAGGCAGCCAGGAACATACGAATATCTAGACAAGATCACGAAGGAGCTGATCGAAGGAATCTTAGAAGCAGGGAAGAAAAGAGGGCATGCGATGTGTGGCGGATACATCAGTGGAATGTTTGGATTCTTCTTCACGGAAGGACCTGTCCACAACTTCTCGGACGCGAAGAAGAGTGACACCGAGAAATTCGGAAAGTTCTTCAGGGGAATGTTGGAAGAAGGAGTGTACTTGGCACCGTCTCAGTTCGAAGCAGGCTTCACCAGTTTGGCTCACTCTTCCGAAGACATCCAATTCACCATCGCAGCCGCCGACAGGGTCCTTGCTCGGATTTAGATGCTTCATTCATCTCACTCTTCTTTTTCATTTGTATGATATCTGTATTATGAAATGATATCAGAAGTGAGTTTCATTTTTGGATTTTCTATTAACTCTTTATCTTTTAAAAAATTCCATTTTTCTACTATCTAAATCATTTTTATATTTATTTATACGTATCTACTTTCTCAAATATATCATTATAACATTGTTTTTTCATATATATATATATTAAGTTTATAAATAGACATAAGATATTTATCTGTAGATACATAACTTACGCTTCATTGTTTCTCTTAAATTTCTATTTATTCGTTCTTGTTATTTTACGACAATATATATATATATATTTAATAATAAAATGAACAAAAAGAGGATAGCCCCCAAAAATAGAAAGGCCGAGGAGAACAATGAATTGATATCCTAAGTTAATTCCCAGCAGACAAAAGTTGGGCCCACTTAGACAGAAATCATGACTAGGTTATGGATTAATTTAATGCGTTGCAATTTTAATGGAGAGTGTTTTATATTCAAAATCGTATATACAACATATTTTGACATTCATATATCTAAATCGTTTTTGGTTTGTGAAAGAAAAAACCAATTATTATGGAATAATTTATAAGCGAATCTGATTAGTGATCTCTATTTTTTTCTTGCAAATGGTTCGCGGTCTTCGGTTTGGGATGTAAATGAGGTTTCAGAAGAATTTATTGAGGTTATCCAAATGTGCATATAATGGGTCTAAAAGTTGTGACAACATCCCATCTAATGATTTCTATTGTTCGGTAATGAAAATTCAATATTATTATGATCAAAAGTGAAAGTTTAGAAAGAACATACACAACGATTTTTTATAATATATTCCTAACGCATCGTTCAAACATTGTTTTATTTAGACTTCAAACAATCATCATATATAATTTGGTTTTTCTGTGAGTATAGTTGGATTATATAACGTAGACACTTTTCCGAATAGAACATTGAACTGAATTATATGCAAAACGCCACACAAATACTTGTGTGAATCACCTAAAACTATTATCACAAAAATCTTGGTCCTCATCCCTGTATTCGCACTCCTCGTAAAGGGGTTGCATCGGAGTCGATGATCGGATATTATCTCGGTGTTGTTGCTGTTGTCGGTGGTGGTGATTGATACACTCGACCGATCATCAACTCGATGATACTCTCCATATGACGCATATGCATTCACATATTTTGAAGCGTAGATTGCATTTCTCGAAGAGTATCTTGCGTTGTTCGAAGAATAGTCTCGAGGTGCTCCATACGTCTTTCTTTCATAAAGGTCGCTTGCACCGTGGGGGGTAACGTCGTGGCATTCTCGAGGATATCTTTTTGTAGAGCATCTAGACCGTATAGACGCCCTTTATACGATCTAACATACTGCAATATAAAACAAATTAAAGTTAGCATATCGATTTAAAATATTTATATAATTAAATAATTATTATAACAATAATGTTATTATATACCTCTAAATAAAATTTGTCACTTTGTAAAGGACTAAGATCGTCAGGAGTTGAACCAATGGTTTGTGATTGTTGTGTGATTTTCTCCGTCATAACTTTTACCGTCCGCTCTACTCGGAGGTCAACAAGTTCAAGTTTGTTGACCTCTTCCCCGATGATAGACTTCTTCTTGGCGTGAGTCTCAATGATCAGATCAAGAATAGTCAGTTCTCTTTCCATTTCTCTGCATTTATAACATTATAATAATATGATTAGATAACAATTTAAATAAAATATATTAAAATTATAAATATAAATATTTCTTACCAATTCTTTCTTTCTTTTTGGAAACTACTTCGATCTCGAGGTATGGCGATACGCCATACCCGAGAATTTTCTCGTCGTACCGATATTTTTTGGCCTTCTCGGTTTTGGCCATGAATTTCTATGACTCCCAATGTTGGACGAGTTGGTTAAATACCTCATCCATTGCTCATGTCGGTTTGGTGTTCTTCTGATAATAGTTGCACTTGGCGTTGTTCATCATCATCAAGCACAACCGAGCTTACATATCACATAGATGCGCGATGTATCATTCTTCCACCATCTATATGCGGACTACAAAATTAAATTTAAATGAATTAATTTATGAATAAAAGTCAATAATAATTTTAAATTAAATTTTATATTAAATACACTTATGATAAATGTACACCACCATCGACAACGTATAACTTCTGGCGTCACCTGCCAGGAGTAATAAAGTCGATCTTGTAATGAATATTGGATGATGTTGTTGTTTGTGTGTTTAAGAACATCATCCACACCAAACCTACACATGTAAACACAATCTGATAATAGTTATAATTAATTGAAATATCAATATTTGTAAATAAATAATATATTACCATAACTGAAGAAGCTAACCGGCGGAGATGCGACAAGGCTCGAGAGAGACATCGCAGAAGGGAAGGTTCTGGAATGAGGGTTGAGGGAAGCCTAAACCGAATTAATAATTTCGGTGGGCTTTGCCTTTGCCTCGGCCCAGACGCAATGACCCAGCGGAAGCCCACAGTCTACAAGAACGACCCAACGACTTCAGGAGCGGCCCAGCAGCTCGTGATCAGCCCAAAACAGAACGACGAGAGCCCATGCACTAGGAAAAAGACAACGGGATCAGGAGACATGGAAAACGAAGGTTAACGGTAGTGCAGGAAAGGTTACAAACATCTTGCAGAGAATTAAAAAAACCAGTACAAGGGAATCACCCTATTTTTAGAAATACTAGAGTAGTATGTGTAAGGATTTGTCGGTAAACGACAAATTCATCTTTTGTAAGAAAAAAGTTTAATATATATGAATAGAAGAAAGGTGTAAGGTGTATTACACCTGAGAAAAATCATCCATTGTTCTGAGAGTATCACAACCGAGAGAAACCAGAAACATTCATAGCCATACGAGAGTTCATAAACACAAATCCCATTTTTCTTTTTCAAGTTTGCACAATATTAAGATGGAGAAGATGAATCAGCTCATGAGAAATTAACTTATTGTTTCATGAGCCTTTTAACAACAATTGGTATCATAGCCTTTCGGATCTAAAGGCCGAGAAGGAGCACTAGCACAAGCACCATTTCAAGCACAAGAGACAACACAAGCAACAAACAAGAAGATGGAGAATACACCACAAATACCCATTTTCGACGGAAAGAGCTACAATCTGTGGCTTATAAGAATGAATGCATTGCTTAGGTCTAAGCAACTGTGGAAGGTGGTCACAAAAGGACTACCCGAGAAGCCTGTTACAGGGCCTATTCCCATGGATGAGGTTTTACAAAAGGCGGTGCAGACATGGAAAGAAACAAAAGCAAGAGATCAGACCGCATTGCAACTTTTGTTCAGTGCGGTGTCTGATGAGATTTTCGCTACACATCTATCCGTGTGCGAGACGTCAAAGGCTGCTTGGGATCTCCTTAAGGGGAGGTTTCAAGGACCCCAAGACAACAATGATCAATCTCCAACGGTTGAGAGCAAATTACTACACTCTACGGCAGAGTGAGAAAGAAAGCATCAAGGATTTCACTAATAAGGTTACAGAACTGGTGAATGAAATGAGGGCGTTTGGAGATGAAATTAAGGAGGACACTCTGGTGTCAAAAATCCTGTGCTCACTACATGAGCATTTTGACCCATACGTTGGGTTCATTGAGCAGATGAAGGATCTCACCACACTCACGGTGGGAGAACTCGTCATTTCTCTTCAGTCTCAGAAGGTGAGACTTGAAGATAGGCACGGTGGTGGTCTGGAGGGAGCATTCCAGGCAAAGTTCAAAGGTCTTAAGATCAAAAACAGATCTGAGTTCAGTAAGAAATCATATGGAAAAGGAGAGAGCAAGTTTAAAGGGAAAAAGTATTGCAACATATGCAAGAAAGCTGAAGAAGCTGACCGGCGGAGATGCGACAGGGCTCGAGAGAGACATCGTAGAGGGGAAGGTTCTGGAATGAGGGTTGAGGGAAGCCTAAACCGAATTAATAATTTCGGTGGGCTTTGCCTTTGCCTCGGCCCAGACGCAATGACCCAGCGAAAGCCCACAGTCCACAGGAACAGCCCAGCGACTTCAGGAGCGGCCCAGCAGCTCGTAATCAGCCCAAAACAGAACGATGGGAGCCCATGCACAAGGAAAAAGATAGCGGGATCAGGAGACATGGAAAACGAAGGTTAACGGTAATGCAGAAAAGGTTACAGACATCTTGCAGAGAATTAAAAAACCAGTACAAGGGAATCACCCTATTTTTAGCAATACTAGAGTAGTAAGTGTAAGGATTTGTCGGTAAACGGCAAGTTCATCTTTTGTAAGAAACAAATTTAATATATATGAATGGAAGAAGGTTGTAAGGTGTACTACACCTGAGAAAAATCATCCATTGTTCTGAGAGTATCACAACCGAGAGAAACTAGAAACATTCATAGCCATACGAGAGTTCATAAACACAAATCCCATTTTACTTTTTCAAGTTTGCACAATATTAAGATGGAGAAGATGAATCAGCTCATGAGAAATTAACTTATAGTTTCATGAGCCTTTTAACAACAATAACATCCTGCCATGACGTTCGAGATCAATAATGGGAATAGTGGAACGTTCGTTAAAGTTATCGATCAAAGCATCAATATCCACCATATCATCTTACTCATGAAATATCAAGGGTGCCAATATAGATGAAGGAAGCCGATATCGTGGCGGCGGTGGTGGTGTGGCATGGAACCTGGTAACAACTCACCATGACCAATAAATCGCCGATCTGTCATTGTGTTTAAGGATTTAAGAATTATTTTTTAGAGAAACTGATATTTTGTTTTTGAGTTTGTGTTGAAAATGAAATGTTCAACGATCGTTGGAAATTGTTATTTCAACGGATTTTATTAAATGATGTGAATGTTGGGTTTCCAACGGGTATCCGTTGAGATTTCCAACGGATAACCATTGGAAATTATATTCCCGAGGAAATGGATGGGATAAATGGGTGTACATATTCTTTCCAACAAGCATCCATCGGAAAACATCGTCCCAATGCAACAAGGGTACTAGGCGGAGTATTGATATCATGACCATTTCCAACGGATACACATTGAAATGTTTTAATGGATATTTGTTGGAAACGTCTATTTAGTTTAACGATACAACCTTTCAACGGGTATCCGTTAGAATGTCTCAACGGATGCCCATTGCAAATTGAAAAACATAAAATTTTTGTAATTGTAAAACATAATTAAATGATTTAACGAGGTTTCATTATGGTTACCAACGAATGCCCTTTAAATGTTAATTATATGATATTAAAAAAACAACCTATTCCCTCCTGAACTTTACCACTTTAATCCTATTCCCCCTAAAATTTTCTGCTCATCCAATTCCCCCCTAAACTATCATTACTCATCATATTCCCCCTGAACTTAAAAAATTTATCCTATTCCCCCCTCCGTTAACTTTCCGTTAATTTTTCCGTTAAATATTTCTAAAACATCCTATTTCCCCCAAACTATATTATTTCCAGCCTATCCCCCGAACTCTATGAATTCCAGCCTATTTCCCCGAACTATATGAATTCTAGGCTATTCCCCCCAAACTATATAAACTATAGTCTATTTCCTCCGAACTATATAACCTCTAGTCTATTCCCCCCACGAACTATATAAACTCTAGTATATGCCACCCGAACTATATGATTTCTCTAAAAGTAACATATTTTCTTTAATTTTTAATGTATTATTAAATTTTTTATATTCAAAAATATTAAAATAAGAAATACTTTAAATTCTAACGATTACAAAAAATTCTATATGGTTTCTCTAATAGTAACATAATTTTAAATTGTGGTTATTATATATGTAACATATTTTCTTTAATTTTAATATATTATTAAATTTTGTATATTAAAAAATATTAAAATAAAAAATACTTTAAATTCTAACAATTACAAATGATTGATAAAAAATATTAAAATAAAAAATACTTTAAATTAAAATAAAAAATACTAAAATATCTTCAATATGAATGAAAACACACAAGTCTAATGATTATAAAACGATAAAAAAATATAATATAATGTTCAATTACACAATAAGTTCATCATTACTAAACGATAAAAAATATAACTTGATGTCCAAAAATATAACTTGATGTCCACAAAAAATTTAAAACACATTAAATTTAAAGAAAATATGTTAAGTATGTAATAATCATAATTTAAAATTATGTTATTATTACAGAAATCATATAGATATTTTTGTAATCATTAGAATTTAAAGTATTTTCTGAAGATCATTTATGGACATCAAGTTATATTTTTTAGTAATGATGAACTTGTTGTGTAATTGAACATCATATTATATTTTTTATTGTTTTATAATCGTTAGAATTGTGTGTTTTCATTCATGTTGAACATATTTTAGTTTTTCTATATTTTAGTTTAAAGTATTTTTATTTTATCAATCATTTGTAATCGTTAGAATTTAAATTATTTTTTATTTTAATATGTTTTAATATTCAAAATTTAATAATACATTAAAATTAAAGAAAATATGTTTTGTATATAATAACCACAATTTAAAATTATGTGACTATTAGAGAAATCATATAGATTTTTTTGTAATCGTTAGAATTTAAAATATTTCTTATTTTAATATTTTTGAATATAAAAAATTTAATAATACATTAAAATTAAAGAAAATATGTTACTGACGCGATCCCATTGGAACGACACTCTAGACTAAATGTTGTATTGGATAGGCCTTGCTGCAACGGGTTGCACAAGGTTTGTGGAACGGATGGTCACACAAGAGTTGCGGAAGGCTCTCGATTCACCGGTTCGTCTCCAAAGGATGTTACACACCAACGAAGAACGAACAAGACGTTGGATATTACACACCAATGAATTTGCTTGATATTACACACCAACAACAAGAATTCACAAGGACATTCAAGATAGAAATTCAATATTCAAATTGATTCAAAGATGGCTTGTTCAGGGGGGGGGGGCATATACATAAACCAAGGCCATGCAACATTAAAGGGCAGTCTTCATGCAAGACTACAAATAAATGCATAGAAAACATAAAATAAAACATTAAGACAAGTTGTAATTCGTGCATATGAAAGCGCGAACTTATCTTGAAACCCTCGGGATATTAATTAGATCTCGGGAAAAAGTAACACATGCTGCCTCGTTAAAAACCCATCGTCGAAAAACCCCGTGGGACAAAACCGATGAAGGGAAAAGAGTACACGCAGATCACTTACCTAATTAATAACCGTTGCGGGGCGGGCTTCGGCTTGGATAACCTTTATTATGGTCGTTACTTCACGTGGACTCGAATAATCTTCGTGAACATGGACGGCTGCGAGAATCCCGATAACTACGTCTTTAAGCTTCGCAGTCTTGGCTTGGGTTACAGGACCAGCTGGTAGGGTCAGGGCCTCTTCCTCCTTAGCCCTAGCTTGGGTTACGGGACCAACGTCTTTCGATCTGGTCATATCTCGGGTCGCGCTGGTGGTGGTCGCATCTCGGGTCGCGCTGATGGTGTCTCGGGTCGCGCTAGCAGCGTTTCGGCTCGCACTGATGGCGTCTTCTTCCGCGCTGGAGGTCGCATCCTCTTCTACGTTGTTGGTCGCATCCTCGATGTCCTCCGGGATCATATCATGCCCCCTTCTTGGAAAGGATTTGCCCTAAAATCCGCTTGATCTCGCAAGTCGAGTTGGTAGGCGTTGTTGCTGATCTTCTTGGTCACTGAGAATGGGCCGTCGATCCGGGGCATCAATTTGGACTTCTGCTCATTCCGGAATCGTTCTTTTCACAGGTGAATCCAAACTTGGTCACCGGTTTTGAAAATCATTCGCTTTCGGGCTCGAATACGCCATAGGTAATGATGCCACGTTTGTAACGCTCTCATAAGCGTGTATAGCTCCTTGTCGTAGGTGGCATAATTTAGAGTTGCACCTCCGAGCTTCTTGCTGAAATAAGCAAATATTTCCCATTCCTGCATCAACATTGAACAAATGCCTACACCAGATGCATCAGTTTCAAATGTCTTAAGGAAATATGGTAAAATTAACAGAGAGGTTTGAGTAAGCTTTTTGTTTAGCGTTTGGAACGCTTCTTCTTGTGCTTCTTCCCACCAAATGTTGTCCTTGATAACTTCAGTGAGAAGGGCTACCCAGGTGCTGAAGTCCTTCACAAATCGACAGTAAAACCCCGCGAGTCCATGGATGCTTCAGACTTCCCCGACGGTCTTTGGACTAGGCCATTCCCGAATGGCTTTGACCTTCTCTTCGTCCACCTTGACTCCATCTGCACTAATAACAAAACCTAGAAATCCAACATTATCCGTACAATAGGTACACTTCTTAAGGTTAGCATATAGTTAGACTCGGCTTTTCCTTTATCTCGTGAAACCGATGGAACCACTTTGATTGCGTCTCGGGCTGCTGAAGCAGATTTGTTTCTCCATGGATAGCTCGGTTTTTCCTCTCATTGTTGAATGTATTTTCCAGCCCCAAAGTTAGAACGAGATCTCTTTCTTCGCTAGACATCAAAGCAAACCACTACGAATCTACCTATAAACTCTCTAAGAACTTGGTTCATTAGACGTATAAAGGTACTAGGTGCATTCGATAACCCAAAAGGCATAACTAGTCACTCATATAATCCATGCTTAGTTTTAAACGCAGCTTTCCACTCATCACCTTCCTTCATCCTAATTTGATGATAACCACTTTTAAGATCAATTTTTGAAAAATATCCTACTTCCATGCAATTTTTCTAACATGTCATCTAGCCTAGGAATAGCATGTCGATACTTCACCGTAATGTTGTTGATTGCGCAACAATCATCACACATACGCAACTGCCATCCTTCTTCGGCACGAGCAGCACGGGTACAACGCACGGACTCATACTCTCGCGAATATGTCCCTTGTCCATGAGCTCCTCCACTTGCCTTTGTAGCTCCTTAGTCTCCACGGGATTGGTTCGGTAGGCTGGCCGATTTGGTAACGTGGCTCCGGGAACGAAATCATTTGATGTTTGATTCCACGTATCGGTGGCAATCCGGTGGGGTTCTCCTCGGGAAAGACATCGCCGTATTCCTGCAATAAGTTAGAAATCTCACTCGGCAGCGCCAGTGCAAGGTTAGCTAAGCTCGAGAGATCTTCCATATATACAAACAATAATACTGACTGATTCGAGTGAAGAGATATCTTGATCTCACCCGATTTTACGTAGAAGTTCGAAGACTGATGCGTATCAGAGTTAAATATAACCTAATCTACCCGCAAGTGCACGGCACGTGTGTAGTATTTTAGGTGTCGATCCCACAGAGACTATGCAACGCTACCTAAACCCGAAATACGAATCAAACTTGCTAACGAAAGAGTGGTGATGAAGAATGAAATACTAAAAGTGACTAAACTACTTGGGTTCTAACGATGAGATAAACGTCCTAGGAAACCGGTTTCACCACAAGACTACCAAAACCGACGACCAACCTATCTATCATGCAATCCCAGATAAAGCTATCTAAGGCGTGTCTATGCCTTGAGAGAGGGTAGGTATCATGTTAGGATCGTCCGCCTTAGATATCTTTAATTGGGATTGCATGATAGATAGGTTGATCATTGGTTTTGGTAGTCTTGTGGTGAAACCGGATTTCTAGGACGTTTATCTCATCGTTAGAACCCAAGTAGTTTAGTTACTTTTAGTATTTCATTCTTTATTCACCTTCTTTCGTTAGCAAGTTTGATTCGTAGTTCGGGTTTAGGTAGTGTTGCGTAGTCTCTGTGGGATCGACACCTAAAATACTACACACGTGCCGTGCACTTGCGGGTAGATTAGGTTATATTTAACTCTGATACACATCATTGTTGATCGATTGTAATCGACTTGTGTAACTCTTGGAGATTGTGATTCAGAGCATATCGCTTGCGCATTATGGCTTTCATTTCCAACCATGTTGCTACTGGTTCTTCTCCGTTTCGCCGTCTAGAAATCGTGAGTTGATCCCACCAACTCAATGCGTAGTCATAGAATTCCGTGGCCGCTACCCTCACCTTCTTGGCCTCGGGGTATGCTTGACAACCAAAGACGAGCTCCACCTTTTTCTCCTATTCTAGGTAGGCTTCCGGGTAGGCCTTGCCGTGGAACGCTAGAATTTTCAGCTTGAGACCAGCGAGGTCGTCCCTCGGGTCGTCTCTTCGTTCCCTTGGCATGCGCCGCCGCCGGTAACTACTTCGGGACGAGGATGAACTGCCTCGTTCGTAGTAGTTGTTTTCCTCCTCATGCTGGTTCCTCTCACGATGCTGGAACGCATGAGCGTCTCTCGGTCGGGTTGGATGTTCGACCCGAAACTCTTGCCGAAACTCCTCCATCTTGTTGGTGATGCTTTGCTCCAAACGAGCTGCGAGAGCCTCAATGAGGTTATCATTGACCTTGCTGTTCTCGACACCTATTTCACCCATGACGTCCTACGATTCCTTGCGTGTACCTACTCACAAGTTCCTGCAAACAAACACACGAAGCAGCCACAAGCGGAAAGCGAGAAAAACCCTCGACAAGGACACATACGGGATAGATACGCACAAGATAGACACGCACAAGATAGAAACATAAACGTACGAAATGTATATATATATATATATATTTTGATTGTGTTTGTAACGTTCAACCAAGCTATGACCGAAAAGATCAAAACCAAATTGAACTAACCTTTTTGCTAGAACGAGCTCTGATACCACTTGACGCGATCCCACAACGACGCTCTGCGATCCCGATTGGAACGACACTCTAGACTAGGTTAGGAATGGATAGGCCTTGCTACAACGGGTTGCACAAGGGTTGTGGAACAGATGGTCACACGAGAGTTACGGAAGGCTCTTGATTCACCGGTTCGTCTCCGAATGATGTTACGCACCAACGAAGAACGAACAAGACGTTGGATATTACGCACCAATGAATTTGCTGGATATTACACACCAACAACAAGAATTCAGTGCCGGGTTGATGTCAGTTCTTCCCCATCGATTTTTTTGCGTATCATGTCCTATGGTTGGATCAAACCACAAAAATTTATAAAGTAACGGAAAGGCTGTTTTAAAAATATTTAACAGAAAAATTAACGGAAAGTTAACAGAGGGGGGAGTAGGATGAATTTTTAAAGTTCAGGGGGGAATTGGATGAGTAACGATTGTTTAGGGGGGAATCGGCTGAGCAGGAAAGTTCAGTGGGGAATAGGATTAAAGTGGTAAAGTTCAGGGGGGAATAGGCTGTTTTATCTAAAAAACAAATTACAAATGTTTGATATTACTATTACACAATTCACATATCTAATTCAGTTGATTCTTCGATTGGTGAGTCTTCCTTCAATTTTACATGGAATTCATCTCCATGTTCATATGCTGCATCTTGCTGTTCAACGTCTTCATAATTGTGAATGTATTCTCCATATATGTTAGTTCTTGCAAGAATCTCTTCCCGATTTTCTCTATCAATTAACCATATGAACTCAGGATGATCGGTTTGTAATGAATCTTCTATTTCTTATGTGCTGATAACTCCCCATAGTTAATCTTAACTACGACCACCACTCCTTTCGTTGACGTTTCAATGTTGTTGGATAGTGCACGTAACATAATTGATCTGCTTGATCTGTTGTGATGAATGGATCATACTTTCCATACTATTGTGCCGGGTTGATGTCAGTTCTTCCCCATCGATTTTTTTGCGTATCATGTCCTATGGTTGGATCAAACCACAAAAATTTATAAAGTAACGGAAAGGCTGTTTTAAAAATATTTAACAGAAAAATTAACGGAAAGTTAACAGAGGGGGGAGTAGGATGAATTTTTAAAGTTCAGGGGGGAATTGGATGAGTAACGATTGTTTAGGGGGGAATCGGCTGAGCAGGAAAGTTCAGTGGGGAATAGGATTAAAGTGGTAAAGTTCAGGGGGGAATAGGCTGTTTTATCTAAAAAACAAATTACAAATGTTTGATATTACTATTACACAATTCACATATCTAATTCAGTTGATTCTTCGATTGGTGAGTCTTCCTTCAATTTTACATGGAATTCATCTCCATGTTCATATGCTGCATCTTGCTGTTCAACGTCTTCATAATTGTGAATGTATTCTCCATATATGTTAGTTCTTGCAAGAATCTCTTCCCGATTTTCTCTATCAATTAACCATATGAACTCAGGATGATCGGTTTGTAATGAATCTTCTATTTCTTATGTGCTGATAACTCCCCATAGTTAATCTTAACTACGACCACCACTCCTTTCGTTGACGTTTCAATGTTGTTGGATAGTGCACGTAACATAATTGATCTGCTTGATCTGTTGTGATGAATGGATCATACTTTCCATACTATTGTGCCGGGTTGATGTCAGTTCTTCCCCATCGATTTTTTTGCGTATCATGTCCTATGGTTGGATCAAACCACAAAAATTTATAAAGTAACGGAAAGGCTGTTTTAAAAATATTTAACAGAAAAATTAACGGAAAGTTAACAGAGGGGGGAGTAGGATGAATTTTTAAAGTTCAGGGGGGAATTGGATGAGTAACGATTGTTTAGGGGGGAATCGGCTGAGCAGGAAAGTTCAGTGGGGAATAGGATTAAAGTGGTAAAGTTCAGGGGGGAATAGGCTGTTTTATCTAAAAAACAAATTACAAATGTTTGATATTACTATTACACAATTCACATATCTAATTCAGTTGATTCTTCGATTGGTGAGTCTTCCTTCAATTTTACATGGAATTCATCTCCATGTTCATATGCTGCATCTTGCTGTTCAACGTCTTCATAATTGTGAATGTATTCTCCATATATGTTAGTTCTTGCAAGAATCTCTTCCCGATTTTCTCTATCAATTAACCATATGAACTCAGGATGATCGGTTTGTAATGAATCTTCTATTTCTTATGTGCTGATAACTCCCCATAGTTAATCTTAACTACGACCACCACTCCTTTCGTTGACGTTTCAATGTTGTTGGATAGTGCACGTAACATAATTGATCTGCTTGATCTGTTGTGATGAATGGATCATACTTTCCATACTATTGTGCCGGGTTGATGTCAGTTCTTCCCCATCGATTTTTTTGCGTATCATGTCCTATGGTTGGATCAAACCACAAAAATTTATAAAGTAACGGAAAGGCTGTTTTAAAAATATTTAACAGAAAAATTAACGGAAAGTTAACAGAGGGGGGAGTAGGATGAATTTTTAAAGTTCAGGGGGGAATTGGATGAGTAACGATTGTTTAGGGGGGAATCGGCTGAGCAGGAAAGTTCAGTGGGGAATAGGATTAAAGTGGTAAAGTTCAGGGGGGAATAGGCTGTTTTATCTAAAAAACAAATTACAAATGTTTGATATTACTATTACACAATTCACATATCTAATTCAGTTGATTCTTCGATTGGTGAGTCTTCCTTCAATTTTACATGGAATTCATCTCCATGTTCATATGCTGCATCTTGCTGTTCAACGTCTTCATAATTGTGAATGTATTCTCCATATATGTTAGTTCTTGCAAGAATCTCTTCCCGATTTTCTCTATCAATTAACCATATGAACTCAGGATGATCGGTTTGTAATGAATCTTCTATTTCTTATGTGCTGATAACTCCCCATAGTTCATCTTAACTACGACCACCACTCCTTTCGTTGACGTTTCAATGTTGTTGGATAGTGCACGTAACATAATTGATCTGCTTGATCTGTTGTGATGAATGGATCATACTTTCCATACTATTGTGCCGGGTTGATGTCAGTTCTTACCCATCGATTTTTTTGCGTATCATGTCCTATGGTTGGATCAAACCACAAAAATTTATAAAGTAATTCCTTCAATCCAACGAGATCAAGATATTCCACCTATAGGATTTGGTGCAAAATGCTGTAGAAATTATCATCCTCTATTTCATTATTAAACCAAATCCGGTAATTGAACAAGCTTCTATGTTTTTCGTGTTAATAAGTGTGGAATGTGTATCCTCGAGTAAACAAAGTTTGCCAACACAATTCATATCTTGCTGGATCATTAGCCAAATCTCTTAACCAGGTAGGATATATCTCATCGGAACCTTTGACCTATATAATATAACAAAATGAATGATTATTTATAACATAAATTATTTCACGTATATATACAAAAATATGTGTACCTATGTAATCTTGACCACGAGGAATAATGTTGGAATGAGTCATTGCATGAAAACGTGACAAAATCGTGACTTTTCAACTCGATCAGCCTCGAACCCAAAATATCCACAGAGCGAGAAATGTTTGATGCATATTCATCTAGAAATTTAATGTCTTCTTTTAACCACCTCAATAAAGTTGTTTTTGCTAGCACAGATAATCTGAATATTGAGATATGTGCCCTTCCGTCGCGTAACTCAACTAAGGTCTTCGATATATTGTCTTCAAATCTTTTCTTGACTGTATGTTATTCTCCGTTTTCCCCCTCATATTCAAAACAATGTTAATGATGTTATTGATTTTTTTCAATATGAAAAATATCCAAATTATAATGTAATATAATTGATTTCCAGTGGTAGTTCTTAAAAAATGCTACATTTATACCAGTTATGGCATTCACCTTATCCTTGTGGTTACCACGTTCTTTCAAAAATGAGTTTTTTTTTATCTTTTCTGAATGTATGTCCACGGGGAAAAAATCTTCTATGACAACAAAACCAACATGGTTTTTTCCCATATACTATTCGAAATGAACCTGTATCCTTAATACATTATGGACATGCCAATCTCCCGTGCATGCTCCATACAGATAACATTTCATAGACAAGGAAGTCGCTAATTGTCCAAAACAAAACCCTTTCAATGTAAATTTTTTCTATGTATTTACTTCATAAGCAAGAATTTCATTGTTTCACAAATCTCTTAATTCATGAATTAATTGTTGAAAAAAGACATAAAAAATTTTCTACGAATTTTTTGGTCCTGGAATCAACAACTTCATAAATATTACTTCTCTTTCTAGACATATATCAAGAGGCAAATAATACGGAGACAAAATCACTGGTCATATAGAAGATTGACTTCCAGATTGTCCATATGGGCTAAACAATCGGTTTATAGAAAAAAAATAAACATTTCTCGTTTTATACACGAACTCGGGGGAAATATTTCATTGAAATCTTTCAAAGCCTTACAATCCGATGGATGTTGCATTATCCCTTCGCCTGTCGAATGTTCTGCGTGTCATCTCATTGTTGCAACAAATTCATATAACCTTCTCAAGTTTTTTGCTACAGACATATAGAACATCTTGTTGTACGATATATATTTTCACGAAGATGGTTTTTTTGAACGAAATTCACTTGCACCGCAAAATTTACATTCCAACCGATCTTTATCTTCTCCGGTAAATATTTACATATAGTTTTGGAAAATGAATTCATGGCTTTTTCAGCTACATTGTAGTCCATTTTTATACACATCAATCTTGATGACAATGATAAACGAGATTGACTTCCACGAAAACTTCATATATAGGTTGTTTCGCTGTATCCAACAGGTTGAAAAATTGATGTACCTCATTGTTCGACATATACGTTTGCTCAACAACTCCATAGCCAAGAAAAGCATCTGACACAATTTCCACATATAGATTGGTCGTCGATGTTTCATAGAGAACTTCTTCATTTCTTCTTGTGCTTCTTGTAAACTATCTCTAACGCCACGATTTTCATCGTGAAATAACTAAATTTCGTAATTCTCTACGAAACCCACATTGTAAAGGTGTTTGCAAACAATTTTTTGACTTTGATACACATATTTTTGCATATTTTGCATGGACATAACATTGTCCCACGTTCTTGATACTTCATGAACTCTCTCGATCTGTATATATCTTTATTTGAAAAATATGACAACGTTTGAAAATATATTTTATTTTGATGACTTGATGGTAAACAGTTCGAGTTTGATGTATAAATAATGGTTATTCCAATGGATGCCCGTTGAAAAAGCCAACGAATGCCCGTTGAAAATACAAATGGACGACAATTGAAATACAACGTTGGAATATTCCGACGGTAGCCTCGACATTCTAAATTATCCAATAGGAATTCGTTGGATTGAAATGACAATTTTTAACGGGCTTCCAAGGGATGCATGAGCAATGTTGCAATGGATATTATCCGTTGATCGTCTGTTGGAAATTCCAATGGATTGCAATGGATTTCGGGTCGTTGATAATTTACTAAATTCCATTACAAGCCGTTGCAAATTATATCAACGGACGGATCCGTTGATCCGTCTGTTTTTTGTAGTCTAAATCTCACTCGAATCACTCACCTATAAGCCCAAATTTTTTTATGGTTTAAGGCTTATGTTACAATCAATCCTCTTGAATGCTCTCAAACGAACAAAAAGTACTTTGCTCTCTCTTTTCTCTTTTTCTGGAATTTCGACGCACCAATCTGATTGAGAGAGTGGGTTGGACATGCATCCACTTCCTCCTTTAAATACTAAGCTTCTTTCCAAATTGTTCATTGATTTCTTTCCATAGAATTTACTTGATTTTCTCCTTTTAGATCCAAATGTCTTGTGAATGTTGCCAAAATCTACAAATATCTCACACAATTAGAAATATCAATAGTAATAAAAAATATGCATAATGAAAGTATCACAATATTGAATCTCAATAAAAATAGAAAATATGCAATATGACACAATAAAAAAAATCTTCATAAAATGCAAATCTCAAAAAAAAGGGAAATCTTCATGCACTAACAATCTCTCTCTTTTTGATATTATGCTCATGCAAACTCAGAAACGTTAAATCTATGCATCCAATAGACTACTAAAAAATTTAACCAAAAAGAGATTAAGAATATATTTAAACCGTAAAGGATTCTCCCTCTCAATTTTACCCGGATTATCACTGGTGGTACCTTCTAAGAAGACCAAAAACATAATAGATCATCTCATTAATGGTCTCTTTCATCAGAGTACTTATTCCTGTAATACATCTTAACTTATTCAAATAATGATATTAGATGTTCTTGAAGACCCCACACAAATATGGAGGAATGTACATGTAGTCATGAGTAGTTTTCTTTCATCAATTTTGTATCTCTAACTAATCAATACCGAAATCAACCATATTCCTTTAGATCTTTCAGCGATTAAAAACAACAAGTTCACGGATTATGAGCCACTAAAATTCAATAAGTTGACTTGGTTTTTTAATAAAATCGTCATTTACTTTTGAAAAACAAAACCTTTACTTAGCAAAGATCAATATTTTATATGAGGTATTTGAATTTAAATATAATGAGTTACACGATCAGTCGAAGTATACTTCGAAATTTAGCAGATTCACTTGAAGCAATTATTGTATTTACCTTTTTTCAACACTTTAGTCATCATTGTTTCTTTTATGGACAAGCACTCCGGGCTTCTATGACGTTGAAGTTGACGGATTCCCCACCACTTAGACCCAGTCTACTAGTGGTATACTCTTATGAATTCAATCGTAACGGAGTATTTAGGAACATTTTTTACCTTAAGCCTTAAGGACGTCAAAGTTGGATATCCGTCCCACCACTTAGACCCAAGCCAATGTACTCATTGCACTCATATCAGCTTTCGTTCATTCATAATTTTTTTGCATTATTTCCATTGATAACAAATTGTAGGAGTGCTCTTAAACATCTGCACACTTTAAAATACATTATGTAACAAATACGACTTTCAAGGTATACTTTCAGATGCCTCAGATGTAAAACTTTTATTTTCTCTCGTATACTTCAAATTTTAGATTTTCACGTGCAATTATGCATAACTTCCCATACCTCATATTCCTATTAATAACTACTGAGTTAAGAGTTCAAAAATATTGAGGGATTTCCACAAACACACAAAATAATTCAAATCCAAAGGTTTAGTAAAAATGTTAGCCAATTGTCATTAAGTGTGCACATTTTCGATCTATAATTGTTTTTTCTCAACTTGTTCTCTAAGGAAATGATGACGAATTTCGATTTGCTTAGTCCTAGAATAATATTTTACCGAATTCTTAAAAGTATTTATGAAACTTGTATTATCACAATAAGTTATAAAGGTTCCAGAGCCCAATACTATAGTCCAACAACATTTGATTCATCCAAATGACTTGCGTGCAACAACTTCCTAACACAAAGTACTCCGCTTCGATTGTGGAAAATGAAGTAGAGTTTTTTTTCTTACTGTGCCAAGAGATCGGATTATTTCTTAAGAAGAAATATCTTCCTAAAGTAATTTTACGATCATCTGCATTGTCTCGCTAATCTACATCACAATAGCCAACTAATTCACAATTAGTGTCTTTTATGTAATATACACCAAAATTTATAGCCCCCTTAACATATTAAATTATTCACTTCACAACTTGTAAATGAGAACTTTTTGGTTTAGATTGGTATCATGCATAAATCCAATACTAACTGCAAGATCAAGTCTATTTGCGTTCAAATAAAGTAGAATTCCAATCATTCACGATACACTTTCATCTTCTTCATCTGAATCTTTTGTTAGTTTTGTTGTGATGGACATTGTAGCATGAGCTGATTTGCATGTGTCCATCTCAAATTTTTTGACAAGATCACGAGCGTATTTGCTTTGTGATATAAAGAATCCATTTGTTTCACCTACAATCCAAGAAAGAATTTTAGTTCACTGAACATACTAATCTCAAATTCCACTGGTCATTGTTTTGACAAACCAATCTACATTCTTTTGAGATGTCGATCCAAAAACAATATCATCAACATAGATTTGAACCACAAGAAAATTTTTGTCATATTTAGTTATCATTGTCATTAGATATAAGGATTCCATCATCAATTTGTTTCACCTGCAATCCAAGAAAGAATTTTATTTCACCAGACATACTAATCTCAAATTCACTTGTCATTGTTTTGAAAAACCAATCTACTTTCTTTTGAGATGTCAATCCAAAAAAAGTATCATCTACATAGATTTGAACCACAAGAAAATTGTCATCAGATTTACGAATAAATAAAGTTCGATCTACTCCCCTTATTTTGTATCCGTTGTTGATGAAGAATGTTGCTAGCATTTTATACCATTCACATGGAGCTTGTTTTAGTCCATAAAGAGCCTTTTAAACCGATATACATGATTAAAATCTCTAGAATCTTCAAATCCACGACGTTGTTCTACATAGACTTCTTAGATGATTCCATTGAGAAATGCGCTCTTGACATTCATTTGATACAATCTGAAACCGAGAACACATGCAATACCAAATAGCAAGCGAATAGACTTTAATCTAGCAACGGGTGTAAAAGTTTCATCAAAATCAATCTCTTCTACTTGTGTGTACCCTTGAGCTACAAGACGTGCTTTATTGCAAGTTATTTGACTATCTTCATTGGTTTTGTTCTTTATTATCCATTTGGTCCCAATTACATTAATGTTGGTAGGTTGAGGAACAAGATACCATACATCATTACACATAAATTGTTTGAATTCCTCGTGAATATTCACTACTTAAAATTCATCACTCAAAGCTTCATTCACATTGTTAGGTTCAAACTGAGATATAAAACAAACAAATCTCACCAGGTCATTGTAGTTTATGCATGAATTTTTTTCATATTTTTCTTACATCATGAATATTTTCAATGACATCAACACTGGAATTATTTCTGTGTACTCGAACAACGTCACCTTCCTGTTTTGTGTCACATTCATCAACGGAGTGTTCTGGTAAAGATTATGTTTTGTGTTTGTCAACGCGCTCGTCAGGTCCACCTTGTTGTCTAAAGGGTGTTTTCATTGGTTGTTCTGCATCTATAAAAGTATCAAGCAAAACTTCAGATGCAATGCTATTTTCATCAAATACAATATTAACCGATTCAATGATACCCTTGGTACGAAGATTATAAACTCTATAAGCTACAGAATTGGTACCATATCCAAGAAACATACTTTTATCGCTTTTAGCATCAAATTTATCAAGGTAGTCATGGTCATTTAGGATGTAGCATGTACACCCAAAGACGTGAAAATAACCAAGATTCGATGTCTTACCTTTGCATATTTTGTACGGAATTTTGGAAATACCAGTTCTAACGTACACCATTTTGATGTAACATGCAATATTAATTGTTTCTACAAAAAAAATGAGGTACAACTCCTTTGCCATGCAGCATTACTCGAGCCATTTCCTGCAATGTTATGTTCTTTGTTTCCATAACACCGTTTTGTTGTGGGGTTTTAGGAATAGAAAACTCATGTAAAATACCAAGTTTATTGTACAAATTTAAAAATAAACTATTTTCAAATTCACAAACATGATCACTCATAATCCTTACAATGTTTCCTTTTATATTCATCAATTTCAAACATAAGTAATGAAATGCATTGAATGTCTCGCCTTTTTCTTTCAAAAAACCTCACCATGTAAATCTTGAAAAGTCATCAACACATACAAATGCATATCGGTTACCTCCAATACTCTCCGTTTGTATTGGTCCCATCAATTCCATATGAAGTAATTCTAACACATGATTAGTTCTGATTCCTGGGATTCTTTTGTGATGAATTCGTATTTGCTTTCTCGTTTGACATGGTTTATATACACCATCCCCTGTTCTAGACAATCTAGGTACACCTCAAACTAGATTTGAGTTAGATAACTTTAAAAGTGTACAATAATTTACGTGACCCAAGTGTTGATGTCACATGAAGTGGATCTTTTCTAACTCTATAACTTTTTAACTCTTGGGTCCATATGTAACAATCCCTACAAGAACAAACTCTCCTTTTACATTAGTAATTACACATTTTTCTTGTGAGAATTTAACTTTTAGTCATTGGTCACATAATTGGCTAATGCTTATTAGATTTGCTCGAACACCCTGTGCAAAATATACGTTAGTCAGCTCAAGTATTCTAATTGTTTTAACATCACCTTTCTCTTGTATTGTTCCTTTGCGTCCGTCTCCAAAAGTCATGTATCCCCCTTTGACATTCTTTTTAAAGTTTGATAGTAAGCTAAAATTTCCTATTATGTATCATGAACAACCAGTATCAAAATACCACATTGAATCTTGTTTATCTTGAATGGATGTGAGTGCACCATTGCAATTGAGATCAGACAGAAGAATACTTACGTTGAAAATGTGGAGATGTCCAATAGTAATTTTCTTCCCAATTATTTCTTGGTAACCAATATCTTTACTCACCATGAGTTCTTCATGGTATCCATGGAGAATAGTTTTCTCGTGCTCTTTGTCTCTTGAGGTAGTAGCATTTGGACTGGATATGTCATTTATTTCCACAGTAATAACAACTTCTTTGTCTTCTTTGCATATTACTGTTTTCAAGTTGACCTTTGTCTGATATGTACTCAGTGGAACATGGGGTATTCCTTCGTCATTGAGGGAACCAACTGAGACAATTTTTCCTTGTGTGTTTGATTCTCCACCTTCGTATCCAAGATCAAAATTATTTGATTCCTTCTTTTCTATTATGAGGAGATAATCCAGCTTCTTTGTTCCGCTAGTCAACATCTTTAATTTTTTTCTTGTTTCGTCAAGTTGGCTTTTAACTAGTGTCACTTCTTCTTCTTTCTCTTTGAGCTTCTCACAGGTATGATGTAATTGTGAACGTATTTTCTCAATTTCTTTGAGAATTTCGATGTTGAGTTCGCTCATCTTGATGTATTTTATATCTTTTCTATGGTGAGTTCATCATCACTATATTCTTCATTCATGTTTCCTCATTTGTCATTGGGGTCAATGATTCCAATGAATGCAATATAGTTCAACATCTCCTCATCGTCACTTTCTTCTTCAAAATCTGACACTATTTCTTCTTGAGTGATGAATGATTTACTGGATCCTTTTGCTTGTTTTCTGTATTCATTTTTCGTATACCCAAATCCTTGAAAGTTGTGGCATTTTGTTGCGCTCAATATTTTCAACATAGATTCTCTTTTTTTGTACATTAGGACACTCGGTTTTCATATGTTCATACCCTTTACATTCATGACATTGTATTCTTAACTTTTCTTATTTATCTTGATACGCCTTAGACGACTTGAGGTACACTTCAAGCTTATTTAGAAAATTTTTTATAATTTTCGCCAAGAGAGACACATCTTCTGCTACTTCCTCAATCCTAGATATTTTTCCAACGGTTTGTAGAGCTATTATTTGATTGGATTCTTTGCTAGTTGACCCTTGTTCCAATTGTAGTTTCATATCATATGCTGAAAGAATTCCCATAATCTCTTTGAAACTTGTTGTATCGGTGTTAAAATCCATATTCATGGCAGTTTTTTGAGCAGCACGTCTTTGAGGAAGAAAACGAAAAAGTTTATTTACCAGCTTCTTATCGTCATATGATTGTCCAAGTATAAAGAGTATTAGAACATTACTGTACATAAGGGTATTTTTGTAATTTCTTATTCCGTAATTAGGTTTAATTCTTAACCTATTGTACTTATAGCCACTTAGGGCTATTGTAATTCATTATTCAGAAATACAATTTTCAGATTTGAATTACCTTTCACATGGTATCAGAGCTCCTTGTGTCTCACGACTAAACCTAGCCGCCGGCAACCCTTTTTCTCGGCC
>CM071860.1:12049228-12076052 GCA_036759665.1 Gynandropsis gynandra
GAATTCTTATAAAAAAACGCATGTTAAATACAGGCCCAATTACAAAGAATAAAAATCTAAAAGTCCAGACAAAATTTAATAAAACATAATTCAGAAGCTGAACGTAAGGAATTTGAAAGAACAGGCCTGTATTACAACGCAGTAAAACACCTAATACTTGATAATAAAAAAGCCCGATATGGGAATGCTGAATGAATGGGCTTTAATTGCAATTCAATTGAAGCACTCAGAGTAGCCCAAATGAGAGTCTGTAATGTAAATGCCAAATTTAAATTCTAATAGGCAAAACAATATTGTTAAGACTTGTTGGCCGGAACTTTTACCCAGAAAAACCAAAAATAACGAAAGCCGAAACTAAAATGGGTATGGAAAACATTATGAATCCAAACATTATAAAAGTGACATGGAATAATTTATTTAATGTTACAAATTTCAGATGGAACCTAAATCATTAAGCAAATATGGTAAGCTAGATTAATCATAATTTCAATTGAACAAAGGGAAAACAATTTCAAAGTTTGAAATAGATAAATTAATCATAAAAAAAATCTCTTTTGTTGTCCTAAGTCTAATTCGAGAGTAGACAGGCCAGAGCCATGCATATCGGCGAATCGGAATGAGAAAAAAGGAACAGCTACAAAGGCCAAACGGTCTCTGGAAGTTATGTATATCCGGCGGGTGAGAAACAAAGCATAAATCGGCAAAGAAATTGCGCCGGGAAGACCTAAAAACCCTAAAGAATTGGCACACCAAAAACATATGGACCCAACTTTCTATCGGCTTAAATCCAGTATGAGAGAAACCAAGTGGGGCCGAAATCTATTTACCAACTGAAAGAAAAATCGAAATCGATTATGAAAAACTAAAAAAATATTTGGAAGCCCTAAGAATTTCGAAATCGTTTATACTTTTAATGAAAATACAGAAATAAAACTCTGTACATCGGACATCGACTAATTCGTCCTCTCACGCGGCTGAGATCGCCGTTGATGTTTCACTAAGAGAACTCGGGAAGAATCCGACGAAGTCAAGCGGACATCCATTCACCAGTGGAAAGAAAACCGGAATCCATTATAAAAAAGGAGGGAAAACAATTAGATACCCGAAAAACCCAGCCGTTGTTAACCAAACACGAGCAGTCGGCGTTGCAAATAAAGTCAGAGATCTCGCCGGTCGGAGACAATGCGAGCCGCGAACAGTTCCGGGCATGCAACCGCAGGCAAGAATAGAAACTGCAACGGAAATCTAAAGCTGAAAGAAACAAATGACCCACAAAACGGAAAACACCCAAGGAATCGAAATCTAAAAACAAAACATTGAGATCGGACATCGACCCTCCGATTCTCACACGCAGCCGGGATCGCCGGTTGTATTTGATTCGGAGAAGCCGAAAAAATCCGGCGGCCGGTGAGAAGAACCAAGGGGGGGATTTTTTTTAGAACCCTAAACCGAAAAATAAAAGCCAAACACGAACAGCCGGCGTTGCAGACAAACTCAGAGATCTCGCCGGTTGGAGACAATGCGAGCCGAGAACAGTCTCGGACATGCAACCGCCGGCAAGAGTAGAAGCTACAACGGAAATCTAAAGAGGGAAAAAACAAAGGAACCACGAAACGGAAAACAACCATGGAATCGAAATCTAAAAACAAAACATTGCAGATCGGACATCGACCCTCCGATTCTCACACGAAGCCGGGATCGCCGGTCATATTTTATTCGGAGAAACCGAAAAAATCCGGCGGCCAGAGAGAAGAACCGAGGGAAAATTTTTTTTTAAAACAACCCTAAACTGAAAATGAACAGATGAATAGAAGAGGTGAGGGAAGAAATGAGGAAAAAGCTGTCAAAACCCTAAAAAAATGGACGATCAGGATGGCTTACCACTGGTCGGTGGTTAGCCCGTCCAAGTTAACAAATCGGAAGATAATCCACCGGCTAAAATGGGACCGGGTATTCAAGTGGACAGGTGGCAACATCCTGCGCTGCGGATCCTTGGAGCGGGTGGGCGGGCGCCAGGTGACCCGGGAAACTCCAGCCGTTGGTATGACCCGGAAACGAGATGGACGGCCAGAAATCTGCCACGTGAAGGGGAAAAAAAAAGAGGCTTGCAAGCCTTTTATATAGTATAAGATATTATTTATTATATATATTATTATTTTATAATAAAATAATATGAAAATTTGTATAGTTTCTAATTCATAATTGACAAAACAATGTGCTAGTTCAAAAACATTTTAACCTTGATAAAGATGAATTTATGGACTCAGCTGAAATATTTTTGTGATCTATATGGGCCACATGGGCCAAGAAATTTATAAAAAATATTAACTTTTAGTTTTATTTATATTATATTAGTGTTATACTAAATAAAAATAATTATAATATCAATATTTTCTATATTTAATTTTTTTTTTTGCATTTTCTGAATTGTTATTTATATTTTTATTGTTTTTATTATTTTATTAACATATTATTTATTGAAAGAGAAAATTTAATTCTTAATAATAGAATTTTTTAGAAAAAGATATAACCCACAAACACATCTATATAACCCGCGATTATTGATGGATTAGATTGGGTTGAAAATTTTTAATCATATAAAATATAGGTTTGTTGAGCTAAAAAAATAACTTAATTGAACTGGACTAGCTCAATTGTCACAATGAACACTAAATGAAAAGCGGTAAAATGAAAAAGTCCGAAGGAATCACATAGAAACTACTCAAAGAAATAAATAAATCATACTATTCAAAGTTTCGATAGAATTATCATATGCTACATGACTCGTACCTTAAGAAAGAGCAAAAGAATAGGTCTACGGAAGACTGTACTGTGCCAAGGAATCGACTTCATTAACGTTAAGTCAAAAAAGGTAATTGGAAGTATCGGTGAAACTATCAGCATCTTTAAACATAGATGAATAAAGGAGTCAGAAACATGAGCATCACTTAGGAGAATGTCTCACTCTCTTTTCCTCACCAAAAATGACTCAGATAGTGGCTAGGGTTCGAGAGAAAGAAGATTAATGTTGAAGCATAAGAATCACTTGGAGGAGAATGTATCTCTCTTTCTTTCTGTTTTTCCACAATTTGGAAATGAGATGATGCAGTGAATCATCCATGGCGTCATATAGCAGAGGAAACATTGAACTCAATTTTAGTATGTAAGTCAATTTGATATATGATAATGGAAAAAACAAGAGGATACCAAATTTGTATTTCATATACGTATAAAATCACATATGATAAATGATGTTTCATATTTTAATCAGAACTTACTTTCATATTTTTTCCAAAAAAAAAATCATTATATTGTATGATTTTATAACTTGAATATAATTCAATTGCTCACAGATCAATTTTAATATAAAAATTGGAGGAAAAATGAATATTGGGCTGTGCCAAGGGTAGGTCCAAACTACAAAATTGGGTCGAACATTTGAGAAATGAAAAGAAGCCGAAATAGGTAGAAAATGGTGGATCACATCTATTTAAAAGAAAAAACAAAGCAAAAGGGCCAAAAAAAAAGATACTTGATTAATTACGAGGAAAATAAAAAGGTCCTACCGGGAGTCGAACCCAGGTCGCTGGATTCAAAGTCCAGAGTGCTAACCACTACACCATAGAACCACGTTGTACTGTTAGACACTATATGAAATATTGTTTTAATTAAATGTGGCAAGTGCGCGTATAACCCATTGATGCAATTTGTGAAAAACAACGAAGATAGAGTTGTTTTTGTTTATTTTTTAAATTAGTTGTTCGATATATTGATTTTTATGCTATTTCCGAAATTATTTTATTATATATTTCCTCGTTTATCATAATGTATATACATATGCTTAAAAAGTAAAAACAATAATTTGTGATTTTATGTTCGAAAGTTCAAATCCTTAGAACAAACTTGCTATTTCACAATGCTTGTGTATATAAAGAATTCTAACGTAATATATTTTATACAACTTTATTTTTGTGTAGATAAACCCATCCACTATTCTTCGTCGTACAACTAAGAAAGGTACCGAAATATTTATATTCGAAAATGTTTCTAATATATATATGCAACATAAAAGCAACAATATGGGATACATAACATACTCCATCATTTTGTCAGTATCTCAGGAATGTATATATATACATATTATATATATGTGGAATTTTATAATTACGGAACAGATAAACTCGGCAGCATAATAACAACGAAAAAAAAAGAAAAAAAAAGGGACAACTTTGGTGCACCAAGCTGCCGGCCAAGTGTACTCGAGCGAAAGAACCCTTGGCGACATACGTCTTTATTTTATGAAGTGATTCATATTTATTTTGGAATTTCAAATTATATTCTGACCAATTAAAAAGACAACATGCATGACAACATGAAAAACTAAAAAATAATATCGAGATCATTATTTGCAACTTAACCTATATCTATATAAACATACATTCTAAATGAAAATAATCAAATTATTAAAATAAACATGTTAGTTTAATTAGCAATTGGATTATAGAAAATATCTTTCATTTCAGATTTGCATCATCATTTTGATAGGTGTTAACCTTAACCACAGCCGTGTTTGAATTGAAGGAGACATACCTTTTAAGGCACATAATTTTTTCTAAAATAGAAGTGAAAATCAAAACTACAAAGGTTACCATATGTTTGAGTATTTTGATATTTAAGTAAAAAAAGGTGTATTGTGAGTTTATACAGATGCATGTATTTGTATGTATGAAATAGACATACAACTACCCAAGTTGACAAGTGTCTTATAAAAGTTTGGGGATGCTAAAATCATTTTGTTCTTCGTGTATTGCTGCAAAAGAAAAAGAAAATAAAGAAAAGAAAAAGAAAAAGAAAAAAACAAAGTAGTGATATATCCCAATTAATCTTTTGAGGAGAGTGGAATCATCACTGAGAGATAAGCCAATAAAGCCTTCAATAATTAGCATCCCCAAAAAACGAAAACAACCAATTTGGTACGTACATTACATGGAAATCTTATCTCGAAAATAATTTATATTTTGACACTTTTTTCTTTAATAAATCTTTTAAAATAGAAATATAAAATAATAAACGAAAAAAAAATCATTTCACCGTTGGTCGAGAAGTGAAATGGGTGAAATAAAAACCAATGAAAATTTCCAACTATGAATTACGAAACGACGCAATTTTAGGACGTTTTGATTATCGTTTTTTTTAATTTAATCAAGGATTGGATATCAAACAATTAAAGGATTAAAAAGAGATAGACAGACGAATAGCAAAAGAGGAGAAGTGCCCTTTTATGTTTTCAATTTGATTAAAGTTACAACATTTATATGTATTATTTGTGACGTAAATATTTCTATCAACTAGGAATCACGTTCATTCATTGATTTCGTTATTGTATAAAGCGATAGATAAATTCAGACGTGGCCGATAGCCATCTCTAAACTTGTAAACATATATTTATTCATTCAAATGTTAATGATATTTTTACTTTTTCATTTTTTACATATCTTATTCGAGATTGGTTATTAAAATATTATATTTCGTATAAATTATAAATTTACATTTATATATATCTAATTTGGAATAATTTTAAATAAGTATTTAGATCAAATCAAATTTAAAAATACTTATCAATTATATATTTTAAATGACATAATATTACATGGATTACAGCCCAAAAATAATCTATGCTAAATCACAATCAATTCGAAAAAAATAAAATCAAATTAACATTCATTTTCATAAATCACATTTTTTTACATCACTCTTTCTTGATAATTGTATTGTAAACTACAATATAATCGGCTAGAATAAAATAAGATTTCAATATATTTTGGTATAATATCAGAATTTAGGTTTATTTTGATTTAAATATTCCAATGTTGACTCATAATTGCGATGTTCATGTTTTAACATTGAATATGGACGTGAGGAGTATTATATTGTGTTGACTTATATCGGTTATGATATGAACAATGTACTCATATATATGATATTGAACAACTTTAAACTTTTGATCTAATTTTTTAGATTAATTAGGTTCAAGCTCATATTTTATATGGTATCAAAACGCATGTGCTCTTAGCTGAATTCATTGGTTTTTCTGTGGTTTTTTGCTCATCGTAACGACGATCAAAAGAGTGTGTCTACATCCCGAATGAATTACCAACATACAAGGCCCTCCCTTTCGAGAACTTGACGTGGCTCGCCAAACACATGATATTCTTATGACTTCTCCATACTATTTATACTACTCTAAAGGACCCAGAACTATCATTACAACTGTTTAACTACGTGGTGATAACATTTACAAAGAATGGACGAAACATGTTCGTCATGCGTTACACACTAAATGGAAGATCGGGTTTATTGATCACATCATTCTTCCACCTAAACTTGAGGTTCCAGAAATTGAAGAATAGGGACCGATAAACTTGATATTTGTGTCGACGAAGTAAAGGTCCTCTAGGATGATATTAAATATATGTTCTTAATAGGGAATTCTAGACGAATTTATCAATTGCGAGCAGAAATTCACAAATGCAACCAACAAGGCCTCACAATTCAAATTTACTACACAAGAATAAAGAAAATTTGAGACGAATTGGACACTTACAAACAGATACATTCATGTCATTGTGGATAGTTACAGGCTAACCAAATCCGAGATCGGGAGAAAGAACAAGTACACCAATCCTTCATGGGATTCGAAACACGATTTGGAGTGGTTGGTTCCTCAATTTTCAATCCCGATCCACTATCTTCTCTGAATCAAGTTTATTCCATACAAGGGTTATCGGCTTTGTAGTTCAATCACCGACGATGATGAAGAAATAACGATGCGAGGAAATAACAAGTCTCTCACTTGCAGTTACTGCTGTCAATCGGGACATATTGTTGTTTGTTTCTTCGAGAGGACAAGGTATTCTAACTAGTGGAAAGAATTCCAAAAATGCATGGTTGGATGGAGGAATTCACGGACACCGATGGTGTCTATACCGCTCAATCAGATAGGGTTTTCAGACCTTAGAGTGAACGTAACAACAAAGGTGTTCGATATTGGGAAGGCGTTGTCTTATTTGGAATTTTCTCATAGCCCAAATGAAAATAATAATTTTGCCACGATGATATTATGCCATAATCTCAGCCCATAAAGCTTTGTGAAAAAATTGGTTTGGAGAAAATCCCATAATATCTCTTGTTGGATGGGTAGTTCAAGCTCGATTCTGGAACGATCACAGTAAACTGTTTTTTCGGCTGGACAATGGAAAATTTTATTGAATTCACTAAAGCATCAAGTTACAATCAATCACGAAATAAATTTTTGTGATATGAGCAAACCTGAAATTGTATTTGACTTAGATACATCTAATCACATGACAAGATCTAGGGAGATGTTAGAAAATATTGAGATCACCGATATATGTCTTGTTGGTTTACCTAACAGACAACAAATATCAACCATGTGTCCTGGAGATTTCGTTTAAAATAATATAATCTGTTGAAGGATGTATTATTTTTTCATGATTTGACACACACATTTATATCAATTGCAAAATTGATCTAACAGAAAGATTGCTTAGTTTTTCTAATGAGAAATATCGTGTGATACAAGGTTGTACAAGATGGCCTTAATTAGAACGAGTGAAGAGTACAACAGGGCCTATCAATACTGAGGGGTGGTTGGGGCACGTGCAAATTAAGTTACATGGCCAGTCTGGAGATTTATGTGGTCTTTGTCATCCTTCCAACAAACTCGTGCATATTTTATCGTTTTTGAAAATAAAGCTAATGTAATTTTCGATTCAATACATTGTGATATATGGAGTCCATATAACACAACGTCAACATGTGGTGCAACATATTTTCTCATGGTTCTGAACAATTACTCTCAAGCAGTTTGGATACATTTACTAATCGCAAAGACTGAAGTTAAGCAATCTCTACTGAATTTGTGCTCAATGATAATACACCAATTTGCAAAAGATATGAAAAATGTTTGTTGTGATAATGGTAAAGAATTTATGAGCCTAATGAAGTATTTGAAGAAAATGTCATTATACATCATTGAAGTTGTGTCCACAAAACACCAAATCTCATTGCACATTCTCCTCCATCTAATCCGACAGTGTTTGATTTCTTTAACCAGATCCATCGGAGGTTCCATATGATGATAGGGGCGTATTACATCGAGTACAATGAACATATCCCATAATATTTTGAGGTGTCATGTGTACTAATACTCATAATATTTCAAAAATGTATCTTCACAAAAAAATTGTCATCAACGTGTCCTTAGAGTCTTCCTTACAGACTATATCATTACTCTACACGATATCTCAATGACCTCGTTGCTCGTCACCGGTCATCCATATGAAATTGTTAGGTTCTACCCCTTTTCTAATTTTTAATTATGTATCTTTTGATAAATTTCTCCTTCGCAACGTGTTTGGAACTTGGATTTATTATGAGATTTCTTTGGAATTACATTTGGAATGTAGTCATGCAATATGAATCATAGGTTGTTCAATTCAAACCGATCTTAAATTTTTTCATTTTTAATACAACCATTTTTTTAAATAAATCAGATTAAAAATTGATTAGTAACAGGGGAGGTTATGCCCATGTTCGACAAGAGCTGTGGAACAGGGCCCTCAATGAGTTCCCAGAAACCCTTACCCCCAAAAAATACAGAAACTCTTCCCACGATTCCCAAAAAACTCTTTCTAGAAATCAAGAAATTCTCTTTTTTGCTCTCTATTCCAAGGGTTTTTGCTTGAGGATTCAAGCAGTTTTTGTTTCCTCTCGATTTCTGAGCTTCAACCATCTGAGATCTTCAGTTTCGCTGGTATATGTCTCTGGTCTCTCGTCGTCTTTATTTTTTATTTTGTTGCGTAATCGGATGGATTAGCTTTTTTGTTTGATCCTTGTGGTTAGTTTGTGATATGATATCTGTAGAAATAGAAAAAGAAGGACTAGCAATGGATATTAACTTTTTGTTGAGTTAAAATTACTTAGAGAATTTTTACCAAATGAAAAGATAGGAACAATTGT
Source organism: Gynandropsis gynandra (assembly GCA_036759665.1). Lineage (NCBI taxonomy): Eukaryota > Viridiplantae > Streptophyta > Magnoliopsida > Brassicales > Cleomaceae > Gynandropsis > Gynandropsis gynandra. The sequence continues at coordinate 12,058,271 of CM071860.1, forward strand.
TTTATTAGTATTATTGAAACGGTATAATTGTTTTCTAAATGCAATTATTGCGTATAGAATCTTTTTGATTATTCCAATTACTGTTGCTTCTGCAGAAAGAAGTTTTTCGAAACTCAAATTATTGAAGTCGTACTTGCGAACCACTATGTCACAGGAAAGGTTGAATGGATTAGCTTTAATGGAAATTGAAAGTAGTCTCTTAGAAGATTTAGATGTGAAAAGCTTGATTGATATTTCATTTCAAAACATGCAAATAGAATAGCTCTTTTCAAATGAATATTATAGATATTTATTATATATAAAAGACATTTTTTGGTATCGAATATTTCATTTTAAAAGGGACTATTTTAATTTTATGGCACAAGATCTCTTCTCTAGTTGAGTCGGCTCTGATTAGTAAATACTTTGAAATTATCATTATTGGAATAATATTTATTATTGCGAGAATAAATTTAGATGTTTCTTAGGTTTAGTTCAATTTGGTTCAACAAAGTCACTAATTTGTTGATTAGGTTGGATGAAAAATATTCCAAACTGACAATTGGCGTATATATATGCCCATGCGATTAAGCAATAATTGTTTGGATTTTGTCCTTTATTATTTGGGCTTGGTTTTTTGACTGGCATTGGTCAACTCTTTTTTACAGCAATCCTTTTATCTTCCCTGAAAGTCGTAGTTCTCCAAATATTTGGTTAAACTCTTTTGTTTTTTTTTTTGCCTTCCATTGAAAATGTATGTTTTAAAAGAAAGTTTATGGTTTTTTTTTGTCCATTACAGTTTTTAATTTATATCAATTTGAATGTCATTTCCAAGATAAAATAGTGCGAATCACTCTTCAAAATAAAATAATTTGATTTTTTCATATTATCTATTTAATTTATTTTAAATTAATCATTTTTTTGGAACCGTTCTCTCTGATAATAAATTTATGTAATATCCAATACTTGAAAACAATATTAGATTTCTAAAGATTTTCTTCTGCAAAAAAGATGATTCATTCGGAGTTCAAATCCGCAGAGTTCAAATTCATGCTATACAAAATATTTCAATCAAATATATTGATATTTTACAATATCTTTCACAAAGAAAAATTATAATGTACTATAATGTGATTTTAAAAGGCCTTTTCATGTTGTTTATTTTATTGACAAGATTTGGTTCCTTATTTTACCTTTTAATTTTATGTGTCTCCCAATAACTCTCTTTTTCCTCTTTTTCTTTTATGATCCTTTTATCTATCCATATGTCTATAAGTATAGTTTCTCTCATTTTATAACTTTTATTTTTTGATAATTGATGATATATAATATTGGAAATTATAGTATTTTTCATGTTAGATAACCTCTCTCGCCAATCATTTCATATCATCTTCATATTCTCTTTTTATTCTCTCTTTATATATAGGGCCTCTAGATAATAATAGAAAAAAGCCGACGTGTTCGTTATCTTCATGCATGTTTTCATATAAAAAAATGTGCATGAATCTTACGTCACAATAGACACGGTTCCCATGATTTGCCAAAAAGTTTGGAATAAAGAAGCAAACCACGACGTCATTGCGATTAATGGCTTTTCCTGTTCCAGTGATTTGCTTATCCTGTTCATATTTATGTGAAGATTCATTAAAATCTAAATTTGTAATCAATACTGTTGAAATTGACAATAACGAATCTGATTGAAAATGATATGAATAATTATACATGTAAAGCATGAAATTTTATTATGTGTGGCGACCAAGTAAATTTAAGGAAAAAGGACACAAAATCTTAAAGGGCCAAAGGAATTCCAAAATTATTAGAGCGATCTAAATGGTGTTATTTAAATGATATTGATTTCTTTTTGTTAAAGGATTTCGTACGTTAAGTTGAGATATTTATATATAATATCTTCATACACAAAATTAAATACTACTATAGATGAAGAGATGACTTTTTACAAATAGTAAAATTTGTATTACTATTACATGTCTGCAAATTAAAGGTCGAATCAGTAGGAAATACTAATATATATATTTTTAAATTTCATCCATGTAGACGTGTCTTTTATTTTGTTACTCTTAAGTTATTTTAAAATTTTTGTCACGTTTTTTAAAAGTTACTTAAGATAGATAAAAAAAGATAAAACTCTTTTTTTGGGTTGGGTCAACGATGGTCAATCCTTAAATATAATACCTTAATTTTATCTTAACCAAAAAATATTGTCTATAAATTAATAAAAAATTTAACAAACAAATGGACGGACAAAAAAAAAATTTAAAAGAGGAAAAAAAACGTGAGGAGAAGATGATTGGTAGAGGAAAATGAAGGAGAGACTAGGGCGGAGACTGTAGCCACAATTTAACTTGTTATCTTTGCTTTTGTTCTTTGATGACCTCTTCTTTTCCTTTACTCTTTTACATCTCATTATCCCACATGTCTCTTCTATTCCAATTCGTATTTCTAGCACTGTAAATATATGTATTTTCTACTGTAAAATCGATTATAAAACATTTAATATTCCTTTAAATTTTACCATTTATAGTAGTATAGTATATGTAACTCAATCTTAATTACACCATTTTTTATATATTACACGCATATTTATGTCTCCCTATGATTGATGGATATAAGTAAAGTGGAAACGACTAACTAATTAACAATGTAACATTTGTTACGGATGTTCCTATTTTGTATATACCAAATGTTTTTACTAAATATAAATATAAAGTACCATTGAAGTGTTTTGGATTGTTCAAAAAATATTGCTGATGATTGAAAAAAGTCATTGACTCTATTGGAGTGTTTCGGTTTAATGGTTTATTCGGTTCAAGGGTTAGATTTTTCGGTTCATTTAAATAAATCGAATTTTGTTTTAAGGTTTGGTATACTGGGCGGATGATGCTGTTAATGTTCGTTGGTTACTTGGTTCTTCATATATAAGAACAGAGCATTTGCAGAGGTGAGGTTGGCGAGAGAGAAGATAGATTCGGTGAGGATAAAAATTGATCTTGTAATCTTCAAGCTATTGTGTGTTCGCTCCTGATCAATAAAGAGTTAAAATCTTCCCCGAGACATAGGTTGGATCAAACGATTCTATCGAACTTATTAAATCGTGTGTTCTTATATTTTCTTTCTCTTATGAATTCTTCGTCTATGATTTTCTGGGTTCTTGAGTTTGTTCAATATCAAGATGAAAATAGATTTCTAAACTCTACAAGTGGTATCAAAGACTGGTTCGTTTAAAAGGAACTAACGCTGGAAAAACTCACTGTTGTTAAGCCGAAAATACTTTTGGAGGTAAAAAGTAAACTGAAAGATACAAAGAGAAACACTGGATTTGTATTCGAGAAGACTCAAGAAATGACTAGTGGAAAATTGGAGGGGGAAAAATTTGATGGAAATGGAGATTTCACACTATGGAAACTGAAGCTTCTTGTTCAACTGGAAGTAATAGGTTCACACAAAGTTCTTGAAGATGAATGTGATGAGGAAATTGAAAAAGACAGGGACTCTAGAACAAAGAAGAATGGTATAGACCCTACTAGTTTATCTAACTGGATGGCTAGGAGTGGGAGTTTAGAAAGCTTACAAAGTTATTGCAACGAAACATTTCCAGGAATTCCATTCGTACAGGTAAATGCTCAATACCCACGTAAGCTTACAAAGTTGGTCATGATTAAGTGCTTTCTGGATCGTCTCATACCTTGCAATTCGTCCTTAATCTCAAAAATTATATCGAGATTTTTCAAACACAAAGGATTTACTTGTTACAAATATAGTCTAGCCTCTACTCTTCGTTAGATCCTGTATTTCACTCCGATAGTATCATAAATCGAGTCGATGCAGTGCTCAATGAAATGGATTTCTATATCTTCTCCGGAAGCCTGAAAGCGGACGACCAATAGATGTGAAGGCTTGCAAGCACTGAGGAGATGAGCTCCTTTCATGACAGCAGCCTTCTTTTCCAATTGCTAATTTGGCGATTGAACTTGTCCAAGAGGGGGTCAGAGTGTCTCAATCTGGTAGATACTAGGGGCAGTCCCCAGTATTTGAGAGGGAGCTGCACCTCACAGAAGCAAAGAGTACGAATGATTTTTCGTTTTGACTTTTGAATTTGATTTGAACTCAAGGTAAATTCTTTAGTTTCTTGAGTTCTGAAATGATACATAGTGCGATACAGTCAAAACAAGGTATTAGACTCCAAAAGCAATAGATACCTCATAAACAGGTAGACTCCAAACAAGACTTTGAGGGTAAAGAATCTCTTTATTATTTTTCTTTATGATATCATTTTGATGAAAGTAGTTTATGAAAATATGAATGCCAATATGTGGAAAGCGTTAAAAAGGATGTTTCTCTCAATGTTTCTACCAAACATACTATTTCTAAAACAAAGGCTCTATATTTTCAAGATGGATAAATGAAAGACCATGGAAGATAATGTAGATGAATTCTTGAAACTAGTTTTAGACTCCGAATATCCTACAAATCAACATCTCATATGAAGACCGAGTTATGTTCTTGATGAATTATTTTCCTAGTCAATATGAACAGCTGAGGCTCACTCTAAAATATGGAAGTGAAACTCTAACACTTGAGGAGATGACTTCTGTAGCTTTCTCTAGGGAATTGAAGTTGAATGCACAAAACAAAATCCAAGCAACATCGAGTGTAGGTTTGTATGTCAGAGGTAGATCAGAGAAAAGGGATAACAAGAGTTCAAAGAACAAAGATAGATCATGATCAAAGTCCAAAGACAAAGGGCAAAGAAAGTTGTTGGAAATGTGGAACAGAGAGGCACTTATAGAAGGATTGTCCCTCAAAGAAAAAGGTAAACTTCCAAGAACAATCAAACTGAATCAATGAAAATATTTCACCAAATGATGTGTTTGAGACAAAAGTTCTCACCATCTCAAACAAAGATTAAGGAGAAGAATGGATCATTGACTCTGAATATACCTTCCACATGATACTCAGAAGAGAATGGCTTGAGGATTTTTCATAAATAAAATGAAAGAAGAGTTCTTTTGGAAGACAACAAGATATATGTCCAACTTGAAAAGAAATCGTATTTCTTTGGGAATGTTTAATAAACAAAGATACGAGTATAAGTCACAAGATGAAAGTCTTAAGATCCTAAGGGACAAATTGTCAAGCTCAAAAGTACATTCTATATTCTTGATGGATATACAATTGCAGGGAAGATTCATGTCATCAAAGAAGACACAAATGAAACTTCTTTGTGACCACATGTGCATGAAAGGATTAGATATCCTATTAAAAATAGGTTTTCTTGAAAATTCAAAGATCAAACTCTTGACATTCTGTGCTCGAAAAGTCTCACAAGCAGCTTCACCATTGAAAAAAACACAACCAATAAGGGTGTTAGACTACATTCAATCAGATCTATGTGGTTGAACAAATGTGGATCTATCTTTATCAGGTTATCGATATTTTTTATTACGATTGACGATTTCTCTATAAAGGTGTGGATCTACTTCTTGAAACATAAGAATGAAGTATTATCGAAGTTTAAAGAATGGAAACTGTAGGTTGAAATGCTAAGTATCAAGAAGATTAAGTACTTGAGGATTGATAATGGATTGTAGTTTTGTAACACCAACTATGACAGTTTATGCAAGGAAAACAGTTTAATCAGACATAGAACTTGTTCCTATTATCCTCAACAGAATGGAATTGTTAAGGGAATGAATAGAATAATCTTGGATAAGGTAAGGTGGTTATTGTCAGATCTGAACTTGAGAAGAATTTTTGGGATGATGTTGCATATGTTGTTGTGTACACCATAAATAAATCATTATCCACAACCATTGAACTCAAAGTGCCACACGAGTTATGGTCGGGGACAAAACCAAGTTACAATCATATGAAGGTATTTAGGTTGAGGGTAAATTGAATCCAAAGGCAAAAAAGAGAGTATTTATTGGGTATCCTACATGAATTAAAGGGTACAAGGTATGGTTACCTATTTAGCAGAGATATGTTGTCAACAAGGATGTTGCATTCAATGAACTTCAAGTTTCTAAAGAAGTGTTTAGGAAAGATCTAGACAGGAAAGCTGCTGATGAATCAGATATGTATATGTGGACTTGAGTCAAAATCATTAGAAGACATCTGGTGAAAGTGGGGCTAATAAAGGTAAATTGTATTGTATGGTGATGATGCAGTTGGAGGAACATAAATTAGTCACCATGGTATCATATTTGAGTCATATGAGGATAATAAGGAGAATCTTACTGAATATTAACTTACCAGAGGCAAAAAAAAAAGAAATACGATTATCCCCAACTGAATGCCTCTAAACATATTTGGTCAAGTAGATATTATGGCTTTTGCTCTGAATATGATAGGAGAAATGGAAATTGATGAACCTAAATCATTTTTAGAAGCCCAGGAGAAGTAAGGACTAGTTACAATGAAAACATATCATGACAAAAGAAATGAATTCTTTACAGAAGAACAACACATGAAAATTTTTTTCTAAAGCCAGAAGGAAAAAGAATAATAGGTTGCAAATGGAAATTCAAGAGGAAGTCTTGAATATCTAGATGGAATACTCTAAGTTCAAGGCCAGATTGGTTACAAAGGGTACACACAAGTTGAGGGAATAGACTACAATGAAGTTTTCTCCCCTATTACAAAACTATCTCTTAGGATGTTTTTGTCAATTGTGACCATTCACAGCCTGGAGCTGGAACAACTAGATGGGATTGTCATTCTACATGGGAATCTTGAGGAACATATCTTAATAGAAGCAAGTATGATGTATGTGTGTACACGAAAAAAGTCTCTTAAGGTAATTATGTGTTTCTACCATCTATTTTGATTACATGTTGTAGCAAATGATAAAACAGAGATTAAAAAATTAAAGAAAATGTTAAGTGATGAGTTTTAAATGAATGATATGGGACCAACAAGCTATATTCTTGGGATTGATATAACAAGAGACAAATCAAAAGAGGTTATGAATGTGTCACAAATGAGTTATCTATTGAAAGTGCTTAAAAATTTTGGAATGTTTTAAGCCAAACCAATGCAAACAACTCTAGGCTCATATTTCAAACTTAAAACAAACTCAAAAGATCAAGAGCTATCAGAAAGAAATTACATGGAGAGTATACCATACTACAATGTTATGAAAAGCCTCATGTATGCAATGATAAGGACACATTCACATTAAACTCATTGTGTTGGTTTAGTAAGTAGGTTATTGAGTCAACGAGGCAAGATTCATTGGAAAGCAGTTAAATGAATCTTCAGGTATTTTCAGGGAACTCTAAATCTTCAACTGGTATACACAAGTGAGTCAATGGTTATGGTGAGTCTTTAAGGTTTTTGTGATGTAGATTATACAAGTGATCTTCATAAGCCAATATCAATTTGTAGTTATGTGTTTACAGGGGAAAACAACACTATAAGTTTGAGATAAAAACTATGGCATGTTGTGGCATTATCCCCAACTGAATCTCAGTATGCCAATATCAATTTGTAGCTATGTGTTTATTGGGAAAACAACACTATAAGTTTGAGTGGATGTATTGAAGAAAAGATCTTGTAACCGTGGAAGTTACTCAAGAATTCTTATATGGATTGGAGTAGTTCATGAGTTTTGCATTGATGCAACCTTTGTGTCAAGAACATGCAAAAATGTTATGTCCCTACAAAAGATGCAAAAATATAAAGTATCAAAGTCAAAAAATTGTTTGCAAAAATCTTTACATGGGTTTCGTAGAAAAATATGAAATTTGGTTATTTTCCGGTGAAAATTATGGCGTTAGAGATAGTGTATAAGAAGCACAAAAAATTGAAAGAAATGAAAAATTTATTTATTAAACGCCGACAAACAATCCATATGTGAAAAGTGTGTATATGTTTTTCCTGGCCATGGAGTTATTAAGCAAACGCGTGAAGAGACGAGTCACAATGATTTTTCAACCTATTGGATGCGGAGAAACAACCAATATATAAAGGTTGTCATGAATGTCAGTCTCGTTTACCATTGTCATCAAGATTGATGAATATAAAAACATACTACAATGTAGCTTAAAATTGCATGGATATATTTTTCAAAACCATGCATGAATATTTACCGGAAAATAATCAAGCTCTTGAAATATTTTATAAACTAGAAATATTTTAAAAGATTTAGGAATGCCACGTGAGAAAATTTATGTTTGTATAAATAGCTATGTTGTTTTGGGAGAAGATAAAGACTTATTTGAATGTAATTTTTTGGTGAAAGCAGATTTCGTCCAAAGAAATTATATTCACTAAAATATGTACCGTACAAAAAGATGTTCTATATTCGTGTAACAACGAGGTTGAGAAGATTATATGAATAAAAAACTACTCCGACAATGAGATGACACACATAACACTCGACAAACAATGGAATAATTCAACATCCATCGGATGGAAAGGCTGGAAAGATTTCAACGAAATATTTCCTAAATTCGCGTATCAAATAAGAAATGTTTATCTTTGTTTGTGCACAGATAGTTTTAGTCCATATGTAAAATCTAGAAGTCAATATTCTTTGTGTCCAGTGATTTTGTCTATGTATAATTTGTCTCCCGATATATATCTAAAAAGAGAAATAATATTTCCGGCGTTGTTGATTCCAAGACTAGAATATCCGAAGAGAAATCATATATTTCAGCATATTTTATTTCGAATCACATATTCCAACGAAATAAACTATCTATATCAATATAATCCTCCATTTGGCGTATTTTTTGAGATTTTTACACCAATTGGACACACAGGAGGGAAATCCAAAGAATATTAACTAACACAAGTGGAGTATAATCATGTCCACACATATATTATTAAATTTTCAAGAGCTATTACATTTCGAAAAGTACAAACGATGACAATCGATATTTTAATTTACTATATTTATATATATGTGATAACATACTCTGATTACATATATTATTTTGAAGAAGTTGAACGGAAACATGTAGAAGATGAACATGGCGATGAATTTAATACACAATTAAAGGAAGACTTGCAAATCATAAAATCAACTGAAGAATAAATGTGAATTGTGTAATTTGTACGATCACAATTTTGTGATTTGTTTTTCTACATCATATATTTCACTTTCAATGGGAACCTGTTGGCGAACGCAATTGAAACCCGTTGAATCATTTAATTTTGTTCGATATTTAAAAAATTCACATTTTTTCAATTTATAACGAGCATCCATTGAGAATGTCCTACGAATACCCATTGTAATGATTTAACATGCAAAAGATTACCCGTTAAAACAAAAAAAGTTTCCAACGGATGCTTGTTGACAATTTTCAACGGGTGACCGTTGAAAATGGCCATGATGGCTATACTCCACCTAGTACCCTCGTTGCACGGGGACAATGGTTGCCAACAGGCATCTGTTGAAAATATAAATGGGAAATTGAAGACGTACAATCATTTATGCCATATGTTACCTCGGGAATAAAAGTTTCAAATGGTCATCCGTTGGAAATCTCAAAGGGTGATCGTTGGAAACCCAACAATCACGTCATTTAATTATGTTAATTGAAGTGACATAATTTCCAATGGGCATCCGTTGGTATTTCTAAAGGATATTCGTTGAAAAATTTTGTATTTGATCCATTGAACAGTTCATTTTCAACACAATCTCAAAATCAAAACATCAATTTCTTAGAAAAATAATTTCTGAACACTTAAACACAACGAGAGTTCGATGCTTTTTAGGTCATTGTGGGTTGTTGGTGGGTTCCGCAGAAGCACCACCACCACCATTGCCGCCACCATATCGGTTTTTTCACCTATATCGATACCATCAATATTTGATGAAGAAAATGATATTATGGATATTGACGCTTTGATCGATACTTGTGATGAGCGTCCCACCATTACTATTATTGATCTCAAACGTCTTGACGAGACGTTATGGTAAGATATTATTTATTTACAAATATTGATATTTCAAATAATTATAACTATTGTCTAATGATTTTGTTTACATGTGTAGGTTTGATGTGGATAATTGTTTTAAACACACAAACAACAACATCATCCAAGGTTCTTTACAAGATCGATTATATTATTTCTGACAGGTGACGCGAAAGGTTATACGTCGTTGGTGGTGGTATATATTAATTATAGGTGTATTTAATATAATATTTAGTTTAAATTTCATTTGTAATACGCATATAGATGGGGAAGGACACATCGCGCATCAATACCACCTGGACGTGTGATATACAGGCTCAGTTGCGCTTGATGATGAATAACTACAAACGCAACTATTATACGAAGAAAACCAAATCGACATGGGCAACGGAGGAGGTATTCAACCAAATTATCCAACATTGGGAGTGAGAAGACTTTAAAGCCAAAAGTGAGAAGGCAAAAAAATGTCGGTACGACGAGAAAGTTCTTAGGGATGGTCCGCATCGTCATACCTCGGGATCAAAGTCATTTCCAAAAAAGAAAGAAAGAATTGACAATAAATATTTACATTTATATTTTCAATTTATTCTTATTTAAATTGTTAACTAATCATATTATTATAAAGTTACAATATTTGTATTATAACGAGATCTTGTATTGCACTAGATATACCAATTGTAAAATTTCCTCCAAGATTCCGTAAAATTTTTGTTCGTTGATCGATTCACAATAGTTTTTACCTTCTACTCATACAAATAGTTCATATTTTACTTCAATTTTCCATGTTTGCAAGTGTGAAAGTTGTAACCACATGTAAAATACATTGGTCAACTCGTAATTTTCACAATTGATCTCTTAACAATATCTCGCAGCTACAATGGGTGATTGTCCATCTTAATATGCATGCTTATAAATATATTATTATATTAATAAATATTTTATATACTTATATTAAACGATCATTTACTTACATATTCCCTTATTCATGTTGATAAATCTCTTTCTTTAAGTTCTTGAAGTTGAGATTCATTGATGTTCACATATGTATTCTTCAATATGTCATCAAATATCCTATAAATGTTACAAATGGTATAGGTATTCACAATTAGATCCACTTATATATAGTCATAGTAAGTTACCTTTTAAAAGGTATTAGATATTCGTAGTTGAATAGAATATACGTACGTACGATATGTAGATCTCGTTATGATAGCAATACATCTTTTGTCTTATCAACAGTTTGACCAATTCTACAAAATATATCCAGAACATCAGGTATTAGATATGAAAATTTCACACCACCATCAAAATATTTATTTATATTCCTACTTCACGTTTGAACATGTGGCTCGAAGTAGTAATAAATAAAGAACAATATTTATTCATTCACATATTGTTCCATAATTGAACCCTCTGGATGAGCTTTTTGTTTGTGTTTTTCTTCAGATGAAACATAAATCTCTCAAATGGATACATCCAATGAATTTGAATTGGACCTCCTAATGTGGCTTCGTGCGGTAGATCAACTGTCAGATTCTCATTAAGATTGAAGAATGATGGTGAATAATATTCTCCAAGTTAATAGTATAGTAACTATATTACCTTTCTAGTATACAAACCACATCCACACTTAAATTCCTCGCACATAAATCTCAAAAAATATGTTAATATCTGAAACATGAAAAATATTAGTTTAATATTGAAAAATTAATAGATTTAAATTACTAATAATATTCTTTCAAAAAATCAACCTTACATCCAATTGCTTCGTATGCATATTTGTTCAACAATTCAGAAAAATATATGGGAAGTAGTCTTTGCATGAATACATGACAATCATGACTTTTCTATCCCTAATAACTTTTCTCCTTGAATATCAATGCACCTTCTAATGTTAGACGCATAACCATCAGAAAATTTCACATCTTCTTTCAACCACTTCAACAATTTGTGTTTCTCCTTATTCGAAAATCTGAATATCGGAACTGAAGCTTTATCGTAATCATTGATATGTAACTCCTATCATGAGCAATACTATTTCAGATTCTTGTGTGATTTAATGTTTATATTTCATCTTTTCTATGACTTTAAGCATTGTATTGATGATATTATAAAACAAAATCTTCTCTATGTATATGACATCAAGATTATGTCTAAGCTTTAGATTTTTCAATATGGCAGATCTCAAAATATGTTCTTCTTATACCAATTATTAGTAATTCCATAACCACCAATTTTTGAATGATTATTTCCTCCGCAATCTATACACCTAGAAACACCAAAAACAAGAATTCGTTCATACAAAATCTCTTCACCGGTCAAAACTAGAGGAGAAGACTTCTACATAACTATATTTCTTTTAAAGTCTTTCTTGTTATGTCATAATGTAAGATCAGTAGGAAGAAAACAATGATGATAACCAAACCAACTGGTCTTCCATCCATATTTTTCATCTGAAAAGCATATGTTTCATCCAAACAATATGGACAAACCAATCGACCATGTGTTGTCCATAAACATAATATACCATAAAAGCATCTTGTAATATAAAATTCTATCGCCTCGACACGTCGTATGCTTGAACTCCCTTCCATAATTCTTTTAATTCCTTAACCAATGGTTGAAAAAATATATCAAAACTCATTTTAGAAGGATTAGGCCTGGAAATCCGTATTGTTAAGAACTAAAACTCTCTTTGCATGCACAAATTAGGTGGTAAATTGTGTAGTGTCATAATAACTTACCACAATGAGTAAATAAAACAAAACTAAACAAAACCACTCTCCTATCAGCTATGCATGGTCAACATCCAAAGAATCATAAACCGAAGAAGAGAAATGGAAGCAATGGCCGCTTATAAAAATGAAAACAATGGCCGCTTACAAAAATGAAAATTGTTGGTCTTTCGAACAAAATGAAAATGTGTTGGCTGCCCATACAAAATGGAAGTATGGTTGGAGATGAGGAATGGAAATAAGAAGCCGCAGCCTACAAGAAATAGAAACCAGCCGTTGGCTTTCAAAAATGGAAACTCACGGCCAAAGCTAAATGGAAGTAGGTGGCTGGAATAAAATGAAAACTTTCGGTGGCTGGAACAAAAATAAGAAAATCACGGTTGGAACATGAAAAGGAAACATGGTTTACATAAAATAGAAGCAAGTTGTTGGAATAAAATGTAAACTTCCAACCACCTACACAAAAATGGAAAGATAGCCGCCTACACAAGAATTGGAAACTACAAAAATGGAAATGGCTGCTGGAACAATAAATAGAAACGCATGGAGAAGAGAAAGAAGGCAGCCAACCAAAGGGGAAAGGATAGAAAAGAGAAGGAAACCGTTGCTTCACAAAAGGAAAAGGAAAAAACAAGCTGTTGAAGAAAATAGAAACCGAGAAAAAGAAAACGAGTAGTGAATAGGAAAAGAGGACGAAAAGGAAAAGGCTGTAGAGGTTAGATTCGGCCAAAGAGGAAAGAAGGAGAAAAGGAAAGAAATGAAAGAAGAAAGAGGATGAAGGGGTCAAGAGGAAAGTTCAATTTCGAACAGAATTCACACACAAACCACACAACACACGAGAGAACAAGTGAGAGAGCAGCACGCTGGAAGGCTGGAGAAGGAGCGACGAACTCGGAACACGGAGAATCGATAATAGAATAGGTAGGGATCACATTCTTTATCTATATTGAATATAGATTTCTTTTGTGTTTTGTTTTCTAATTCCATGTCCGAGTAGTTTAGTAGCTACGAGTTAGAGAGCTTTGCCGACATGTAATGAAGGCTTGTGCTTAATGCTTGGTTATAATATTTGATCGTTTTCGGATTGATTGATTGTTCTTAATGCTTTTATTCTTTTTGTCCACTTGAATGAATGATTATAAAAGTATGGTTGCATTGGGAGATGAATTAGATTTTGGAACGTAGCCATGATTTGGAGTCTCAATTGATTTAGAACCTTGTCCGGTCGGTTAATTGGACTTAGAAATTAGGATAGTGATCTTAATGGATCTAGTAGGTGAGATTACACAATTAGGAGATTGGTAGTACGCATGCTAGATAGTGGGTTTAGGCATCGGGAGAGTCATTATCTAGGAAAGAGCTTGAATTCCCCGAATATGTGATAATATCTATAACCATGATCTTGTTAGTACTTCATTGCATTATCGTGCATCTCTCAATACCTGTGGTGTTTTATCTTATTAAATTTACTTCGTTTAGATTAGTTTAGTCTTTACTTCAAATTCACCTATTCATTTGTCAACATCTTATTCATTAGTTAACTAGCTTTATTGTTGCATCAATTCCCTTGTGTTCGACTCTGGTACTACACGATCTGTATTCTTTCAGAACCATAAGTCTAAGTATTTATTACTTGAGATTAACCACATCAGTAAATATTTCGACTTTCAACTACAAGTTAGGATATATATACCTTGTTAAAGTGTTTCTATACCTCACATTTGAGATATACCATATTTCTTCATCACAAGTTGAATGTTTAACTTGACATCACATGTCGTTTGTGGTCTTCTCAAATTGATACAATCTTCTGATTCTATCTGTAAATTGGTAAATACTACATACGATGATATGGAATTGATTTTCCATTTCTTATCAAATAAAATCTATCTTTTCCATAAAATCAATAATAACTAAAATCCAATGTCTCTTTCCAAAAAAGCATACAATTGACCTAACAAACACCAATCTTTTGATATAAAAATAAACCACAAAATCTCATCATATTCTTTATCTCATAATATGACTCTACTGCATTGTTATCTTCATGCAAATAATATCTTACTATTTGCAATATAGAATCCATGCAACTCTCAAAAAGATTATTTTATTTCTTCAAATTCATCGAACGTGCAGACAAAGATAACTATGAAAGAATCATTCTACAAACATCATAAAGTGGATGTCTTGCACTTTCTAACATATCAAATATTCTTTTGCATTCATTCGCATTATCTTCAATATTTTTCTCATTTGCACATAAGGGTTCATTTCTACATCTTGAGACATCTCAAAAACCTCATGATGTACAATACCTCTACTAAAATCTTCCACAAAATTACTAGATCGTGGTGCAAAATTATCTCCGTGAGATAACCACATGAAATAATTCATAGTAAAACCTCTTAAATTAAGATGATTCCACACAGTTCTCTCGTTAAAATTTTCATTTTTGCATTTAACACATATATAAACCAACTTATCAGTTTCTTTATAAACGTATTGATTTATCACCATCATAATAATCTGTGTAATGCTTTCTATAAATTTTTTCTATACACCTTCAGTTTCTATATCAATTTTTGTATACATTCATTGTCTAGAAACGAAAATATTTGATCTCCACGATGATTCTATTGTAAGAAGAAACAATAAGATGACATGGACTAAAATGTTTGATAATTTTGTGTGAGAAGAAGGTGTAAGTGGTATACATAAGTAATTTCTGGATCGATTAAGGATGGATTAGGAACTAAGATCAATATTTGTTGATGAGTCATCCGTAAATCGTTTTTAATTTTGGATGGTTTCCGGTCAGTTGAAAATGTCCACAATTTTGCAAAAATTTCCGGACGGACGAGGGAGTTGTCCAGAAATCACAGACTACCACTACAAAAAAAAAGGCATTTTCCAACGGACATATTCGTTGGAAAATGCCTAAAATCCGTTGGAAATCGCTGTTTCCAACGGACGGCAACAAATCTCCGTCCGTTGCGAACGGTTCGTTGCAAATGAGGATCCGTTGCAATTCCAACGGTGGTCCAACGGAATATATCCGTTGCAGTGCTTAAACGGAAATTGCAACAGAACTTCCGTTGCAAAGGTTGTAACGGACGCCCGTTGCAAACATATGTAACGGATCACCGTTGCCACTTTGCAACGGACGCCGTTGGAAAGCAATGGCTGTCCGTTGCAAATTACGCGGGGAAAAATTCATTTTACCAACGGGCATCCGTTACGACTTGGCGGGACATAGCAACGGACGTCCATTGCAAACTGGCGGGAAAGGACGACAGTTAACATTTGGCGGGAAATAGGGTCCAACGGATGCCCGTTAGGGTTTCCAACGGATGCCCGTTGGAAATCTTGAAAAAAAAATAAAAAAAATTAAAATTTTTAAAAATTAAAAATATTTTTAAAAATAAATAAATTTTTTTTAATTAAAATATTAAATTGTTCACAAAAAACTAAAACTTGAACTACATTAATCTACCCTATTACATTTCGTTTAAATTGGCGGGGTCGATATCGTCTCCGTGATCGCCATCACGTCTAGAGGGTGTTGCATCTGAATCGGGATCCGGTTCTTGCTGCGACGTTGATCCCTTCCCTTGCCCCGACATCAACTCGATGACGCTCTCCAGGTGCTTCACTTTGGCTCGAGTTTCTCGAAATTGTGTTTCGAGATCTTCGATCCGCCGTTGTTGCGAAAAGCTCTCTTGCACCGATGGAGGTACCGTCGTGACGTCCTCGATTATATGCTTCTGAAGCGCTCCGAGACTGTATAGACGTCCCTTATACGGTCTCACCGACTACAAGACAAATAAGAGTAATGCTAGCTTTTAACAAATTATTTGATTAATAATTTACAATTAAAATAATAATCTTTTACCTCTAAATAAATTTAGTCCTTTTGTGAAGGACTGAGGTCGTCAGGGCTTGAACCGCAAGCTTGAGATTGCTGTGTGATCTTCTCTGTCACAGCTCTCACGGTTCGGGCCGCTCGAGGATCGATGAGTTCCGGTTCGGTGGTCTCTTCCCCGACAACCGACTTCTTCTTTGCGTGGGTTTCTAATACCACTTCAAGAAGAGTCGGTTCTCTTCCCATCCGTCGCATCTACAATATAAAAGAAATTTTGTTAGATAAATATTTAAATAATTAAAAAATCTAAATAATTAAAACTTTACCATTTCTTTTTTTTCTCTTTGTGACGGATTTTGATCCCGAAGTATGGCGATGCGGACCATCTCCGGGAACCTTCTCACCGTAGCGATTTTTTTGCCTTCTCGCTCTTGGACTTGAATGCCGGGGACTCCCAGTGCTCAATCATTTTTTTGAACACCGTTTCGGTTTCCCATTGCGGTTTGCTGCTGTTGGCGTAGTAGTTGCGCTTTGCAACGTTCATCATTAGGCGCAATCGAACCTGCATGTCGCGCATCTATGCTGTGTAGATGCGCAACGTATGGGTTCGACACAATCTGTATGAACGCTGCAAATAAAGTTTAAAAAATTATTAGTTTTCAAATATATTAATAATTATCAAATGAAATATAATGAACACACTTACAATAAAAGTGTGCCACCATCGTTGGCGCACAACTTCTGGCGTCACTTGCCAGGAGTAGAAGAGCTCGTCCTGTAACGACCCTTGGATGATGATATTGTTGGTGTGTTTTAACACATCATCCTCATCAAACCTGCATATCAAAAATAAAAATTTAGATAATAGTTACGAATTTTAAATAAAATTAAATTAAATTATATAGAATTTACCATAACGTTCCAGGAGAACGATCGAGATCGGTGATCGGAAGGGTTGGACGCCCATCGAAATCATTGATCAATGCATTGATGTCTACCATATCGTCCTCGTCAACAAATATCGGTGGTGCCGATACTGGAGACGGAGGACGATATGGTAGTGGTGGCGGCGGGGGAGGCGCTCCCGCGGAACCAGCCAACATGCCCCCCGATCCAAAAAATCGTCTAGGCCTCATTTTTTCTAAGTTTTTCTATTGCTTTGAATTCTGGATTTGTGTTTTGATGTTGAAATAAGAACATTTCCGTCGCAATATATATATATATATATCGGATTTTCCAACGGCCATCCGTTAGAATTTCC
>CM071860.1:12085687-12100539 GCA_036759665.1 Gynandropsis gynandra
CCCATATCATAAGTCCTACCCGGTGCATTTCCCCAAGGGTGGCCTAAAAAAGTTCCTCCGAATTGTAATACGGAATCATCTCCAAAGATCTCGGTCAAAGCAGTTAGATTTTTATTAATAGTTATTAAAATTTTAGAATTAATATTTCAATTTTTTTCATTTTCTTTTTTATTTTATGAGTTATTAAGGTTTTTATTTTATGAGTTATTAGGGTTTAAAAAATATATTAGAGTTTTTCTTTATGAATTAAAAGTGAAAGGTTTTTTTGATTAAAAGTTATTTTTGAAAGTTTTTTTATGAATTAAAAGTGCAAGTTTTTTTTGATTAAAAATTATTTTTGAACATTTTTTTATGAGTTAAAACTGCAGGATTTTTTTATTAAAAGTTATTTTTAAAAGTTATTTTTGAGTTTATCCCTAAATTATATCTAGCAATAATTACTCTGATTTAAAATAAATAAAAATATAAATACTTAATAAATAATAAATCCGTAAAAAGAAAATATAACAATATATAAATGAATAAAATAAAATAAAATAAAGGATCTTTTTCAGAAATGCATAGAAAAATATGTTATAGATATACTCGTGTAATGCTCTGTTCCCATGCGCGCGTGTCGTACACACGCACCACGATAGCCCTGACGTAATGGAAAAGACTTGTTTTTTTGGGGTCTGGAAAAGGATTAAACTTTTTAAGCTATCTTTTAACTATTACTAAAAATAAAAGCCAACGTGATACGATTAGCCATTTGTTCTTCACCATTTAAAACAGATAAAGTTCTAAATATTTATAAACAATAGTATGCTTATAATTATATTTGTACTTAGTATTAACTTTATTAAAAAAACATGTTATGCGTAGTTAATCAAGTTTATGAGTTGGGATAATTGATATATACTACCTTATACACAATTCGAAGTATAAAGCTCAATTTGAAAGAGAAAAAATTGCAATTAAATTGTAAAAATATTAAAACTCATTCATGCGTTAATTTAGTTAATTGAGCCCCCATGAAAATCATGTGAAACAAAAAAAAGGTAAAAATATATTGTTCGTTTTACACCATTTTTTATAACCATGAAAATTTACATTATATAATCAAACATCATTTGGATTTGATATTCAATAAAGTTAAGTGATATTTTTATCACCCATTTTATCAATTATTTTACCATAACCTATAGAAAAACTTACAAACTAAATTATTACAAAAGTTAATTAATCAGTCAAATAACATAAAAGTGCGGTGTATTTTTAATTTGTAGAGTGCTGCTGTTAAGGTTGGGTCCTATTAATTTGGAATTATTGGAGTTAGGTTCTTGCCATACACAATATTAGTCCTCCAATAATTGGTTTAGGATATTAACTTTTTTATAATTGCTCTTTTTGATTAACCAATAAATGATACTACACTAATCTAGAACGGGTCTTAAAGATTATACACCATTTAATACATATACACTAAAAGGTTACTGTAACTGTCAATTGTATGATAGTTATAAACATAAAAAATTTCTTATTAAAGATATTTTGCTACTGATTTCTTTTTCCAAATATCTATCATATGCATGCTAAAAATTTCGGTTGCAAGTTTTAATTAAAATGTTATTCTCAATCAATGGTAAATAAATATCATAGATAGATTATATATGTTTAAAATATTATGTAAATTGAAATACCATCGACAATACATCCCAAAATACACATATTAAACCATCCATATACTAAAAGAAGTTATAATAAGATTTTTTATTTAGACTAATAAAATAAATTAAAATATACAAAGATAAAATTTAAACAAAAATAATAGAGTACCATACATATACATATTCAGACTTCATACAAAAAACTAGGTTTACAATTTCGAAATGATACTTTAGCCACATGTGTGATTTTATAATACCATTTTATTAATTTATTAATATTTTTAATAGATAGTTTCTTGTGATATTTCCATATTCAGTAACTCAATATATAAGATCAATTTACTTATAGTTTCAGGACTTCCAGTAAATGTTTTTAATAATTAATTTACTTTTATTTTTATGAAAACTAATATTTCCATTTTATTTATAGTTACATTTTTTTGGCACGGATAAAAGAAGAATGATTGAGAAATTGAAAAACGGCAACTATTTAAGATATATATATATATATAATTAATTAAAATGATATAGAAAATAGACTATTTTAAAAAGTGAAGACCGCATAATATATAATATATGTACATATATACACAATATCACGTGAACCAGTTTGCTCCATCAAATCGTAACGTAATTTTGGTAAGGAACTCGTAAATTTCCTCTACCTTTTTCTTTAAAATAAAATATAATTTATTGGAAAAATATGTTTTACTCTAATAATTTGATGTATATAAATATAATATGTTAAATAAAGCTCATAAATTTGTAGTTTAACCTTTGAAGCATATTCGTTTCAAATACCATACATGAGCAAAGGTTACGAAATCAATCTATACATATATTTCCAAAGTACAAACATTTCACCGTTATGATGTACATAATACATATATTATAAAACTTTTAAATTCACTGTTTATCCTTCAAATATATAAATATACTAAATATACTATGACATTTAAATGAGTACTTGAATATTTAGTGGAAAATGTATTTTATATCCTTCAATTATTTAATCGAATATACATATTACAAAATATAAAACATAAATTGTATAAATATAATATAATTATTATATACTTAATAATATTAGTTAATAATATCAGTAACTTACGTGTATATATATAATATGTATATATAAGGTAAAATTATATGTTGAAAATATAATAGTATAATATAATAATATACATATATAAATAATATATATAATAAAATATATAAAATAAATAAAAAAATTACCAAAAGAGAATGAATGATTAAGAGAAAAAATTTGCTTTTGTTCTTACAATTTGTAATTTTTAGGTGCGTTTAGAAGAGTGAAAAAATTATCTATTTTATAAGTAAAAATTCTAATTATTTTAAATAAAAAAATGAAATAGATTAATCATTCATTTTGACGTTCACATTTTAACATTCTTTCTTGACTACCTCATTAAAAATCTTATCATGGAAAAACCTTTTGGAATAAAAATTATGATGGGAGAAAAATAGTGCAGCCATAAAAACTCTTCCTCGATTTGCCAATCCTTTACTTCTTCATAAGTTTAGAAGGTGACACATCCTGATATTCTAAATGTGTTTTCTCAATGTTGAAATAAGGAGCACCTTTATGAATAAGTCGGCTACATAATCAATTCCAGGTCTCTGGGAAAACCCTTGTACGACAAGGCGTGCCTTATATCTCGTGACTTCATTATTTTCATTCCTCTTTCGTCAACATTTGCATCTAACTCGTTTAACACCATTGGGAGTTTGAACGATGGGTCCAAATACGCTTCTTTTATATAATGAGTCTAATTCTATTTTCATAGCTTCTTTCTATTTTATCCAATCATGTCTTTTTGACATTCTAACACTGACATTTGTTCAGGATCTTTATTATCATTTTCAATTTCTTTGGATATAGAGAAAGAAAATATTCCATCATTGCCATTTATTTCATCTTTTTTATAATATTTTCATCATATAGTTAATGGAAACATCATTGTTCAGTGTATACTCATGATCATTTTCATGATTTTCATTCTGAAGATTATCTTCCTCGTTTGTTTCTTTTTGGATGTTCTCTATGATCCGAGAATCAACATTATTATCAAACTTCTTTCTTTTTTCTAGGATTTTTATCTTTAGAACCGATTGGCCGTCCACGCTTCAGGCGTGTTGTAGATTCATTTGAAGTTCTTTCACCCGCATGTCATTTTGGTATTTCTATACGAGCAGGTGCATTTGTAACCCGTACATATGATTTTGTAACTCGAGTTGAATTAGTGTTGCAGCATGTAAAATGGTATGTCCCAAGCAGAAATTAGAAGTTTCATTTTCATTAGTAATGGTCGAGCAATAAGTTGGAGGCATTTAATCAATGACTCTGTCATACCATTTTGTGGATGGACATATGGTAAAAGATGTTCAATCTCAATAACAATCAATGTACAATAGTCATTGAAAGCTTGAGAAGTGAATTCACTAGCATTATCAAGCCTTATCTTCTTAATAGGGTGAATGGGGAATTGAGCTTGTAATTTTGTTATTTGAGCAAGAAACCTCACAAATGCAACATTGTGGGTTGATAATAGGCAAACATGTGACTATCTGCTTGAAGCATCGATTAATACCATAAAATATCGAAATTGTCCACTTGGTGGATGATTAGGTCCACATATATCCCCGTGTAATTGTTCTAAAAATGATGGTGATTCATGTCTAACTTTGACCGATGATGGTCTTAATTTTCGTTGAGAATAAGCAATACATGCGATCTCATGAGATTGAAATATCTTCTCATGTTTTAATGGATGACCATTGGAATTTTCAACGATTCTCCCCATCATTATTGAGCCAGGGTGACCCAATCAATCATGTCAAATTTTAAACATGTCGTCATATTTTGGGTTGAGTGTGGTATATGATTCCACCATTCTTATTTTTGTGAATTATAATCTAGAGGATAAAGCTGCTAATATTTCCACAGTATGTTTTTTAGAAACAATTATCGTGATATAAAAATATTCACGATTTTTATTATTCATTGTTTCAATATGATAGCCATTTCGGCGAATATTTTTGAAACTCAATAAGTTTATTTGGGATTGTGTAGACAACAATGCATCTTGTATAATAAGTTTTATCCCTTTGCACATTATAAAGTTTGTTTCTCCACATCCCTCAATTATTTTTGCATTTCACGATATCGTATTGACATCGGATTCATGTATTCTCGACTTAGAGAATACTTTTTATCTTTCAATATTCTATGTGTCCACTATAAAAAATAGACGATTTCCAACGGACATATCCGTTGGAAATCGCAATATTTTCGTTGAAAAGAACGGTCCCCAATGGATTGCAACGGATCCAGAACTGTTGGGAATTGCTCGTTGCAAATCCAAATCCATTGCAATTAGTAACGACCGTGCAACATATACTATCCACTGAAACATTTAAACGTGCTGGCATCTGATAAATCATTTGGAGAGTTGTAACGGATGCCCCTTACATGAAATGCAACAGATGATCGTTGAAGTATTATAACGGATATTCGTTGCTCGTCCGCTAACACGAAAAATAACGGGAATTAAATGGGTTCAACTGATACCCGTTGGTAGTATGGCGGGAACTGTCAACGGATTTTCGTTGCAAAAGGGCGGGAATTTCTAATTCCAACAGATGCTGTTACAATTTTTAAAAATATCATGGATATCCGTTGAAACATTTACGAAAAAAATAAAAAAAAGCCTAAAAAGATTTAAAGAATTAATTAATAAAAAGGTTTTTATAAATTAAAAACATAATTTATATTACATATAATCTAAATTAGTAGTACCGTCTTCATCCCCGTGATCGCCAACAGCTCGTGAAGGTGTTGCATCAGAGTCGATTACTGGATCTTTTCGCAGCATTGTTTCTCCCATTGGTTCTGGCAGTTGATACGGTCGATAGGTTAGCAATACGATGATGCTCTCCATGTGACACATCTTTGCTCGAGTTTCTCGAACTGTGGTTTTGAGATGCTCGATACTTCGTTTTTGCGTATAATTCTCTAGAACCACGAAGGGTACCTTCGTGGCATCCTCGACAATATCCTTTTAGAGCGAACCGAGACCGTATAGATGACCCTTATACGGTGTAACAAACTACAAAATAAATAACGTTAAAGTTAGAATCATTAGAAAATATTTTATTTAATAAACGAGTTACAAACAATAATTTTATTATTTACCTCTAAATAATTTTTTTCCTTTTGTAAAGGACTGAGATCGTCGGAAGTTGAACTATAAGTTTGTGATTATTGTGTGATCTTCTCTGTCACAACATTCACGGTTTGTTCTGCCCGAAGGTCGACGAGTGCAGGTTCGTCGCTCTCTTCCCCGACGACAGATTTCTTCTTGGCGTGAGTTTCTATTACCAGGTCAAGAAGAGTCAGTTCTCTTCCTATTCTCTGCATCTGTTATATAACATAAATATAATTATATAAAAATTGTATAAACAAAAAAATTAAATAATAAACAAAAGACGCACGAGCGGGCTTTCATGTCGTTGTTCATCATCAAGCGTAACCGGGCTTTCATGTCGTGCATCCAACCTATGTAGATGCGCAACGTATCCTTCTTCCGCCATCTGTATGCACACAGAAAAATAAATTATAATAAATTAGTTTACAATAAATGTAATTAATCATTTTAAAGTTAAATTGTATATAATTTTATACTTAAGATGAAAGTACACCACCATCGATGGCGTATAACTTCTAGCGTCACCTGTCAGGAATAATAGAGACAATCCTGTAGCGATCCCTGGATGATGTTATTGTTCGTATGTTTGAGATCATCATTTACATCAAACTTGCACGTGAAAATGAAATATTTAGATAATATTTATAATTAAAAAACAATATAGATTATTAATTTGAATTCTTACCATAACGTCCCGTCAAGACGTTCAAGATCGATAATCGGGAGGGTGGGACGTCTGTCAAAATTTTGTTGATAAAATATCGGCGGTGTCGATATTGGTGAAGGAGGCCGATATGGTGCGCTGGAGTTGAGGGCGGGGCTCATGCTAAATCCGGCAACATACCCCCATATCCAGTGTATCGTCTAGCCATCATATTTGGGTTGTATTTGAGAGATTATAAGATTTGAGAGAAGGTTTGTTTTAGAATTCTATTGAAAAATGAAACTTTCAAGATTAAATATAGAGAGTTTTCAAACAGGTATCTGTTGGAGACGACAACGAATGCCTGTTGGGAAAAACATCCACTCAACGGAGGCAATTAATTGACATGATATTTTGGGCTTACAATGGGAATATGTTGCAATTTCCAATGGATGCCCGTTGACAGTGCGTACTTCCAAGGAAACAGATGCCGAAACGACCGTACGTCTCCTCTTGCAACGGGCATCCATTGCACGTTACAACGGGATAGCCATTGTAACCTTTCCAACGGGTGTCCGTAGCATGCCTGCCAATGGTTATCCGTCGCAAATGTTGCAACGGATGCCCGTTGGCATCTACCAACGGTCATCCATTGCCTGATGAACTCTCTCTCAACGGGCATCCATTGGATTTTACCAACGGGTACCCGTTGAGCCTATAAAAACCTTGAAAATTTTTCTAAGTATCGAGCATAATTTAAAATTTCAACGTGTTTCCGTTAACATTTCCAACGAATATCCTGGAATTTGAATATAAGAAGTTAAAAAAAAGTAACAAGTTACATAAAGTTATATATTACATTATAGAATTCACATTTCTTCTTTGATAGATTCTTCAATTGGTGAGTCTTTCTTCAATTGTTAATTGAACTCATCGTCGTTTTCATATTCTGCATCTTCCGATTAAAAGTCTTCATATCATGTATGTATTCTCCATCTATGTCAGTTCTTGCAAGAATCTCCTCCCGAGTGTCTGTATCAATTAAGCGAATCGATTACGGATGATCGGTTTGCAATGGATCTTCTTTTTTATCTATGCTTATAATTCCTCGTGGCTTGATCTTTACTACGGCCCACCACTTCTCTAATTGGCGTTTCAATGTTGTTGGATATTGCACGTAATATACTTGATCTGCTTGATCTATTGTGATGAATGGATCATACTTACCATATTATCGTTTCGGATTGATGTCAATTCCTCCCCATCGATTTTCGTGTACCGCGTCCTACGGTTGGGTCGAACCACTAAAATTTAAAAGCATTACCTTCAATCTAATGAGACCGAGATATTCCACCAGTAGAATTTGGTGCAAAATTTCGTAGAAATTATCACCATCTATTTCACTATTAATGCAAATATTGTAATTGTATGTGCTTCTATGTTTTCTGTATTCGTACGTGTGAAATGTATATCCGCGAGTAAACAAAATTTGCCAACATATAACATTTCGTGCAGGACCATTAGCCAAATCTTTTAACCACGTAGGAAGTCTCTTATCAAAACATTTGATCTATATAACATAAAAGCAAATGAATACCTTATAACATACACAATTAATTTTAATATATATAAAATATACGAATATACGTTTAATTACGTAATATCTCAACCACGAGCCATAATGTTGAACTTTCATTTCCGTGAGTTTATCTACATTTAGATGAGGATATATACACATTACTTCTTTATCAAATATCATGTAATGAAAGTAAGTTAACACACATGTTATATATATATATATTAATTGTGTTTAAAAGGCCGATTTTCATTGTTTTGTACATTTCGAAAGGTAATAGCTCTTGACAATTTAGTAATACATATGTGTGGACGTGATTATACTCCTTTAGTGTTAACTAATATTCTTCGGATTTACCTCCTGAACGTCCAATCGGTGTAAACATCTCAAGAATTATGGCAAACTGCGGATTATATTTATATAGATAGTTTTTGTGATCATTTGTTACACATTTTTCTTTCGTCTGAATATGACACTTGAAATAAAATGTACTGAAATATGTGATTTATTCTAACAAGTATTGTTTAACAATAGATCATTCAACCACTGTTTTTTTTTTGCTTTTTTCTTTAAATGAAAGAAAAACCTTTTGAAAGGATACATCCATCTGAATCGAACTGGCCCACCGAGTATTGCCTCATCTGTTAAATGTATTGGCAAATGTTCCATAACATCGAATAATAAAGGCGGAAAAACTTTTTCCAATGAACATAATACTTCAGAGATATTGTTTTTTATTAATTCTAAGTTATCCCTTTTAAAAATTTTTGAACATGTATCTCTGAAATATATGATAATTCTACATAGCATATCGTGAACGTTTCGTGGTAAAAGCTCAACAAATGCAATTGGAATGAGTCGCTGCACGAAAACATGACAATCATGACTTTTCAACCAGATCAGCCTCAAACCAACAATATCTAAACACCAAGCAATATTCGGTGCATATCCATCTGGAATTTAACGTCTTCTTTTAACAACCTTAATAACACGGTTTTTTCCGGCCTAGACAATCTGAATACTGGGATAGATGCCCTTCCATCTCTTAACTTCGACTCAGATCTTCGACATATTGTCTTCAAATCTTTTCTTGATTGTATATTATCCTTATTTTTCCCCTTCACATTCAAAATAATGTTGACTATGTTATCGAAAAAGTTCTTTTTGATATGCATAACATCCAAATTATGACGTAATACCAGTGATTTCCAATATGATAGTTCCCAAAAGATACTATATTTCTACCAGTTATGTCATTCACCTTGGCCTTTTTGTTTTCGATACCCACGTTGTCCACCGCATTCTATCGATTTTTGTAAATCGCCTATTGTATTCAATCGTTTGTAAAGGATTTGCGTTCCGGTTTTCATGTGCGATGTCTCTTCTTTTTGTACCACGTTATTTTGAAAATATTTTTTTTATCTTTTTGGAAAGCATGTCTACGGGGAAGAAACATTCTATGACAATCAAACCAACATGGTTTTTTTCCATTTATTAGTCGAAATGACTATGTGTCGTCCATACAATATGGACATGAAAATCTCCCTTGTGTGCTCCATCTAGATAACATTCTATAGACAATAAAGTCGCTAACTGTCCACAACAAGATAGCTTTCAATGTGAAATTTTGCTTCGTAGTCACGTCATAAGCAAGAATTCTATCATTCCACAAATGTCTTAATTCATGAATTAAGGGTTGCAAAAAGACATTGAAACTTTTTTTCCGATGTTCTGGTCCTGGAATCAGCAACGTCAGAAACATCATCTCTCTTTTCAAACACATATCGGAAGGCAAATTATACGGAGATAAAATCAACGGCCACCGAGAATATTGACTTTCAGATTGTCCATATGGACTAAAACCATCAGTGCACAGGAAAAGATAATTATTTCTTGTTTCGTACGCGAATTCAAGAAATAATTCATTGAAATCTTTCCAAGTCTTACCATCCGATGGATGTTACAATATCCCTTCGCTCTTTGAGTGTTCTGCGTGCCATCTCATTGTCGCAGTGGTTTTTTCGATTCAAATAACCTTCTTAACCTGTTTGTTACAGGCATATAAAATATTTTTTGTATGTTACATATTTACGTGAAGATGGTTTTATGACCGAAATCTGTTTGTATCGTAAAATTTACATTCCAACAAGTCTTTATCATTTTCCTGAAACAACATGCAATTGTTTCTACAAATATCAATTTTTCATGAGGAATTTCTAAATCTTTTAAAACATTTTTTATTTCGTAATATATCTCGGAAGCTTGATTAAATATTCACGTATGGTTTTGCAAAATGAATCCATGCAATTTTCAACAACATTGTAGTCTATTTTTATACTCATCAATCTTGAGGATAAAGATAAGTGGGATTGACCTTCACGATAACCTTCATATATAGGTTGTCTCGCCGAATCTAATAGGTTGAAAAATCGGCGAGTCTCATTGTTCGACATCTCTTCACACGTTTGTTCAATAACACCAGGAAAAGCATCTCACACCATTTCCACATATGGGTTGGTCGTCGATGCTTCATAAACAACTTCTTCATTTCTTTCTAGTTCTTGTGCTTCTTGCACAATATCTTTAACGCCTTAATTTTCCCTGTGAAATAACCAAATTTTGTAATTCTTTATGAAACCCACCTTGTAAAGATGTTTGCAAACGACTTCTTGACTTCGATACTTCATTTTTTGCATCTTTTGGACATAACATTGTTTCGCGTTCTTAACACAACGGTTGCATCGACACAAAACTCATAAACTGCTCCGATCTAAATAAAAATTCTTGCATAACTTCTTCGGTTATGGGATCTTTTCTTCTATACATCCACTCTCTCGATCTATATATATCTCTATTTGAAGAAGAAGAAATTTTGTTAAAAAAATATTTTTTGTTGATGGTTTGATGGTAGAAACCTTGATTTCGATCATTAAATAGTGTCTTTTTCAACGGATATTCGTTAGGATCGCCAACGGATGCCCGTGGCAAAGACATGTTAAACTATAACCTTAGAAAAATTACAACGGGCATCCGTTGGTACCCTCAACGGATGCCCGTCGCAACGCAACGCGAAATTATTCCTATGACAAACCTCAAAATTAACAGTGTCAACGAGCATCCGTTGTAACTGTCAACGGACATTCGTTGCCATTTCCAACGGATGTCTGTTGGTCAGTTTGTTTGATTTTCTAATGGCGTTTCAACGGATCGCAGCAATGATATCGTTGCTTGTCCATTGACAGTTGTAACGGATTGCAACGGATTACTGTCCGTTGAACATCCTTAGGCATCTGTTACAATCTGTTGGAAAATGGTATCAACTGACGGATTGATTTTAACATTTAAATAATAAAAAACAAAGTTAAATAAATAATGAGATTGATTTTTCTATCCTCCACATAAACAAAATAAGTGACAAAATAAAATAAATATAACATTAAAAATGGTAGCATAGTCATCCTTATAATAATAATAAAATAATAAAAATATAAGTTAAATAAATAATGTGGTGGATTTTTTCATTCTCTATATAAATAAAATAAGTAACAAAATAAAATAAATATAACTTAAAAATGATGGCATAGCCATCATTATAAATTAATAAATAACAAATAAATATTTATAAATGTTAATATTATTGATCGGTGGTTGAGCCCGTAAAATCATATAATATAACATATTACGATTGGGATTTAGTCTGTGATGTCTTTATGATATGATATATATTTATATTATGACCGGTATATATATTCCACGAGGTCCATATAAGTTTTTACTTGAAATCAAATCCAAATTGAAAATAAAATCGATTGGAAATCGAAATCATAAAAAATTAAAATTAAAAATAATACATGTAAGATATGTATATACATATTAATATTATATGTTGATAATATAATATAATAATATACATATGTAAATAATATTAATATTACAATATATAAAATAAATAAAAAAATTTACCAAAAAGAGAGAATGAGTAAGAGAGAAAAATTATTTTTGTTCTTACCATTTGTAATTTTTAGGCATTTTTATGAATATGGAGGAAT
Organism: Gynandropsis gynandra; assembly: GCA_036759665.1. NCBI lineage: Eukaryota > Viridiplantae > Streptophyta > Magnoliopsida > Brassicales > Cleomaceae > Gynandropsis > Gynandropsis gynandra. Next base: position 12,097,834 of record CM071860.1, read on the forward strand.
TATTTATTTATAAATAAATAAAATTCTAATTATTTTAAATAAAAAAATTGAAATGGATTAGTCACCCATTTTAATATTCACATTTTAACACTTTTGATTATATATAAAAAAACAATCGTAGATAGAATCTAGATATAAATCCATTATAGAAATACCTTCGCCTAAACGGAAATCGACATCCATTAATGATTAAACCACAAAATGATAGAAAAAATAAAATAAAGAAAAGTAATGGTCCTCCGCAATAAGATAATAGTTCTTTTCGTAATACATATAAAATGACTATTTTAAAATTATTTATTTCATAATAATATTAATAATATATTTTTCTTCTCCTACACAATCCTCAGGCCCACGCCCTCTATATATACGTGAATCCCCCAAACATCGAAGTTCGTCTCATAGCTTGAGTGTTAAAAGAAACATATTCACAGCTTAGGGTTTTCAAAAACACCTCTCTTCTTTTTCTTCTTCATCCCAAATATATTTAATTATTTTCTTTTACGAAACACATAAATGGCTATCTTCAACACTCACAACCCATGGGCTTTTGGTTTTGGTTTACTTGGTACGATACATACATATACATATATAACATCCCTTTTCTACTCATTTTGTTTCGTCCCTTTCGTGTATATATATATGTATATATGTATATAATACAATATCACTAATTTCGCTATACACTTGTGTTCTCCAGGTAACCTCATCTCCTTCTGTGTCTTCCTCTCTCCGGTGTAAGTTCCTACATCATCTCCCGATTCTCCACGTCATGTACATATAAGAATGTGCATGTGTATCATACATACATATGTATACGTATATGTATATGTATATGTATATACACACATGCATAACATAAAACTAAAATGTAACTGGTTTTGATCTACGAATGCTTTTTAGGCCGACCTTCTATAGGATTTGGAAGAAGAAGTCGACTGAAGGATTTCATTCACTTCCATACGTGGTGGCTCTCTTCAGCGCCATGCTTTGGCTCTACTACGCTACGCAGAAGAGTGACGTTTTCCTCCTCGTCACCATTAACTCCTTTGGCTGCTTCATTGAGACTATCTATATCTCCCTCTTCATCGTCTACGCCAACAAGAAAACTCGGGTATATTATATACATATATTATATATATTATACTATAGATTAGAGAATATATTATAGATTCATATAGTATTCTATGACCATAAAATCTTAAGTAGTTTTGGATGTACACATTCATATTCGTATACCCAACCTAAGAAAGATAGTCATGTTCTACATGATCTTGGTCTCAGGCATACTGACTAATATATGCAAGACATGAGTCTTAACGCAGTTTGCAATGGAAGATTACATATAGTTAGATTTGCATGATAGTATATATAATATATATATATATATATATATAATTCATAACAATTCGTGTGAATATATGCAGATGTTCACATTGAAGCTACTTCTGCTTATGAACTTTGGTGGGTTCTGCTTGATTCTCCTCCTCTGCCAATTCTTGGCGAAAGGGACAACCCGTGCGAAGATCATTGGAGGAATATGTGTCGGATTCTCTGTCAGCGTCTTCGCTGCGCCGTTGAGTATAATCGTAAGTATATATATAATATATATAGATAATTTTCATAATATATATTTACAGAAAATAATTTTAAGGTAAAAGATAATTAATATATGATTATATGTGTTTGGATACAGAGGGTGGTGATAAAAACGAAAAGCGTAGAGTTCATGCCCTTTAGCTTATCCTTGTGCCTTACCATTAGTGCTGTCGTTTGGCTTCTTTATGGCCTTTCTCTAAAGGACTTCTATGTTGCCGTAAGTCATCTCTCTCTCTCTTCCCTTTTATTTATTTTTATTTTTTATTTATGTACGTAAAAATATACACTAGTATATACACATATATATAGAGCATGCACGCATATATATATATATATACGCCAAAACGATCATGAAGTCACAACATATATATGCCCATATGAAATGTTATACCATTAACATTAGTATTATCATCATCATCTTTGGTAATAACATATCCCATGTAACGTTAAAGAAAGCATTAATGATTTCGCCTTTTATTATTATTATTATTAGTATTATTATAATATATGTTACTTCTTTATATATTTTTCTAATTATTATTTTGATTTTTCGGTGTAGTTTCCAAATGTCATTGGTTTTCTCCTGGGTGCACTACAAATGATACTGTACGTGGTTTACAAATATTGTAAAACGGCGCCGGATTTGGTGGAGAAGGAAGTGGAGGCTGCTAAATTGCCTGAGGTGAGCATTGATGTGATGAAGCTCGGCAACAATGCTTCTCCTGAGCCCGCAATAGCAGTCGTCCGATCAGCGCCCACGTGTACCTGCAACAATCGAACGACAACTAGTCCTTCCGCTGTATGAGAAAGTTCTTATGCTTTCTTGACTTGTACCCTCTTTGATTTTTATTTACCCGTTACGTTCTGTTGTACCTTTTTCTGAGTTTACCCAAGTGTGCGAAGCATAGAATGCTTACCCCGCAGTTCATCTCTATGCTTCTTTTTATATTTTATGTAATTACCTAATGAAATATGTATATCCTATTTCCCAATTAACAATAAACTATTAAAATTTACAAATAATTTTATCTCACTCTTTTCGTATCTTAACAAAAGGGAATTATCAAAAATACGTAGGGTTAAAATGCTTAAAAAATACATTTGGCT
>CM071860.1:12117399-12135199 GCA_036759665.1 Gynandropsis gynandra
ATGTCATGATAGTTTATTCGTGGTTTATTACGTGTGCGGATTCCATCCTCAAGATTACCAATAACATCCTCTATAGAATGATTTTTATGTACCGTTATTTGCTCCATATTGGTTCGAGGACTCTCATGTTCCGAAGCATCTCCATCTGTTTCACTTTCAATCGTATAATGGTTAGCAGGTGCACTTAAATGTTCATGAGTTGAGTCTGTTTGTTCTTGCACAGTTTCTAACGTAAAAGGAAAAATAACACTATCAGTTGAATGATCCTCATCAAACACAACATTTACTGATTCAATAACTTTCCTTGTTCGTAAGTTGAAAATTCGAAAAGCTGTTGTGTTATTACCATAACCGAGAAAAATTCCCTCACACTTTTTGTGTCAAACTTACCAAGACATTCTTTATCGTTCAGTACAAAGAAAGTGCACCCAAAAACATGAAAGTAACTCAAATTTGGACTCTTACCTTTCCACAGCTCATATGGAGTTTTCGACATACCTGGACGTAGATATACACGGTTAATGATATAACATGATGTGTTTACCGCTTCTGCCCATAACCTGATAGATATGAACTTTCCATGTAGCATTGCTCGAGCCATTTCTTGCAAAGTCCTATTCTTCCTTTCAACAACTCCGTTTTGCTGCGGTGTCTTGGGTGCTGAGAATTCGTGAATGATACCATGCTTTTGACAAAATTTGTTAAATACGTCATTCTCGAATTCTCTTCCAGGATCGCTCCTGGTTCGCTCAATGCAACCTTTAGTATTTTTCAATTGAAGGAACAGAAAATGAAACAGCTCAAACGTTTCAGATTTTTCTCTCAGAAATTTTACCCAAGTGTATCGAAAAAAATCATCTACAATGACAAAGATATATCTTTTTCCTCCAAAACTCTCTGTTCTCATTAGACCCATCAAGTCCATGTGTACTAGTTCCAATATTCTTTCTGTCTTCACTTCAGGCATTCGCTTGTGATGAACTTTGATTTGTTTACCTAGCTGACAAGGTTTACACGTTTCTGATTTTTCTAACTTTAGCTTAGGTATACCTCTTATTGCTGCAGAATCGGACAGTTTCACCAAGGATCTGTAGTTTACGTGTCCTAGTCGCTGATGCCACAGTGATAATACGTCGTCTGTTGCTTTAAGACACATTTTCTCTTCAGTCCACATGTAACAGTTATTTGAGGACCGTGATCCAGTAAGCACACATTTATTTTCAGAATTCATCACTAAATATTCTTTGTTAGTAAACTTAACCTGGTGATGACTGTCACAGAGTTGGCTGATGCTAATCAAGTTAGCTGTTAGACCCACAACAAATTGGACATTTGTCAATGCTGGTTGTCCAGGTCAATTGAGATCTCCTCTGCCAAGAATTTTTCCTTTGTTCCCGTCTCCAAGCACTACACTCCCTGCATTCTTAATTTCAACAAAATTTGATAGTAGTTCTTTATTACCTGTCTTGTGTCTTGAGCATCCACTGTCAAAGTATCAGGTATTTGTCTTTTCTTTTTGGGCATAAATGTATGCAACATTGCAATATAATTCACTTTTCCTTACCCAGATTTGTTTTACATTTGAGAACTTACCTGCATCATACCTGTGTTTCTTGTAGCACGTACGTTGCTTATGACCTTTAATTCCACAGAAGTAACAAACAATAGATTTCATCCTTCTGTTCTTACCATAATGTGTTTTCCAATTGTGATGTCCGTGGTTCGGTGTTAACATACTTCTTCTCTGATTGTAGTGATGGTAGGATTTCTGATATTGTTCACTATGTCTATAGTCAACAGCGTGAGCATTCCAATTTCTTTTTCTGTCAAAACTTTGTCTGTTCTGACCGTTCTTTGGAGCGCTATGAGTCAGCTGTCTTTCTTTCCATTTCATACTTTCTTTCAGATCTCCTCCAGAAACAAACTTGTTTTCTGTCTTGCTTGTATTCCCAACATAACCGATTCCATGATTGTCACCTTTCATTTTTCCAATCGAAAGCAGGTGATCCAATTTGTTAGTTCCATTTGACAACATCTTCAGTTGTTTGTTTGTCTCCTCTAGCTGCCTTTTTACAAAGTGCACTTCCTCTTCTTTAGAAAGTACCTCTTTCTTCATGCTCTGAATCTGAGTTTCCAGAATCTCATTTTCTTTCATTAGTTGAACATTCAACTTTCCTATCTTGATCCACTCATTGTATATCATCTCTACATCAACTTCATCTTCTTCTTCAAGTTGATCTTTTTCACTTTCTTTATCGTCCTCATCAATAATGCCAATGAAAGCAACAAAGCTTGACTGTTCTTCTTCTGACTCTTCTCCAGATTCAGAACTGGACTCACTAAGCATGGTTAGTGATTTTCCTTTTACCTAATTATTATCAGCACATTCGTTCTTTGTGTGACCAAATCCCTTGCATTTAAAACACTGTGTTTCTCTGAGATTTTTCAAAATATTTTCCCTTTTTGTGATGCTAGGGCAATCTGATTTAAAATGACCAAAACCTTTGCACTCATGACATTGAGAACCAAATTTGTTCTCTTTTCTGAATCCAACAACTTCGGTTGATGGTTCCTTCATTCCAGACCTTCTCTTCATGAATTTTCCAAATTTTCTGGTCAGGAAGTTGAGATATTTAAGGAGCTGAATTCAAATTGAGGTGGACTAGAGGAAGTCAACGAGAAGACTAAGGAGAAGAAGGAGGAGTCAAAGTGAATCGAGTGGTCTCAATGTCATGAATTTTCCTGGTATTTTCTGAAACTGCTTGTAGTACAACTCCCTTGCTACCATCTTTGGCAATATCCCCTTGCTCCAGTTGCATTTCCAGTTCATATGCTGCCAGGATTCCAACTATTTCTTTGAAACTAGTTGTATCCGTGTTTAGTGACATATTCATAGCAACCTTCTGTGCATAAAATTTCTTCGAAAGACACCTCAGTAGCTTTTTGACAAGTTTCTTGTCATCCAAGTTCCGTCCAAGTACACTTACCTCGTTTGCGATTGCATTCATCCGACCATTGAATTCTTTCACACTTTCATATTCTCCCATCTCCAACTTCTCAAATTGGTGTTCCAATATGTCTAGGCGTGTTCTCTTAACACTCGTTGTGCCATCATGGATAGTTTCTAGTGTATCCCATGCCTCCTTAGCAGATTCACACCCTTGAATCTGTTTGAATTCATTTATATCTACTGATGAAAAGATAGCTGTCAGGGCCTTTGCATTGAACGTTGAACTCTTTTTTTCACTAGGTGTCCACTATTCTGATGGCTTTTCCTTTTCTTATCCATTTTTGTCGATAACAGTTGGTGGTGTCCATCCGTTTTTAACTGCACTCCAAGCATCCGCCCGATTAAACTGAAATTTAAACAAAAATCGATTCTTATCGGTTTGTTCGATTTTTTAACCCGAAATTAGTATGATTTTATTCGAACTGTGTACAATTTAACCAAATTTTGATTTTCATACCACTAAAACTCGAATCAATATGAAATACAAAAAAATTTAACCAAAATTTAAACAAAATCGATTCTTATCGGTTTGTTCGATTTTTAACCCGAAATTAGTAAGATTTTTACTGGATTTGACTAAATTTGGTTATAATCTATTTAAACGAAAATTGTTTTTTGTTTAAATTTTAGATTAGTTCGGTTCAAATTTCATATTGATTCGGGTTTTAATCTGATTAATCGGTTTAGTTCAATTGAAATTTTATATTAATTCGGGTTTTATTGCTATTTGGTTTAATTTCGATAAGAATCAGTTTTTCTTTAATTAAGGTTTAGTTAGGTTAAATTTCATATTGATTTGAATTTTAATCTGGTAAAAATGAAATTTGGATCCAAATTTTGTTTAAAATTGGTTTCAAATTATGGTAAAAATTAAGTATAAACCAAGTCAAAATTGGACCTAAATGCCAGTCAAAATCGAGCATAAATCGGATCAAAATTGGTTTCAAATTCTGGTCAAAATTGAGTCTAATTCGGGTCAAAATTGAGTATAAACCGGGTCTAAATTAATTTCGGGTCGGATCGGGGTGAAATTGGGTAAAAGTCGGGTTGAAATTGAAAGATTTAACATAATTTTAAACGGAAGGGGTTATAAGCAGAATTTTGAAACATGAGGAGGAATAGAATTAGTGCGAATCTTGAAGGGGAATATAATGAATGCAAAACTTAAGGGGAATAGGCAAAAAGGCAAACATGAAGGAGAAATAGGAGTTTGTTATATATATTATAATGTTTGGTATCATTTATCTTTTAATGAAATTAAATTGATGTTTATACAATAACATTTTAGGATTAGTTGAATAACTATTATGATATCATTATTTATATGATATCTTATTATACTATATATATGTATTCATTTCTTTTTATCATTTATGTGATATTAAAATAGCATGATAAACATATATAATATTCTAAATTTATTAAATTGAAAAATTGACAAAACCTGTAACTTAAAAAAAAAAAACTCATGAAAATGCTGAACAAAAAAACAAAACTTAATAATGTTAAAATTTTTTTACAATAGCGTGTATATATTATAAATATAAGATAAGTATGTATGAGCATATATATATATATATGTATAGTAAATATACATATATACATATATACATATAAGGTACATAACATATATAGTATGCATGTATATTTTAAATGTATATAATATATGCTATTTATAAATATATACGATATGTATCTACATCATACATATTATGAATATATATGATGTATAATGTATATATGATATATATATGTATATATATAAGGAAAGAAAACTATTTACTACTCATGGTTTCGATACATTTCGCTTTGCCTTTTGCATCTTCATCTTTTTTGAAAGCTTAGACCCAACCATATCTATATGAAATGTAAACGAGAGATAGATTAAGAGACGATAAATCTCTTCGTGTTAATATGTATCTTCATGTTATGAAAAGGTGTTTATTTATAGGCAGTTATGAAAGAAATGTCGTGGGATTAAGCTTAAGACATTCACATTTTTATTACTATCGATTGTCTCATTAAAAACCTTCACGAAAAATTTTTTAGGATAAAAATTATGACGAGGAAAAAAAATTCAGTCAACAAAAACTCTTTATTGATTTATCAAAGATTTGTTTTTTTTTCGCAGGTTTCACATGTGATACATTCCGATATTTTGAATATGAATAGTGAAGTAGAGAATTTATATGAATAAGTCAACTATATTTTCGTTTGATCGTATGAAATAGATATCAACTCACTACAAAAAAATGAAAATATCAACGGACAGATTAACGAATCCATCCGTTGATAAATATTGCGACGAATTTCAACGAAAAATGAAGAATTATCAACGAGCACCAATCCGTTAAAAAGACCATTGAAAACCGCCAAATTATTTCAACGGATGCCCGTTGCTAATATCAACGGATGGCCGTTGGAGATCCAACAGATGCCCATTGGTATAATTTAAACGATGTGACCATTAGAAAAAATCGTCTATTAGATTTCAACGGGCATCCCTTGGTATTTCCAACATTTATCCGTTTGAATTTTCAATATTTATACACCAAATTCAAATTCCTTACCACTAAGCCATGAACAAAAAATATACTTTCAAACAATATCGTCTTCTTCAAATAGAGATATATACATATTGAGAGAGTAGATGTGAAGAAAAGATCCCATAACCAAGGAAGTTATGCAAGAATTCTTACACGGATTAAAGCAGTTCATGAGTTTTGTGTCGATGTCAAATTTGTGTCAAGAACGTGGGACAATGTTATGTCCCTGCAAAAGATACAAAAACATGAAGTATGAAGTAAAAAAATTGTTTGTAAACACATTTACAAGGTAGGTTTCGTAGAGAATTATGAAATTTGGTTCTTTCACGGTGAAGATTGTGGTGTTAGAGATAATTTGCAAGAAGCATTAGCAATGAAAAGAAATAAAAAGGTTCATTGTGAAACAAGAATGACCAATCCATATGTGGAAATAGTGCCTGATACTTTTCTTGGAGTTGTTGAGTAAACGATACAGAGATGCCGAACAATGAGGCGCATCAATTTTTGAACCTATTGGATACAACAAAACAACCTATATATAAAGGTTAACGTGAAAATCAGTCTCGTTTATCATTATCATCAAGATTGATGAATAAAAACATAAACTACAATATAGCTGAAAATGACATGGATTCATTTTGCAAAACCATGCGTGAATATTTATCGGCAAATAATCAAGTTCTTGAGATATATTATGCAATAAAAAATATTTTAAAGGATTTGGGAATGCTACATGAGAAGATTAATATTTGTAGAAATAGTTGCATGTTTTTTTGGGGAGGAGATAAAGACCTTTTGAAATGTAAATTTTGCGGTGCAAATAGATTTTTCCCCCAAAAAGCCATATTCACGAAATATGTACTGTATAAGAACATGTTCTATATGTCTGTGGAAAATAGATTGAGAAATTTATATGAATAAAAATTTCGTTGCGGCAATGATATGACACGCAAAACACTTGATGGGTGAAGGGATAATGCATCATCCATCAGATGGTAAGACTTGAAAGGATTTCAATGAAATATTTCCTGAGTTTATGTATGAAAAAAAAATGTTTATCTTTTTTTGTACACCAATGGTTTTTCAAGAAAGCGCTAGGCTCTAGGCGGGCGGACACCCATCGCCTAAGAAGAGCCTAGGCGGTGGCTAGGCGGGCTAGGCGGAAATGTATATATATATATATATATTATATGTTATTTATATTATATATAAATGTGTAAGTAATATAATTCAAATTCTTAATTTAAAACACTTGCAAATGTTTAATTGTTTAAAAACCACACACAATTAAGTTCGAAACAAATAACAAAAACAAATAAGTAACACATTACACACTTAAACATCTAATTCCACATATCAATATTCTTCATTGAATTGTTCTTCGTCAGATTCAAACTCTAAGTTAACTTCTTCTTCTTCAGATTCAAAATCAAATTCATCAAGTTCTCTAACCACAAGCAAATCGTCTACTTGATCTCTTGAACCCTCACATATCATCGCATCTTCTTGGTTTGATTCTTCGTTTGCTTCCCTTGATTCGTTCTCCGTTTTTTCACTATCAAAGATCCAATCTTAAACATGATATGGATCATTAGATAGAAGCACATCCAATGTCTTGTTCATTTGTTTTTTTTTCTTTGAACCATCAACCTCGCATTAAATTGAATATAAACAAGATTGTTCAACCTTTTTGATATCAAGCCGGTTTCGTTTTTTCGTATGTACCTACACAAGACCATAAATGATTATTCATACAACTATAACAAAAAATAAAAAGATGATTTATGTTAATCACTTAATCCCTCAAAAGGACTCCGATTTCGTTCACAGCCTGATGAACTAGTTGTTAAAGATAGAATTCGCATCGCCATTTTTCTCAAAATAGGTGTGCTCATTCCGTAAACATCCCACCAATTGACTACAATGTAAAATAAAGTTAAAACATTATATATGTTTTACAAGAATGAAATGGATAAATTAAATGTTGGAAAACAAACATGGATCATAACTTTGTTCATTTTTCTCGCATCCTTTGATGCATGTGGTCTTCCAAAGTTGCCTTTTTTTTGTATTTTGGAAGTTCGACATTAATTACCGAACACCGAGCATCAAAATCATTTGAGAAAAAAAGCTTCCACACACTTGCACATAGCATTTACCATATTGTCATCCGATTGAATATTCGAATCCTTATAAGTGTAATAAGGATTCAAAACATATGGTACCAAATGTAGAGGACTATAAAGCCTTCCTTCCTTTCATCGATGATGTTAACAATCGGCTTATAATTCTTCTCGATATTTTTATACGTCGCACGTTAGGGGTGGGCAAAATACCCGCGTTACCCGTCCCGTCCCGAAACCCGTCCCGAACCCGCAAAAAATTACTCGTACCCGCGGTTTCGAGTTCAGGTTCGGGTAATAAAATTTAAATACCCGCGGGTTCAGATTCGGGACGGGGTTTTAATATCATAAACGGGTACCCGCGGGTACCCACAAAAATTACAAAAATACCCCTAGTTTTAATGAATATTACCTAACTACCCCTTTCTAACCCTAAACCTAGCCTTACTTTACCCTTTCCCCTTTTCCAAATTAGCTCTTTGCCTCTCCATAGCCTCTGCCTCTCCATAGCCCCTTTCCAGATGCCCCTTTCCCCTTTGCCTCTCCATAGCCTCTGCCTCTCCAAATTACATCTCGCCCGCCCGCCGCTGCCTGCTCCATCTCGCCCGCCCGCCGCCTCTTCTCTCTCTCGCCCGACCGCCCCCTCCTCTCCCTTTTGTCCGCCCGCCGTCTCTTCCTCCATCTCGCCCGCCCGCCGCCTCCTCTCTCTCTCGCCCGCCCGCCACCTCCAGCTCCAGCCTTCTAGTTCCAGCCTTCCAGTTCCAGCCTCCTTTCTCTCCCCTCTCGATAGACCGTCGTAAAAGTTGTGGGGGTGTTTTGCGGGTACCCGAACAGCGGGTACCCGCACCCTGCGGGTACGAGTACGGGTAATAAGACTAGTTACCCGTGCGGGACGGGTTCGGGTGCGGGTAGCGAGAATCTCGCGGGTACCCGCGGGTGCCCACCCCTACCGCACGTATCTCGTGTTTTGCTATTTGCAACTCTCCATACAAAAACCCCATTGATGGTTTTACATCTCCATCAACTAATCAAAGCACTCTAACCAAAGGTGAAAATACTTTCAAACACAACGTTATGCAATCCCAAAAGGAGAAACTCATCATCGTGGTATATGCCGCTTTCCCCTTAGGATGCTTTGACCATTTGCAATCTGCCCATTCTTTACTAGCAGACATCATCTTCAATCCTTCTTGTTTAGCATCTAAGCTTTGTAAACTAAGATAAGCTGATGCAAATCTAGTAACTCTAGGTCTCAAAATATCTCTCTTCTTAGTATAATTCCTCATCATCGATAAAGTCTTGTGGTGAGCCTGTGATTTTATCTCTGTATAATTTATCTCCCGATATGTGTCTAAAAAGAGAAATTATATTTTTGACGTTGCTGATTGCAATACCAAAACATTTGAAGAAAAATCTCGATGTATTCTTGCAGCCCTTAATCCATGAATTAAGATATTGGTGGAACAATGGAATTGTTACATATGAGGTAACAAAAATTCACATTGAAAGTAGTGTTGTTGTGGAAAATTAGCAACTTCCCTGTCTATGGAATGTTATCTCGATAGAGAACGCACAAGAGACTGTTATTTCGATATTGTATGGATGATACAAATTCGTTTTGTATAGTATATTGGAAGAAACCATGTTGTTTTGATTGTCCTAAAAGATTTCTTCTCCGTGGACATAAATTTAGAAAAGATAAGAAACATCTCAGAAAGATGTACATAAAGAAAGGGCACCACACATGCAAACATGTACGTAAATACTATGCGAATGACTAAACACGATGAAATATTTACAAGAATCGATGGAATATGGAGGAGATCGTGGGAATCGAAAACCACAAGGCCAAGGTGAATGATATAGTTTGTACAAACATAGTATTTTTGGGAACTAACATATTGAAAATCATTCATATTGCATCATAATTTGGATGTTATGCAAATTGAAATTTTTATAGCATCATCAGCATTGTTTGAATGTGAGGGGGGAAAACAAATGATAACATACAATCAAGGAAAGACTAGAAGACAATATGTCGAAGACATGAGTTGGAGTTACGCGATGGAAAGACATCTATGTCAGTATTCAGTTTGTCCAGGCCAGAGAAAACAAAATTATTGAGGTGGTTAAAAGAAGACATCAAATTTCCAGATGGATATGAACATTGCTCGGTGTGTGGATATTGTTTGTTCAAGGGTCATCGGGTTGAAAAGTCGTAGTCAAGTTTCCATGCATCGGCTCATTCCAATTGCATTTGTTGAGCTATTACCACGAAACGTGCACGATGTGTTAATTATCATATTCTTCTGAGATATATGTTCAAGAAATTTAAAAAAGATGAATTGAATTTAATAAACAATAGTATCTATGAGGTATTATGCTCTTTGGAAAGAGTTTTTCCGCCTTCTTTCTTCGATGTCATAGAATATTTTCCAATACATTTACCAGACGAGGCAATATTCGATGGTCCGGAAATTCAGATGGATGTATCCATTCGAAAGGTTTTTTCTTTAATCTAAATAAAAGTGTAAAAAACAAAGCAACAATTGAATGATATATTGTTAAACAATATTTGTTGGAAGAAATCACATATTTCAACATATTTTATTTTGAGTCGCATATTCCAACAAAACAAAGAAGATTAGGATACCACACAAACTATCTATATTAATATAATCCAATTTGGTGCAATTCCTGAGATGTTTAGACCAATTGGACGTACGAGAGAGAAATTCGAGGAATTTGGCTAAAACTAGAAGAGTATAATCATGTTCACACACATATATATTAATAAACTGTTAAGAGCTACTACCTTTCGAAGGGTACAAAATGATGACAAGCGATCTTTTAATTTACAAACATATATATATATATATATATTAACATATTGTCACTATATGATCTTTGATGAAGAAGTAATCGGTATATATATATATATTCATGTTAACATATTTTTATGATGCTTCCTGGTTGAGAGATTACGTAAGTACATGTATTTTCGTATATATACTTAAAATAATGTATGTTATAAATAATAATTTATTTTTATATTATATAGGTTAAAGATTGTGATTAGAGAAATCCTACTTGATTAAAAGATTTGGCTAACGCTCATGCAGGAAATATATTGTGTTGGCCAATTATGTTTACTCGGGGATACTCATTCCTTATTTACGAGTATTGAAAACATATAAGCACATCCAATCACGACGTTTGCGTTAATAGTGAAATTGAGGATGATAATTTCTACGGTACTTTGCATCGAATCCTACAGGTTGAATATCTTGGTCTCGTTAGATTGAAGATAATGATTTAATTTTTTACATCATGTATATTATTTCAACGGGCATCACTAGAAATTACAACAAACACCCGTTGAATTGTAGATATTTTGTTTGACACTCAGAAAAATTTAACGCTTTCCACTTTTAAACGAGCATCTATTGGTATTTCCAACGGATGAAAGTTGAAATTATTGACAAAGTATCAACGGTCATCTATTGGTCCTTTCCAACAGGTATCCGTCTGCTTTTTTCAACGAGTAACCGTTGGAAACTTGCAACATACATCATTTGGAATAGGTAATGATGAGCTATGCTCCACCTAGGTAACTCGTCAAATAAAAAACATGAATTTCAATGAGCCTGTTGAAAATAAGACATACATCCTTTTTATTAATCTATTTCCTTGGGAACATAATTTCCAACGGATGCCCGTTAAAAAACTCCACCGTCATGTCAATAAATGACATTCACTGATAGACTTCATTTTCAAAAGGCATGCGTTGGAAATTCCAACTGACATCCGTTGAAAACAAAAAAAAAAAATTCTCTCCAAAAATTTAATCCTAAACTGTAGAACACAATGAGAGATTTGACGATTTCTTGGTCACGATGGAATTTGGCGGGTTCCGTAGGATCCACGCCACCACCTCCTCTGCCACCATACTAGCTGCCGTCACCTATATCGACACCACCGATATTTAATGATGTAGACAATATGATGGATATCGATCTTTGATCGATACCTTTGACAAGCGGCAACTGTTCTCATCATCGATCTCGAACGTCCTAACGGAACGTTATGGTAAAATACTATTCATTTACACATATATATTTATATTAATTTTTGAAATCGTCTAATGATTTTGTTTACATGTGTAGGTTTGATGTGTATGATGTTCTTAAACATACAAACAATAACAGCATCCAAGATTCTTTGCGGGATCGATTGTACTTTCTAGCAACTGATGAAAGAAGTGATACATCGCCGATGGTGGTGTATTTTATCGTATGTGCTATAAATTAAGATTTGATTTAATATTTTTATTGAACTTGTTTAATAAATTAATTTTTTACATTTAATTTTGCAGTGCGCATGTAGATGGCGGAAAAATGACACATCACGCATTTATACCGTCTAAATGCGCGATATGCAAGCTTGGTTGTGCTTGATGATGAACAACGCCAATCACAACTACTACAACAAGAATGAAGACGACGTTGCAGTTTAGATGATATGTAGACAATTCGGTTTTGAATTTTGGATAAAAAATTTGTATATATATTTTTTAAATTCGTCAATTTATCAACAAATTTTTATTGATAAAAGAACAAAATTATCATTGGGCATCCGTTGGATTTTTAAATTTTCCCACTAAAAACCAAAGGGTATCCGTTGATAATTCGTGCCAAAATTTTAAAGAATACCCGTTGGTTTCCAAGACATATTTGTAACAGATGACCGTTTATAATTTCAGCGGATTATGTCCGTTGAAATACCGTTTAAAATTGCAACAGATGTGGTTTTTCAACAGTGGATTTCTAACAGGCTGAAATCCATTGGAAATGGTCATTTTCAATGGATTTTGTTTTGGAATTGGACTTTTTTTTCTTATAGTGACTTTTTTTTAGCTCTTGATTATATGAGAAAATGTTTGGGAGGATATTTTTCGTTTTTGCGTTGTTTACTTATCTTTCCTCCTTTAAGAAACACATGTGACATTATCTTCATATGATATCGTTGTGTCAATATTAGCCGAGAATCTATATGTTTCTTTTATATGTTGAGTTAAAGTTCTAAACCAGACACATTATCTGCTTGTCTCATGAAGTGCAATGACTTCAGAATGATTTGAATAAGTTGCAACTAATGTTTGTTTTTTAGAACACCAGGATCACATTGTGACTCAAATTGTAAAATCATATCATGTTTGTAATCAAGCTTTATGGGGATGTGATAAATAACATGTAAAAGCAAAACCGATTAATTCATGTTTGGAATCTCTAGGATAAAATAATCCTAAAATAAATTGTCTCTTGTATATAACAAAAATATCTTCATTCCATGTCCAATGATGATATGTAGGAGAAGAACTATATCATGACAAGATTAATTAGTAGCAAACATTATATCAAGAGAGACACAATTTTTCAGATATAAGAGGGCTCCTATGGAACTTATATATGATATTTTTGGTCTGAGTATATATCTTCATTATCTTCACAAAGGCTAAATAAGTCTTTTTTCAACATTTAGAGATCTACATTTCATTGGAGTGGTGAATGGATTTATCTTATCCATGTTAAAACGCCTTAAGACCATCTTTATATATTTTGATTGATGCACGTAGATTCCACTCTTTAGATGCTCTATCTATACACCAAGACAAATTTTGGTTTTTCAAAGATCTTTCATTTCAAATTATTCTTTTAGATTTCGAGAATTTTCAATATATTTTGAGTGCCAATATTCAAATCATCCACATAAATAACAATAATCGCAAAAACATTTTATGTTTTCTAGATAAATACAAAAGGATAAATAAAGCTATTCATGAATCCTCCTTTAAGGAGATATTCACTTAGATGATGATATCACATATGTCCAGATTCTTCAATTCGTTTCATTTGATTGTATATCCTTAGTTAGGCTTTTTATTTGATGTTTTCGACATTCTTAATCCTTAAAAAAATTCATTTAAGTAATATTATCCAACGATCTATATATATATATATGTTGCACCAACATACAAAAGGTACATTTTTAATAATTTGGATGTCATTAAACTCATCAAGTATCTGAACGTGATTGTGTCCATAATAAGGGAATATGTTTTCTCATAATCTATTTCGGGTCTCTGAAAAAAAACTTGTACTACAAGACGTGCTTTATATCTTATGACTTCATTATTTTAGTTTTTTTTCCAACAAAATACCCATTCGCATCCAACCATTTGGAGTGTGAACAATGAGTCAAAATACTTTTATTTTATTTAACGAGTCTAATACTATGTACCTAGCCTCTTATCTAATCATGTCTCTTTTAACATTCTAATATTGCCACTGATCTTGGATCTTCATTATCATTTACAATTTTTTTTTTATATAGAGAAAAAAATATTCTATCTTTATCATTTCATTGTTTCTCTAAATATTTTCATCACGGATAATATTAATGTAAATCTCATTGTTTCCTGTATGCTTAAGATTATTATCACCGTTTTCATGCTGAAGATATTCTTCCTCCTTGTTTGTTTTTAAATATTCCAATTATTCGAGAATGAACATCTTTTTTAATTTCCATTTTTTTCGAAGATTTTTATCTTTAGAACCAAGTGGTTGCCACACTTCAAACATGTAATAGAATCATTTGAATTTCTTTCACAACCATGAACTTTTGCTATTTTTATACGAACAAGTGCATTTCAGTCGATATATATGATTTTGTCACTTGTGTTGTATCATTGAACCCAACCGACAATCGATGTGTGATATTTTGCAAGTGTATAATCTTTTGTACTTACCAAGTTTGTTTTGTAAGAGAATCTAGATAAATCAATGGTTGTGTTTTCCATTTCAAATCTTAGGAGGCTTGACTTATTCCTCTGCACAATGCTAGGAATTCATTCTAGTTAAAATGTCAATCAACAAAACAAGATGTGAACACATCACTCATTTTTTATTCAAGATATATAATGATAGATGGTGAATTATATCCAACATAAATTATCAATATTCTTTGTGGACCCATTTTTTTTTCCTTTGGCATGGAGCAATTGGTTACATATACAACATAATTAAATACTCGAGATGAGATATATTTGGTTTTTGGCCAGTTGATATAATTGCATTAGAGAATATTTATGGTAAGTATTTGGTCTTATTTGAATCAGTGTTATAGCATGTAAAATTGCATGTCTCCAAGAAGAAGTTGAGAGTTTTGTTCTCATTAGCAGTGGTAGAGCAATAAGCTGGAGACGTTTAATAAACGATTCTGACCTACCATTTTGTGTATGGACATGTGGTTCAAGATGTTCAATCTGGATCCCAAGTGATGTACAACAATCATTGAAAGCTTGAAAAGTAAATTCACCAGCGTTATCAAACCTCACTTTCTTAATAAATATTGAGAATTGAATCGTAATTTTTTTATTTAAGGAAGAAATATCACAAATGAAATATTGTGGGTTGATAATGGAAAACATGTGACCATCTGCTTGAATAGGGGTGTAAAATGAGTTGACTCGGCTCAACTCGTTAAAAGACGAGTTGAAAAATTCCAGCTCAGCTCAGTTCCCCATCAGCTTGCCAAAAACGATCTAGTTCGTGAGCTAGACTATTCAATTTAAAACCGTTATAATATAGTAATATTATATGTTTTCATCCTCAAAGTGAATAAAATATAGAAAATATAAACATTAATTCGAATACAAAGTTTTTAAATATCAAAATATCAACTGGAAACTAATTGGAAAATAAATGTATCGAATATCAAATAAAATATTGAATACAAACACATATTTTTAAGAATATTCTTCTAAATATTCTTTTTCTTTATTTGGTAGTAAAAATATATTAATTTGGTAGAAATAGGAAAATAATAATGTGTAATATATAAATAATATATTATCTTTCCTTAAATAATATTTAATAAATACAAATAATATATATAATATATTGAAATAGGAAACATGCTCTTTGCATGTGATTTTGTACTCAGCTTACAAACCAGCTCGCCAGTTCGGGAGACAGTTCGCCTAAACTCTAGTTCGTTCGGACTCAGTTTGTCAGATCCTTTTTTAAACGATCTAGAAAATACTCAACTCTGCTCGCTCAGGATATGAGCTAGAGCTAGCTTGTGAGCCGATAACTCGTTTTACACCCCTAAGCTTGAAGATTAATACCATAAAGTATCAAAATTGGCCCACATATATCCCCATGTATTAGTTCCAAAAAAATGATGGTGATTCATTTCCAACTTTTCTTGATAATGGTTTTATTATCAATTTTCCTTGAAAACACACAATACATGTGATTTCACAAGACTAAAATATTTTTTTTTTCATTTTTTAGTAGATGAACATTAGAATTTTTAACAATTCTCTATATCATTGTTGAACTAGGGTGATCCAATTGAACATGCAAAATCTTAAACTCATCGATATTTTTTGGTTTCATTGTGACACATGATTCAACCATATTTATTTTTGTGAAATATAATTGAAATGATAACACTCATAATTGCTCTACCATATATTTATTTTCCGAAATCATTTTCCTTATACAAAGATATTCATGAATTTCATCATTGGTAGTCTATAAATGATAACCATTTTGGTGTATATCTTTTAAAATCAATAAGTTTCTTTGATACTTTCGAGAGAATAATGCATTATTTATAACAAACTTTGTCCCTCTTGACATCATGAAGTTAGCTCTTCTTGAGCCTATAATTATTTTCGTATTTTTTAGATATTATGGTAACACATGATGCATGTATCCTTAATTTAGAAAAATTCATTTTATCTTTGAGTATTGTATGTATCGTAGCACTATTGACTACACCGATATCCACATCATTGACATTAGATTGTGACATATTGTGCTAGTTTGATCAATGTGAGAGATATAAATGTACTTGCAAAGTAAAATAAAAAAGAAATGCATAAACACAGATATTCTAACAAATAAAAATTATGAAATGTACATCAAGATTTCACAAAAAAAACATATTTAAAAAGATATATAATAACCAACACCCTTAAAATAACCAGACAATATCAAATACATGTTGATTTTCATTTTGGTTCACTAGTCACTTGACATCATCTGCGACTAGTGAGCTTGTGAAATAAATTATATGACATTGGTGTTTGATGCTTAAATGCTGAAATGCAGAAGAGAGAATAAGAGATGTAAAACTCTTCTTGTTAACATGACAAATAACATAACATAAATAATTCGGGTAGTATAATTTTCTTCGTAATAAAAATAAAAAAAGATAAATATTCATAAATAATAGCATTATTGACCGATGATCAAACTCGCAAAATCATATAATATGAATATATTGTGATCGAGATTTAATGCGTATTGTCTTTATAATATACATACATACATATATATATATATTATAATCGGAGATATATAGATGCAAGGTCTATATAATTTTTTTACTCAAATACAAATCTAAATTGAAACAAAAAACGACTGGAAATAGAAAAAAATAAAATTAAAAATAATAACAACAATGTATAATACCAAATTTTTTCTTCTCAATTGGTTTCAGATATCGTGCTGATAACGTGTTAATTTTTTTTACAATCGTGTATGTATGTATGTACATATATATATATATGTATAGGTATATATATGTTATATAAATATAACTATATATATGTATATGTACATGTATATATAGTTATATATATACCTATATATGTATATGTATAGGCATATATATAACTATATGTTATATATAAAAGTATATATGAGCATGTTTATAAATAAATGTATACATATAGATGTGTGTATGTGTATGTAAATGTACATATACATATATATAGTTATATTTATATAACATATATATACCTATACATATATATATATATGTACATACATACATACACGATTGTAAAAAAAATTAACACGTTATCAGCACGATATCTGAAACCAATAAATAACTATATTCATTAATAAATTCGGTTAAACTCAATCCATTTGGTTATAAGTATTAATGAAATGAGTTAATTTGGGTTAAATGAGTTATATGAGTTAAATATGTTGTATAGTTTATTAATGTATAAATAAATACTTTTTAACTGTATATAAGGGAAA
>CM071860.1:12135235-12200235 GCA_036759665.1 Gynandropsis gynandra
TTAAGTGATAAAAATTAAAAAAATGAATTTTAGTTCATCGTGAAATTTATGGACGAATTTTTGTTACACATCTAATTTCTGAAACTGAATAGAAATTTTTTGTTCTTTCTCTATATTTAGGAAATGAGTTTAGGATAATCCCTAAATTCAAAAACAAAATTTTAGAGATGAAATTTGCTCCATCCCTAAATTTAAAGACTTTTTTTTATCCAAACACAAAATCTACGAACAAAATTTTACAAATAACTGTTTTGTCTATAAATTTTTAAAAAATAAGATAAATGTTTTCTATATCCATCAATTTAAAGAAAAAAAATATTAGATACAAAATTTGTTTATCCATATTTTTATGGAATAAATTTGGTTTTTTCCTAAATTTATAGACTAATTTTAATATGTTATAGAATTTAAGAAGAATTTTAGTTTTGTTCTAAATTTAGGAAAAAATGGTATTTACGAAATTTGGTTTATTTCTAAAATTATCGACAAACTATTTTTTTTCTCTAAAATTATAGGTAAGATATTAAATTTAGAAAATAAATTTGAAATTAATTGAGTTAAATGGATTATACCCATTTAATAAGAACTAATTGGATTTTAACCCATTACATCCATTCACTAAAAATTGGGGTGGACGAATAACGAATATCCCTAATTGTTCGACTATTCGTATTTATATTCGAAGAATATTTAGATTTATTATTTATATCTGTATTCATAATTTCAGATATTCGTAAACTCGAATATCCATAAAAAACTGATATCCGTTAGATATCCGTATCCGACTAACCATAAATAAAGGAACGAACAAACAGACACACAGATGAACAAATGGATGCACCACAAACGCCGTCCGATTGGACCACGAACCATTGATGGACCATAGATGGACGAAGGAACCACGGATAGAACAAAAAAACCATGGACGCACGAACCACTGACGAACTATGAAATGATGGACGGACCACGGATGCAGGAAATACGACCAACCATAGACGAATGGACCACAAACGAACCACAACAAACCACAAACGGAAGGTGCCGATGAAGAGGGAAAGGGGAGAGAAAATAAAGATGGAGGGAGGAGAGAGAAAAGGTGAGAAAATGATTTAGGTTTAAGTTAAAGTTGTCCTTATTTGCAATTTAATCTTTTGTTAGAAATGGTTTCTATATTATTGTATATCTTTATATTTTCAGCAAAATTGTTAAATTAAGAGTTTATTATTAATTATTTGATATTTTAATATATATATATATATATATAAGAAATGATCTATTGAGTAATTACGAATACAAATAGTTCGGATAATTAAATAAACTATTTGTGCTTGTATTAGTCGAATATTTGATTTTATTATTTGTAGTTGTATTTTCTCCTTCGGATATTTGAATTTTTGGTTCGAATATATATACGAATACTTCGAATATTTTATCCATTCCTAACTAAAACAAATTATTTAACTAACCAAAAATCTTTTTAAATGGTTTGGATTGAGTTAACTTGCTACACCCAACCTATAAACCCATATTGATATCTCTGTACGTGATAAAATAATTTCTTATTAATGTGTATCTTTATAAGATGAGAGGATGTCTATTTAAAGACAAATATTAGATGTCGTTTTTTCAACATAAAAAAGGGTCGTGGGTTCAAGGACATGACATTCACATTTCTAATAAATACAAATCAAGTTATTTATAAATGGGTTTGAGTTTTTAAAACCTATTTATTAAAATAGATTGAGTTGATCCAACCTTTTATATGAAAATACATTTACTAGACTGGGCCAACTCAAGACACATAAAAAGTTGATTCATTAAATCAAAAGTTGTACTTCAAATTTTTAAATTTTTATATTTTTCTTTAATACTTAATGATTATGTCCTCATTCATTAAGAAGAAAAAGGTAATATCTTCAAAAATTTTATAGTTTTTCCTTTAATGCTTTATATATGTTATTTACATATAAAGAAGATCTAATGATGAAACATTTCCAAACTTGTGTTATATTTTATTTATTTGTTTTTAAAAGGCTAAAAAATCTCGAACCCATCAACCACCCCTACTTCCTATTTTATTCCCTATACTTAGCAAACTATCAAGAAAATATTAGCAAAATCAATATATTTTCCTCTTAAAAATATTGCTTTAGTCTTATTTCTCCTTTGATTTTGACCGTCATTCGATTTCTCTCTCGACTTTTAGTTCTCATCCGATTCTCTCCTTAATTATAAAAAATCTACCTAAAATCCTCTCTGTTAACTATCCGTTAATCGATCCAATTTGATCCAATTTTGACCCGAATTTAACATAATTTGATAGATTTTTACCCAAAAATTTACCCTAATTTTAACTCGATTTTAACACAAATTTTGATTTAATTTTGACCCGATTAAATTTTAAATTTTAAAATTTAGATGTGAATTTACTATACACAAAAAATAAATGTAAATTTTTTGGATAATTACATCAAAATCAAGTTAATTATTCGATTTAATTTATTTCGAGTCAAAATGGAGTATAATTTTGTTAATTATATCAAAATCGGATCAAAATTGAGCATATTTTTGTTAATTGTATCAAAATCTGATCAAAATTGAGTACATATTTGTTAATTGTATCAAAATCGGATCAGAATTGAGTACGGTTTTGTTAATTATATATAAAAAGTTGGGTTAATAGTGACTAACTCGGTCTTGAACTAACTCAATAAATTTATTTTAATTAACCCGATTAACAATAAATGTTAAATTTTTTATAATTGCATCAAATTTTTAGGATTAACTCGATTTGATCCGATTTTGATACAATAAACAAAACTGTACTCAATTAAATCGAATAAATAACTTGATTTTGATGCAATGATCCAAAAATTAACATTTATTGTTTATGTGTGTAGTAATTCATATATATTTTCCTAAAATTTAACATTTAAAATTTAATCGGGTTAAAATCGAGCCAAAAGTATAGTCAAATTTAGGGTCAATATTAGGTCAAATTCGGGTCAAAATTGGGTCGGATCGGGTCAAAATCGGATTAGTTAACCGGAATAGAAGATGAAGCGATTATGTTGCTTATCTTCCCCTTCTCAGTTAAGGAGCATGCATTCGAGTGGCTCTACACCCTACTACCAAATTCTATTTACACGTGGAGCCAACTCGAAGAACGCTTCATGATGTGATTCTTCTCACCCCACAAGACGCAGTTATGGAAGAACAAGACTAATTCGTTTGTGCAAGAAGATAAAGAGAGTCTTCCAGAAGCTTGGCTGTGATTTAAAGGATATCAACATGAATGCCCTCACCATGGGATGGATAAAAGATACCTAATTGCTATATTCATTGAGGGTCTTCGTGACGACGTTCGTGATTGGTGGAATGTTGCTTGTGGAGGTTCTCTACATGACCTCCCATTCATCACTATTGAGGCTAAGATTGAGAAGAAGGCCGATGGAAGAAACACCTTGTCGGGAGAGTATAATTGTCAGACACTAGCTAAGGGAACGAACAACGAGGTGCTTGCATTGCGTGTTGAGATTGCCAAGATGAAATTGCAAATGGTAAACATGCACCAAACGTCTCCCGAATCTCACGGATTCTAGATTCCTTGAACATATATCTCTAAAAAATATGCTGATTCCGCATAGCACATCTTGAACATTCCGTGGTAAGAGCTCATCAAATTCAATTGGAATGAGTCGTTGCATGAAAACGTGACAATCGTGACTTTTCAATCCGATCAGTCTCGAACCAACAATATCCACACACCGAGCAATGTTCGATGCATATCCATCAGGAAACTTAACGTCATCTTTTAACCATTTTAATAATGCCGTTTTCGCCGGACCAGACAATCTGAATAGCGAGATAGGTGACCTTCTATCTGTTAATACCAACTCAGGTCGTCGGCATATTGCCTTCAATTCTTTTTTTGATTGTGTATTATCCTTAGTTTTACCCGCCACATTCAAAACAGTACTGATGATGTTATCAACAAAGTTCTTTTCGATATGCATAACATCTAAATAATGACGTAATATCAATGAATTCTAGTATGGTAGTTCCCAAAAGATACTACATTTATACCAGTTATGCCATTCACCTTGACCTTTTGGTTTACGATTCCCAAGATCTCCACCGCATTCTACCGATTCTTGTAAATCACCCATTGTGTTCAATCTTTTGTAAAGGATTGGTGTTCAGGTTTGCATGCACGGTGCCTCTTCTTTTTGTACCACGTTCTTCCGAAAATGTTTTTTTTATCTTTCGGGAAAGCATGGCCACGAGGAAGAAATCTTATATGACAATCAAACCAATATGGTTTCTTACCATGTACTAGTCGAAAAGAAACTTTATTCTCCATACAATATGGACATGCCAATCTTCTGTGCATGCTCCATCCAGATAAATTCCATAGGCAGGAAAATCGCTAATTGTCCATAACAAGAACGCTTTCAATGTGAAATTTTGCTTAGTACTGACGTCGTAAACAAGAATTCCTTTGTTCCACAACTGTCTTAATTCGTGAATTAAGGGCTGCATAAAGACATCAAAACATTTCTTCGGATGTTCTGGTCCTTGAATCAGTAACGTCAGAAACATTACCTCTCTTTTCAAACACATCTCGGGAGGCAAATTATAGGAAGACAAAATCACTGACCCCAGAGAATACTGACTTCTACATTGTCCATATAGACTAAAACCATCCGTGCACAGGCAAGATAAACATTTCTCGTTTCATACGTGAACTCGGGAAATATTTCATTGAAATCTTTCCAAGCCTTACCATCCGATGGATGTTGCATTATACCTTCGTCCGTCGAGTGTTCTGCGTGCCATCTCATTGCCGCAACGATGTTTTTCGATTCTTATAACCTTCTCAATCTGTTTGCTACAGGCATATAGAACATTTTCTTGTATGGTACATATTTACGTGAAGATGGTTTTTAGGTCGAAATCTACTTGCACCGCAAAACTTGCATTCCAACAAGTCTTTATCATTTCCCCAAAACAACATGCAACTGTTTCTACTAACATCAATTTTCTCATGTGGCAATCCCAAATCTTTTAACACATTCTTTTTTTCGTAGTATGTCTCAGGAGCTTGATTATTTTTGATGCGTATGAAAGTTAAACAAATAAACTAAACTACCCGCAAGTGCACGACACGTGTGTAGTACTTCAGGTGTCGATCCCACAGGGACTATGCAACACAACCTAAACTAAAACTACGAATCAAACTTGCAAACGAACGAAATATGGGATTTAAGAATGAAATACTAAAAACAAGTAAACAAACGAGTTCCTAACAATGAGACAAACGTTCCAGGAATCCGGTTTCACCACAAGACTACCGAAACTAACAATCAACCTATCTATCATGCAATCCCAGTCAAGTTATCTAAGGCAGACGACCTTATATGATATCTACCCTCTCTCAAGGCATAGACACGTGATCTAGTCAAGTTATCCCCTACTTTCGTGGCTGACACCTTGAACTAAACCCATAAGATCTATGATTCATCCGTTTTACCTTCAACCGCTCCTACCCTACTTCGTGGCCTAACCTCGGTTGTTCTAAACCTGATCTTCTAGGAACTAGAATTCTCCTTTCATTCCTTCTCCTAACCCCTAACACATGCATCTACTTGTCTTTCTAAAATACAAGTCATTCAAGCTCTCAGATAAAGAATAGATAAACAAAAATGGGAAGATGCATTCAAAGATAAATCAAAGTGGTTCCGGGATAGCCATGGGCTAATCCCTTCTCCTAGAACAAAACAAACTACTCGCTCATGCGTCCGTAAACAAACATAATTGAAGTAGAAAGTCTAATGAATATGAAAATCAATTGAAACCGAAGTCTTGGGTTGATCTCCAATGCTCCTTGTACGTCTCCTTTGCAAGAATCTCCTTTTTCTCTCTACTCTCTCTCCTCGTGTGAATTCTCCAAACTAACTCTCTAACTGAAGCTCCCTTGACCCCTAGCTCCTGTTCTTCCTTTTCCTTATTCTTTTCGTTTCTCCTTCTTTTTCCTTCTGGCTGTTCGTTATTTTCCTTTGGTTGCAGCAGCCACTGATTTTGCCTTTTCATGAGTTTTCCATTCTTGATTAAGTTGGACAACGTTTCAATTACTTTCTCCAGCAAAATTTCGCTTATTCCTCTTCTCTAAAGTCTTTTTCCTTATTGTATAAGTAACCAACAAGTTCCTTTTCGTTTTAAGACAAATTAACTTATCTGTAAGTTGTAGGTGTTGGATGCGACCCGCGCGGGCTGAGTGTGAGACCCGCGCGGGTGCAGCGCACATGATCGTGATGGAAAACAAGGCGACCGTGCGGGCTATGGAGTGCGCGCTCGAGCTGATGCGTGCCCCAATCGGGCTAGGGTGTGCCCCGCTCGGGCTGTTGCCCCAACCGTGCTGATAGCTTGCTTGACCCATGCTCAAGTTGCTGGAAAAAATGTCGAACCAAATGCCCCACGTGGGCAAGGGTGTACCCCGCGCGGGCTAAGCTTGTTCCTCGCCGATTCTCATCCCGTTTGTTCCGTGATGATCCTCAATGTTGGTACTTTGTCTCGTGCACGTCCTTTAGCTCCAAAATGAACCGAATTTGCATTAAAACCTGAAACAACACGAAAATACGGAAACGAGTAAAACGGATACAAAATCATACGTAAACACCGCATCTATATCGTAAACATCTCTAAAATCGTGCAAGAAATACGTTTGAAAACGAGATGATCAATTTTCCGGTAAATATTCCCGCATTGTTTTGCAAAATGAATCCATGCAATTTTCAGCCACATTGTAGTCTGTTTTAATACTCATCAATCTTGAAGATCAAGATATGCGAGACCGACCTTCACGAAAACCTTCATATATAGGCTTTTTCGCCGAATCTAATAGGTTAAAGAATCGACGTGCATCGATGTTCGACATCTCTTCATGCGTTTGTTCATTAAAAACTCCAGAAAAAGCATCAGACACCATTTCCACAAATGGATTGGTCGTTGATGCTTCATAAATAACTTTTTCATTTCGTTCTACTTGTGCATCTTGTACAATATCTCTAACACCGCAATTTTCGCCGTGAAAAAACCAAATTTTGCAATTTTCAACGAAACCCACCTTATAAAGATGTTTGCAAACAATTTCTTGACTTTGATACTTCATGTTTTTGCATCTTTTGCATGGACATAACATTGTCCCGTGTTCTTGACACAAAGGTTTTCATCGATGCAAAACTCATGAATTGCTCCAATCCGTGTAAGAATTCTTGCGTAATCTCTTTGGTTATAGGATCTTTTCTTCTATACATCCACTCTCTCGATCTATATGTATTTCTATTTGAAGAAGACAAGATTTTGTTGAAAATATGTTTGTTATTGATAGTTTGATGCAATCTTTGGTATTGATCTAAATAGTGAAATTTCCAATGACCATTCGTTGGAAATTGAAACGGATGCCCATTGTAGGTTCACGTGAATTTATTTAAATCGGTGAAACTCGAAATTAACAATTTCAACGGTCATCCGTTGACAATTGTAACGGGCATCCGTTGCAAATTCCAACGGATACCCTTTGAAATTTTTTCCAACGGATTAGTCCCCGTTGAAAGTGCTTACAAATCCGTTATTTTTGCATATTACAATATTTAGATTTTAAGAATTAGGATTTTGATGATGTAATTGTAAGTGATTTCATGTCGAACTCAAGCGGTGAACAAAAACCGAAATGACGCGAAATACATAATCAAAAATTAATTTCAAAATTTTTATTTCCTAACATTATTTTTCTTTTTAAACTACAATTTTATTAAGATCTCTTTCAATCACACTATAACATATGGTAACAATAAACAAAAAAGGTAAAAAATTAGGAAATGGCTTCAACTCAGAGGCAAAGTGTTGAACTCGACTTGGATCCTCTTCGTCAGCTACCTCCGTCGCCAAAACCAGCATCTTTGTATCCATTATCGAATCCAAAACCACCCTCATAAACTGGCTCACAACCAGAAATCCTTTTTCGGATCTGGGTGGTGAGACAGATTATGAAGGTGGTTTTGGATTCAACAATGGATACTAAGATGCTTGTTATTGATGGTTTGAGGCAATCTTTGGTTCCGATATAAATAGTAAATTTTCCAACGGATATTCGTAGGTAATTGCAATGGATGCCCGTTTAACGATCACGGGAATTTATTTCGACCGGTGAACCTCGAAATTAACTATCTCAACGGGCATTCATTGAAATTGTTAATGGGCATCGGTTACAATTTGCAACGGATGACTATTGCAATTTTCCCCGGCTTCTAACGGACTTCCAACGGATTATATCCGTTACAAATCCATTAAAAATTGCAACGGGCAGGGCAACGGAAAATATCCATCACACCTTCGTTTAAATTTCTAATGGATTGCAACGGATTTCCGCCCGTTGAAAGTATCAACAAATCCGTTACAATCCGTTTCTATTTACTTCCAACAGACGGATCCGTTGCCCCGTCCATTGGAAACAACGAGTATTTTTGTAGTGTATCTGCATCCAAAACTCTGAGGGTATCTTTATCCAGTACCTCTTTCAAACTCTGGTTCAGCCTCCTTTGAACTTCGATGGAGGGTTCGTGGCTGTCCTCCGTAAGCATTCCGTGCATACATAATGAAGGGCTCACTCTTCTACGCTTCTTTAGGTGGGTTGGTGGCTTTCGTGTCTCATACCAAAGAGAAGAAGGAAAAGGTTCGACCTCAAGTCTAGACGCTTTCTCCACTGCACAATCAGTACGCATTTCGTGCAGTGTCTCCTCAAGTGGGGTGTCCTGTAGTGCCTCAATGGCAAGGAGGGGCCGTTCATGGAGCTGGAAAAGTTGAATTCAATCTTCTCATTTCCAAAAACTAAGGAGAGCTTCCCTTGTTGTATGTCTATCATGGCACCTGCAATAGTTAAGAAAAGTCTATCAAGAATAATATGCTCCCTAGCATCTTCTTGTATATCAAGTAAAACAAAATCAGTGGGAATGCAAAGATTACGTACCTTGGTGGGAATATTTTCAATAATTTTCACCGGATATCTAACCGAATGGTCCGCGAGTTTTAGAGACATCTTGGTAAGTTTGAGATCTTCGAAGTTCATCAGCTCGAAGACCGAATGTGGCATGAGGCTCATGCTTGCTCCCAAATTGCACAAAGCTTTGTCAATGTCGATGTTTCCTATGGTGCATGGAATGGAGAAGCTTCTGGGGTCCTTTAACATCGGGGGATGCTCATTTTGAAGAATGGTGCTACATTTTTTGGTGAGTGCTACGGTCTCACTCTCTTCACGACGCCTCTCGTTGGAAAAACCTCCTTGAGGCATTTGGCGCGATTATGCATTTTTTGGAGGTCTTCCACGAACGACATATTGATGTCGAGCTTCTTGAAGCCATGTAGAAATCTACCTACTCTCTCTTGATTCTTGTTGCTTACCAATCGATGAAGAAACGGTATAGGAGGTACATACACCGGTGGAGCAACATATGGCTTCTCTAAACCTGGTTCGGCCCCTTCCATGATCGCAATGCCCTTTCCTTTGTCCAATGATTTTCCAGCAACTTTCTCTTGCTCTTTCGAGGGCGGGTTATCAATCACATCCTCGCTGCACAAAGTGATAACGTTCATGCCCTCTCTCGGGTTTAGATCGGGTTTTCCGGGTAGTGTTCCGGGATTCCCATAGGATGAGGCAGCCTGTTGTGTGATAACACGAAAAGTGTATCAAATTTAGGCTAGGTTTTAGTATCACTTTCGCATAGATTTGCTAGCACGAGAAACATTTCTGATACGATTCTTGTTTATATACGCCCGTTTTGTTGGTTTTCAGGTTTTAAGGCGACAAGGCCTAAACGAGCATAAAAAGGCGAATTCCTGAGTAAAACCACGCATTTGAAGGTATAATTCATTCGGAGCTGAAATCAAGCCTCAAAACTCAAAGGAACATCCGAGCAACGAGCGGAAAAGAGCAAAACCGAGGATAGATGAGTGCCCGATCGGGCACTAAGGTCTACCCGCTCGGGTAAAACCTACGGGGTTTAATTGCGACACCTTGCACGACCCGGGCACAGAGACAACATGATCGGGTAGTCATACCCGATCGGGCGCAACATGGTACCCGCTCGGGCAGTTAGTTGTTCCTAAAAATCCCCGAGAGCTTACACGACTCTGGCTGTTCAACCACGCGATCGGGTGCTGATGCCCGATCGGGCAGGACAGAGTACACGATCGGGCGAGGCTCTACACGACCGGGTAAAAGGTGTACCCGAGCGGGCCGCCTTTCTCGCAACAAACTAGATCTTGCATTCAGACGAGCTAATTAATAGACCAGAACGGACCTAGAGGCAAGTGGCGACATACAAGGGAAGGAAAGGCAAATCATCAGGAAAGGCTCGGGAGACGCTGGAGAAGGAGAGAAGCATCAATCCATACATCGGTAACACAATAGGGAAGACCGAGGCATCGGGTTTCCTAGGGTTTATCTTGTTTAGGGTTATATCATCTTCTTCGATAGCAAATTCCATGAGTGAGTAGATTCCCAACTATGGGTTAGGGTTATCGTTTTTGTAACGGATGTACAATTTGTGCGTTAATGCTTAGATTTATCTTATTTATCTTGATATTCGGTTCTACAATCAACATCGTAACTCCTATACTAGTGCTGCCCGCTCAGTAAAATAGGAATTCATATTTTGTTGGAAGGTTAAAGTATGATCCACCATTATTTAGTCTTTTAGATATTTCGCACCACATCTTCATCTACTTTCCTTTGTCTTAGTTTAGTGATATTCTTAGGATTGGCTGCATTAGTCCCCAGAGTTCGACCCTGGTACTACACGATCCGTATACTTGCGGTGAAGTGGTCTAGGAAATATATTGCTTGAGATTTCCGACATCAAGTTTTTGGCGCCGTTTCCGGGGACTATTAACGGCCTAGACTAGTAATTAGCTAGATTAAGATCTAGTCCTTTCCGGAGTCTTCTTTTGTTTTTCGAGTTTTTGTTTTTTTTTGCTTTTGTTTTTCTTTTATGGAGTCAAAAATTTCTTTACCACACAGAGCTTAATCGAGTTTGATGTCCTTTATCTTGCGAGGTAACATGGACAACTTCAACTCTTCGGGTGCCGACATAGCTGAATTGAGGCATCAACTTTCCGAGACTCGTCGTATGCTCTTCAACTTATACCAACCGCGATACTTAGAGCAATCATGGGAACAAAACGCTTGGGGGTATGAAGAAGAGATCTAAAACAGCTACGCTCATCCTTACGGGAATACGTACAATAACAATTGGAGCGATCACGCATACTTCCCGTACAGGAACACCGAGAGTATGGTGAATGCACAACCATTGTTTGGGAATTTCCAGCCATGGACGGAACTCCAAACTTAGATCTATCAATCATATGTGCCTCAGCCATACCCAACCCAATCTGTAGCAGCCCTCGATTATCCCGCCACGTACAATTACCTCCTTGAACTCTTTGAGAATCGAAGCAAATTGTTTATAGGAGTGGAAGCGAAACAAGAAAGCGCCGATGAGCAGATAGGCAACTTATTTGTACAAGCTTCAGAGCTGGCACAAGGGGCATTGCAACCACAAGAGGTTGCATCGGAAAGTTCAGAAATAAATCCTCGTGAATATGTCAGCAAAATCTACCTAAGGGATTGTGAGACGGTAGATCAGCCAAGTCCATCATTGATTGAAAAAGAAGATGAATCTAACACGGCAATGGATGAGGCTACGGACATTGCTGAGCATATGAAGAAACCCGAGGTAGAAGAAGAATTCAGCTTAGGGGACATGATTGAGCAACCATGCAATATCGATTTCGTGTTCCCCGAAGGCATCTTTGAAGGTTTAGCCGAGGAAACTTGTGAGGAATTTCAGAATCCGGATTCCTTAGATTTGAATTGCATAGCGGTTGGGGAAGGTAACTACAAGGTACCGACTGAGCTGCTCAACAACAAAAGGAAAGAGGAACCCCCCCCGATAGAGACTTCCACACAACTCGAGCTAAATACGGTGCAAGTCAGTACACAAATGACCCCGAGATGCCGAGATGCTGCACCAAACGTCCAGCTCACAATTGGGACATCGATAAAGCACCCAAGGTAAAGATGAAGCCTTCATCACAAAGGCTCACACATACAACATCTCTGGAGAAGCTGAAGGAAACGAACGACAAATGCCTAACCGGTTACATGGAGTACTCAACCGGACTTATCGATAGCTTAACCAGAATGTTTGGACAACACGATCTAGCACCCAACATAGAGAGCATCATGACCGATCTTAGGGAAGACAATACCTATCGTGCAAGGAATTCGGCAAATTCGCGTGCCACACCGTATCGAGCACATATTTCACGCGAAATGCTACAAACAAGACGACGTTGAGGATGTCCACCTGATGAGTAGCGTGGTTCGGTCAAGCTCATGACCTTAAACAAGCACTTCTCGGGAGGCAACCCGAGCTCCACATCCTTTTTAGTCGTTTTCGTTTTATTTCTATATTTTCGAACTCCTTTTCATTTTCTTTTAGATTTGGACAATTTTTCTAGGATTAGGAATTTAGTGGTCTATATATTTTTGTTGCATGGTTTTCCTCGTAATTTTTCTGTTTTGCAGCACTGCCCAGTCGGGCAGACATCTCCACCCGAGCGGGCAACGTCAGATTCAAGGCAACCCGGTCGGGCAGCATCAGAGGACCCGAATGAGTAGGTCAACATGGGAGACGCACGACCGGGCGACACAGAGTACCCGATTGGGCACCGTAAAATCTGCAAGGTAAGTTATATTTCGAGTAACCCGAGCGGCCACCCTCACTTCAAAAATTCAACCCGAGCATGCTTCCAGAAATTTCGAACCCCCACGTCGCAATCTCGTCCGTCGGAGTCGCTCGTGCGCCGCCGCCGTTCACCACCGTCACCGGTTACTCGAAATATCTTTCTTCCTCCCTCTCTTGAAAAACCCGAAAATTCCTCAATTTTCTCTCGAATCCCAGGTGTATTAATGAACTATTTTGTGATTTGGACTGCCATGGGCTAGATCTAGGTCTGATTAGGAAAGATTTAGGGCAAATTTTGTCGATTGCTCCATGAAACGTGAACTGCAGGTCGCGATTTCGTGATTCAACCCGACCGGGCTAGGTTTAGTACCCGGTCGGGCATCCTGGATTTTTACCTGATCGGGCGGCTTCACCACCCGAGTCGGGCAGTGCCTACGGGGGTATTTTGCCGAATTTGTACCCGACCGAGCGACACCTCCTACCCGATCGGGCATCATGCGAAATTGTGCCTATCGCTTATATTTGTTCTTTGTTTGTTTTGCAGATGGCCCCGAAGATCTTTTAGAGCTCAAAGAAACGTCGATTTGACGCATATGACCCAGAACACGGATGGCCAGCGAGGTCGGATGCAATCACGGAATTGACGCCCTATATACCGATCACCACATCCCACCAGCAATACAACTACGAGACGACCACCTTCTTGTCCGGTCAGAAGTCGAGGTTCACTGAGCTTCAGCCGTGGATTTTCCCATCCCGCTTCTTATCCTCCGAAGCGATGAGTGCTCTCCACATCGAGGAACACATAGACGCCATCTTCAACACTTTGGGATGGACGGGACTGAGGGACACGCAGGAATACACCTACCGCAACCTCATGGCGGAGTTTTTCGCATCGTACGCAGCATTCTTCCCCAAGTCCGGAGATCGGGAGAGAGCCTTCATGGAGTTCCGTCTGCTGGGACAGAACTACCGGCTCAGCGCGAGACAGTTCGCGATCATCCTTGACGCTCCGCATTGCAACTTCACGAATATACCTGAGCACAAACAGAGTCGTCAAGCGCAATTCTGGGCTCAGATTACGTACGGTGAATACTCAACGAGGTCGAAGGCCATCCGTATACGCCACCCCGCCCTAAGGTACTTTCACTACTTCCTAGTCTCTTTAATACTAGGAAAGGGAGCACAAGGCGGAGTCAACCACACGGAGTTGGCATACCTTAGGCGGGTGGTGCAGTCAGGCTTTGTGCCAGACGAGTGGGATATCTTAGACGTCGACTTGGCATCGCTAGTCATGCGGTATTTCCTTGACATCGCCACCGAGAAGTGTAACACATATACAAAGGTCATGTGCGGTGGCATCGTCACGATGATCGCACGAACAGTCAGGATCAACCTTGGCATCCTGACTAAGGACAAGATCGACGAGGAGCCCGAGCTGAACCTCCAGAACCTGCGCAACCCAAGGGCGATTACGATAGATAGGTACAATTTCATCTGGAGCTACAAGGACGAGCACGGTCGCAACTTGGAAATTGACCTGCGCGAGATTCAGATGCCGGGTCTAGACGAGGAGGGCTCCCGATTAAGGATTGATCCAGCCATCGGACACGTCGGCCCAGGACTTAGCAAGGCAGATCCACCTCCAGCCGCTGCACCACGACCTTCGATGTTCTGACAGTGCAGCCGACACGCCACACACTCTAGCACCCGCCCAGAGTATCCTCACCACCGCTCTGACTTCCCTTCCATGGAAGGAGTCTCCGACGTCCTCAGGTATGTAGCGGAGAAGACCAGGTATCAGTCTTTTAATGCAGAGCAGAGGTACAACCTAGATGCGACGAGGCACAACATCGAGGCTGCGAGGTATGCGGAGCAGCAGCAGTTCCAAGAGCAGTCGATACAACATACATACTACCTCACAGAGTCCATCCGTAGATTCCAGCAGCTCAGTATGCAGCATTACCAGGAGCCATACGTGCCGATCCCTTAGGACTACCATACTGGCGCTATTTCGTACCGCCCGCATATTCCCTATGAGCTGCAGTCTTTCTACTTCCCACCTGGGGAAGGGGCACCCGCGGAGCCAGTAGACCCTCCGGCCACCCGTGGTGGAGAGGATGAGGATTAGACCACTCTTCCCTTTTTCTTTTTCGTTTGATGGACCTATTTTCCTTATTTTCTTTCTTTTTAGATTTAGCGCTTATGTACACTCTTTTCGAACTTATTGATTTAGTTATCTTTGCTCTATCTCTTGCATTGCATGGTTCATATGTCAGGTCTTCCACGATAACATCCGCAATAGAGCAAAAGAGTATCACAATCCGGATGTATCACAATTCGAGAAAACTACACACATCAGGTGTACTTGTTATCCTTTTTATATTTTCTCGGATTTTTACATGCGGGTATCCCTCTTAGGTCTCGAACACCGGGACTGTGTTCCATTCAGGTCTGGGGGGCTACTCTTCATTTAGAGTGATACAGATTAGTCATTAGAGTGACATATTTGCGCTTAGGATTAGGATAAGGATTATGATTAGGTTTAGGAATAAGATATGGATACCTAGTAAAAAACTTTTCGAGCTTTAGTCATCTTTGCGACCTTGTCGAATCGTGAACAATAGTCTAGGTTTGCTTAGAAGCCTTTTGGATACCGATTAGTCGAGTAGTTGTGTTTGAAGTCACGATCGATAGTTGAATTCACTCCTTAGATTTCGGTACCAAGTAGTCATATCTCCGTGTATACCGTCTAGCCTTGGCTTAGTTGATATATTTTACCGTTCATAGTTATTAGATGCCACACGCTTATACTCCGCTGTCATCTAGGATAAGTTTTTGACTATTCCGAGTTAGGATTGACATGAGTATATCGATGATCGATGGTTCGAGTCTAAGTGGTGGGTAGAGGCGCTATTCTACGTCCTAAGGGTTAGAGTGATGACTAATCAAGAAAATAAAAAAAACGAAAAAATAAGATCTTCAATAAAGCACCTCTTCACTCCACTAAGGTCACACGACCTTATGAGTGTGCCATAGGCAGCCTAGGTCTAAGTAGAAAGCCATCCCTCTTCGACTTCGATGTCCTAGGAACAAAGCGTGGATCTAAGTGTCGAAAAAAAGAGAAAAAAATGAATAAGAACAAGAAAAAAAAAACGATTTTAATGATATCAAAAGCTTAGGGGAATAGGTATGGAGATTGCTTGGACGTTGTCTAGGGTTGTGAAATAGACTTAGATTTTTGGTAGGATTTCATGGCTCAGTACTTTCGGTAGATATAAGGCTATACTCGGTACGCTTAGGCTTTTGTTCATGTGACGCGTTGATTTGCGGAACGACTAACTCTTCGATTTTTTTTGTGCTAGTATCCATCGTTATTAGATTCTTCCTACACTTAGCTTTAGTTGTTGTTTGAGGACAAACGATGGTTCAGGTCTGGGGGAGTTTGATAACACGAAAAGTGTATCAAATTTAGGCTAGGTTTTAGTATCATTTTCGCATAGATTTGCTAGCACGAGATACATTTCCAATACGATTCTTGTTTATATACGCTCGTTTTGTTGGTTTTCAGGTTTTAAGGCGACAAGGCCTAAACGAGCATAAAAAGACGAATTCCTGAGTAAACCCACGCATTTGAAGGTATAATTCACTCGGAGCCGAAATCAAGCCTCAGAACTCAAAGGAACACCCGAGCAACGAGCGGAAAAGAGCAAAAACGAGGATAGATGAGTGCCTGATCGGGCACTAAGGTCTACCCGCTCGGGTAAAACCTACGGAGTTTAATTGCGACACCTTGCACGACCCGGGCACGAAGACAACATGATCGGGTAGTCATACCCGATCGGGCGCAACAAGGTACACGCTCGGGCAGTTAATTGTTCCTAAAAATCCCCGAGAGTTTACATGACTCGGGCTGTTCAGCCACGCGATCGGGTGCTGATGCCCGATTGGGAAGGACGGAGTACACGACCGAGCGAGGCTCTGCACGATCGGGTAAAAGGTGTACCCGAGCGGGTTGCCTTTTTCGCAACAAACTAGATCTTGCATTCAAACGAGCTAATTAATAGACCAGAACGGATCTAGAGGCAAGTGGCGACATACAAGGGAAGGAAAGGCTTGGAAATCATCAGGAAAGGCTCGGGAGACGCTGGAGAAGGAGAGAAGCATCAATCCATTCATCGGCAACACAATAGGGAAGACCGAGGCATCGGGTTTCCTAGGGTTTATCTTGTTTAGGGTTGTGTCATCTTCTTCGGTAGCAAATTCTATGAGTGAGTAGATTCCCAACTATGGGTTAGGGTTATCAGTTTTGTAATAGATGTACAATTTGTGCGTTAATGCTTAGATTTATCTTATTTATCTTGATATTCGGTTCTACAATCAACATCGTAACTCCTATACTAGTGCTGCCCGCTCAGTAACATAGGAATTCATATTTTGGTGGAAGGTTAAAGTATGAATCCGGAACCGTTGAGTTGTAGGTTAAGTTCGGTTAATGAGAATCTGACCGGTCGGTTAGTCGACTTAGGAATTAGGATTGCGTTCATAAAGCTGCCATAGTACGGGTTAATCACTGCTGGAAGGTAGGGTTGCACGTACTCATGGTTAGGAGGTCTAGGCTCGGCAGAATCATTCCTCACAATAGAGCATGAATTTACCATTATCAAGATAATTCGATAGATTTATGATCTTTAGTTGTTGCATCCATACGATCCTTGGTCTCCCGACACCCGTAGTGTTCTTCATCGCCAAGTCTTCCGAAACCCTACTATCGTTTCCACCATTAGTTTAGTCTTTTAGATATTTCGCACCACATCTTCATCTACTTCCCTTCGTCTTAGTTTAGTGATATTCTTAGGATTGGCTGAATTAGTCCCCAGAGTTCGACCCTGGTACTACACGATCCGTATAATTGCGGTGAAGTGGTCTAGGAAATATATTGCTTGAGATTTCCGACATCTTCAACACTTAGATCCATGAATGATCCTCTAGCAGCATTATCCAACGTCGTTCTATGCTGATCCGCGATCAAATTGTAGAAGTTTGGATCATGTACCACTGCTCTAGACCATGATGAGAACACATCTGCAAAAGATCCTTAAATCTTCCCCACGCTTCAAACAAAGTTTCTCCGTTTCTGCATATAAACGTCATAATTTCTCCCCTCATTTGAATCGTCTTGCTCGGAGGAAAGTACCGTGATAGGAATGATGTGCAGAACTGGTCCCAAGTAGTTATCGAACCAGCGGGAAGAGACTGCAACCAAGTCTTCACTTGTCCCCCAATTGAGAAAGGGAAAAGACGCAACAAAATTGCATCCTCCGAGACTCCATGTATCTTGAATGTGCTTGAAAGCTCTAGAAAGTCTCTAAGGTGTTGATGGGGGTCTTCGTGATTTCAAATTGCTTCTGATAAAGCATGTTGATTATCGTAGGATTGATATCGAATCGCTCTCTTGCAACATGCGTCCTTATAGCAGTTTGGATGTTACTCATGTTCGGCACCACGTAATCACAAAGCCGATGTGGTGGAGGAGCCTGTGGTTCTCGCAGTTGAGGTGCGAGTGGCTGTTACTGTAATTGTCCCATAGTACCAACAGATAATTGCGGCTGTCCATCACCGTCCAATATATCGTTTCGGCTATCCATAGCTCGTGGATCAGTCGGGTCTACCTTCCTTCTTTCTTGCCCTTTCTCGGCTTTCTATAAGTTCTGTCGATCTCAGGGTCGATTTGGAATAAGCTCGAAGTACCTTGAGCTCGGGTCATACAATAACAAAGGACAAACAAAAGGAATTATGTAGAAAGAATAAAACGAAAAGAAAACAAAAGAAAAGAAAAACAAAAATGACTCTAAATCCGAATCTAAGACGTGTTGACGAATAGTCCCCCGCAACGGCGCCAAAACTTGATGCGATTCAAGTTAAAATAAATTAACCTAACTATCCACAAGTGCACGACACGTGTGTAGTACTCTAGGTGTCGATCCCACATGGATTATGCAACACGAACTAAACTCAAAATAGAATCAAACTTGCTATGATAAAATTGGTAACGAGATGCAATAATGAAAATGCAGTAAACTAAGGAGTTCTTGACAATGAGAAATGTTCTAGGATATAATTTCACCGCAAAGCTTCTAAAACCAACAATTGATCTATCTAATCATGCATTCCCAATTAAGATGTCTAAGGCAGACAATCCTAATGTAATTACTACCCTCTCTCAAGGCATAGGAATATGATCTAATCGAGTTACCCCCTACTTTCATGGCTGATTCCTCAAACTAAACCCATACCATCTATGATTCATCCGATTAACCCTCAACCGCTACTACTTTACTTTCGTGACCTAGTTTTGGTTGTTCTATGTCTGATAATCTAGAACTAGGAATTCTCCTTTCGTTCCTTCTCCTAATCCTTAACACATGCATCTACTTGTCCTTCATAAACAAAAGACGATTAAACAACCACACAAAGAATAGATTAACAAAATGGGAAGATACATTCATGAATAAATCGAAAGAGGTTCCGGGATAGCCATGGGCTAATCCCTTCTCCTAGAAGAAGACAACTACTCATTCATGAGTTTGGAATCATATAACATAAACCAAATAGAATGTATAAGGAGCATAAGAATCAAACGAGGCGTCGTCCCGATTCCATCTTCCGTCTCCTTGCGTGTCTTCCGTCAAAAGGACTCTCTCCAATAATGAATGATGAATGAATGGATGCATAATGAATTATGATGTCTCTTATGTCCTCTTCACGCCTAGTAATTCAAAATTTGAATCATTCCCGTGCTCATTTCCACTCAAAACGGATGTAGGATGGTTTACCAAGTCATGCCCGACCGTACATCGTATGCAGCCCGGACGGGCATGCATCATTTCCTCGTTTGTAGAATGACTTCTTCAAGCGCCCGACCATGCTATATTTACTGACCGTGCACTCCAACATGCTCGATCGTGCTCTCTACAAAATGGGTTGCCCGACCATGCTCCATGTGTGCCCGGGCCGTGCATCACTCTCAGGGTTGTTTGGTACATTGAGTGCCCAACCGTGCACTTTATGATGCCTGGCTGTGCATGTGATTCTTCACTTTAGCTCGGTCGTGCATCATGAATTTCTTGGTCGTGCTATGCTCCTCACTTCAGCCCGGTTTTCCGGTCCATTCCTTGTCCATTTCTCATCCCCCTTGCTCCGTTGTGATCTTCGATGTTCGTATTTTGTCTTGTGTTCGTTCTTTAGCTCCGAAATGAACCAAATACGCATTAAAACCTGTAAGAACATGAAAGCACGAAAACAAGTAAAACAAATACAAAATCGCAAATAAACATCGCAACTATTATCATAAATATCTTCAAAATCATGCGAGAATCGTGTACAAAAACGAGATGATCAAGGCATACGAGCTTATCGATAACCTTGCCATGAACCACACTATATAGTCTACACCGAAGGGTATGCCAAACAAGACAAGAGGTCTATATGAGGTAAACCAGAGCTGAGCAATGGCAACGCGATTGCCATGTACTGTGAACTGCAGAGATACAGAACATGTAGCTTATGAATGCACGGTGCAAGAGGATATGGGGAAGATGAATTATACTCACAAGCAAGGAAACATGCAATTCGGGAACACCTACAACCTGAGCTGGAGGAACCACCCAAACTTATCTTACCGGATGACTCAACCGGTTAAGTTCTAGGGATTTCAACAGAAGCAGCAACCGTACCACCAGGGTACCCAACAATTCTAGAAAAATCAGCAAGCTCCTCAACCTTTTCAAGCTCCTTCATCAAGCCTTGAGGCAGTAATGCTTGCATTTATCAAGGAACAAAGGCAGCAACAATCGATTCAAGGCAAACTCAATATGGATATGAGGATAGTGATTAATGAGCTCAAAACACATGTGAAGAGGCTAGAGAATTCCATAGCCTAACATGTTGTCTCATCCTCTTGGAATGCTACCTAAGAAGCCTGATCTAAACCCGAGAGAGCACATAAACCCTATCACCTTGCGTAACGGTAATGTGATTGAGAACCCACCCCCTAAAGAGCTGATGCGATTCAAAGTTAAACAAATAACCTAAACTACCCGCAAGTGCACGACACATGTGTAGTACTCTAGGTGTCGATCCCACAGGGACTACACAACACAACCTAAACTCAAACTACGATTCAAACTTGTAAACAAAAGAATATTGGTTTTAAGATTGAAATACTAAAAACAAATAAACTAAGAGTTCTTAACAGTGAGTCAAACGTTCTAGGAATCCGGTTTCACCACAAGACTATTAAAACGAACAATCAACCTATCTAATCATGCAATCCCGATCAAGTTATCTAAGGCAGACGATCCTAATATGATATCTACCCTCTCTCAAGGCATAGACACGTGATCTAGTCA
Organism: Gynandropsis gynandra; assembly: GCA_036759665.1. Lineage (NCBI taxonomy): Eukaryota > Viridiplantae > Streptophyta > Magnoliopsida > Brassicales > Cleomaceae > Gynandropsis > Gynandropsis gynandra. The sequence goes on from CM071860.1 coordinate 12,156,456, forward strand.
AGTTATACCCTACTTTTGTGGTTGACACCTTAAACTAAACCCATAAGTTCTGTGATTCATCCGTTTTACCCTTAACTCATTGCTACCCTACTTTCGTGGTCTAACCTCGGTTGTTCTAAACTTGATCTTCTAGGACTAAATTCTCCTTTCAGTCCTTCTCCTAATCTCAAACACATGCATCTACTTGGCCTTCGTAACTACAAGTCATTCAAGCACTCAGACAAAGAATAGATAAACGAAAACGAGAAATTGCATTCAAAGATAAATCAAAGTGGTTCGAGATAGCCATGGGCTAATCCCTTCTCCTAGAACAAAACGACTACTCGTTCATGCGTTCAAAAGCAAACAACACAATCGAAGTAGAAAGTCTAAAAACATAAAAATCAAACGAAACGGAAATCCTGAATTGATCTCCAATGCCCCTTGAATGTCTCCTCCGCAAGAACTCACAAACAGCTCCTCTCTCTACAACTCTCGCTCTTCAACTCTTTCTCTCTAACGGTTGTGTTCTTCTTTTCTAAACTAAAGTGCACGAACCCTAGCTCTCCTCTTTGTCTTTCCTCTTTTCTTTCTTTCCTTTTCTCCTCTTTTTCCTCTTTGGCTGTTCACTTCCTTTCCTCTTCTTTCCTCTTTGCTGCAGTTTGCTGTTTTTTGTAAGTTTTCCATTCTTCTTAGCATTGGTTTCTATTCCTGAGTAAGGGCACGTTTCCATTCTATTTCCAGCCATATAACTCATATTCCTCTTCTCTAACAATGTTTCCTTTTTGTGTAGGCAACTAACCACTTTGTTTTCCTATTTTCCGCAAGTTTCCTTTTCTTGTTTCTGCAGGTGACAGACGCGACCTGCGCGGGCTGGAGTGTGTGCCCCGCACGGGCTCCCTTGATGTGTTGTGTTCGCTGGTTCTAGGCCCCGCATGCTGTGAGGTGTGCCCCACGCGGGCTGATGTTGGCCATGAAGACCCACGCGTGCTGATGACCTCCCCGACCCGTGCTGAGTTTGCTGGAGGTTGTAGCCCGCGCGGGCTAGGTGAATGCCTCGCGTGGGCTGTGTTAGTCCTTGCCGACACTCGTCCCGTTTGCTCCGTTATATTCCTCCATGTTAGTACTTTGTCCCGTGTACGTCCTTTAGCTCCAAAATGAACCAAATACGCATTAAAACCTGTAAGAACACGAAAACACGAAAATGAGTAAAACAGATACAAAATCATACGTAAACATCGCATATATATCGTAAACATCTCTAAAATTGTGCAAGAAATGCGTATGAAAATTAAACGATCAAGAGCAAGAGAAATTTGCTGGAAAATCTGCGGATAAAGGAGAAGGCATCGCGATCATGGAAGGGATTGAACTGGATTTAGAAAAGCCGTATGTTGCTCCACCGGTGTACAAACGTCCTATACCATTTCCTCAACAGTTGGTGAGCAGTAAGAACAAAGTGAGATATGGACAGTTGTAGATATCCTCAAGAAGCTCCACATCAACATACCGTTCGTGGAAGCCCTACAACAAATGCCTACATACACCAAATTCCTCAAGTAGATTCTATCCAACAAGAGGCATATCGAAGAGAGTGAGACGATAGCACTCACCGAGGAATGCAGTGTCATTCTTTAAAACAACCTGCCCCGAAGCTGAAGGACCCCAGAAGCTTCTCCATTCCATGCACCATAGGGTATATCGACATTGATAAAGCACTATGCATTTTAGGAGAAAGCGTGAGCCTCATGCCACATTTGGTCTACAAGCAGATGAACTTTGGAGTGCTCAAGCCTACCAAGATATCTCTACACCTCGCAGATCAGTCGGTAAGATATCTGGTGGGTATTGTTGAAAATATCCCCACCAAGGTAGGTAGTTTTTGTATACCCGCTGATTTCGTTGTACTTGACATAGAAGAAGATGCTAGGGTGCCTACTATTTAGGGTAAACCTTTCTTAGCTGCTGCAGGTGCCATAATAGACGTACAACAAGGAAAGCTCTCTCTACGTGTCGGAGACAAGAAGATAGAGTTCAACTTTTCCATCTCTATGAACGGTCCCTCATTCAAAGAGTCTTGTTTTAGAGTTGATTTGTTGGAAGACTTAGCGAATGACACGCTTGATCAAGTAGCCGAGGTCTATGCAGAATTCATGAGTGCTATTGAGGCACTACGAGATGCTCCACTCGAAGAGATTCCGTGCGAAACACATGTTGATTTCACAATGGAGAAGGCACCTAAACTCGAGCTCAAGCCTCTCCCTTCTTCTCTTCGGTATGAGTACCTTGGATGTAACGATACATACCCTGTTATTGTGAATGCTAACTTGAGCGCAGATGAGACGCAAAAGCTACTCACTTGCCTAAGGAAGCATAGGAGAGTGGTCAGATATTCCATCGACGATATCAAGGGACTTAGCCCTTCATTATGCATGCTTGAATTCTCATGGATGACGGTCACAAACCATCCGTCGAAGCGCAAAGGAGGCTGAACCGGAATTCGAAAGATGTAGTGAAAAAGGAGATACTAAAACTTTTTGACGCAGGTATCATTAATTCTATCTCGGACAGCGAATGGGTGAGCCCCATGCATGTCGTGCCAAAGAAAGGTGGAATGACGGTAGTACGCAACGAGAACAACAAGCTGATTCCACCGTTGCATGATGGAAATCTTTTCACATTTAATTGAGCATATTATCGAAGTTTTCATGGATAACTTTTTCGTTTATGGCACTACATTCGATGATTGCCTTCTTAACCTTTCTAGAGTGTTGCTACGTTCGAATTCTCCAAAAAATGCTACGACGCCTTTAACACGATCAAGGGAGCATGGATTTCAGCACCTATCATTCAACCGTCGGATTGGAGCTTACCATTTGAGATCATGTGTGATGCTAGTGACTACGCGGTTGGGGTTGTTTTAGGACAGTGGAGAGACAAGATCTCTCATGTCATCTCCTACGCTAGCAAGACTTTATATGACACTCAGATCAACTATGCTACAACCGAGAAAGAGCTCCTTGTCGTTGTTTTCGCCTTTGAAAAGTTCAAATCATATCTAGTTGGCTCAAAGGTGATAGTCTACATGGACCACGCGACACTCAAGTACCTCCTAGGGAAGAAGGATGCAAAACCACGCCTTATCCGATGGATCTTTCTCTTGCAAGAGTTTGATCTCGAGATTAGAGATAGAAAGAGATCAGAGAATGTCGTTGCAGATCACCTCTCTCGCATCATCGTGGAGGATGAGAGACCCATCAACGACTCCTTGAGAGATGACATCATTTTCACGCTTAACTCAGGTAAACCCGCTCATTGGTATGCTAATTTTGTCAATTTTATTGTGAGCGGTGTACTACACCCCAAGTTATCTTTTCATGTGCACAGGAAATTCATTACGGATGTCAAACACTACTATTGGGACGATCCAATTCTCTACAGGAGATGCACGAATGGGGTCATTAAGAAATGCATCCCCGAGGAGGAGGTAGAGAGCATTCTTTTCCATCGCCATGGATCAGATTATGGAGGCCACTTCAGCAAGTCTAAAATCGCTTCAAAGGTGCTACAAGCGAGATTTTATTGGCCTACCCTCTTTAAAGATGCTCACAGGTACGTTTCCTCTTGTGATCGATGTCAAAGAACGAGAAATATAGGTAAAAGGAACGAGATGTCATAGAATTACATCCTTGAGGTAGAATTGTTTGATGTTTGGGGTGTAGATTTCGTGGGACCTTTTCCCTCTTCATGTGATAATCAATATATTTTGGCAGGTGTAGATTATGTGTCTAAATGGGTAGAAGCTATAGCTGCATCGACTAATGACTCTAGGGTGGTTATGAAATTCTTCAAGGAAATCATCTTCCCACGTTTTGGCGTTCCTAGAGTAGTCATTCGTGATGGAGTCTCACATTTTATTGCTAGACAATTCGAGGCCCTCCTTAAGAAGTATGACGTGATCCATAGGTTCGCTACACCGTACCACCCGCAACCTAGTGGACAAGTTGAGGTTTCGAATAGGGAGATCAAGAGTATTCTAGAGAAAACCGTGTCTAGGTCCCATAGAGATTGGTCTATTAAGTAGATGATGCATTATGGGCATATAGGACTGCGTTTAAGACTCTCATTGGCATGACTCTTTTTCAGTTTGTTCATGGAAAGTCTTGCCACCTCCCTATTGAGCTAGAGCACCGCGCCTATAGGGTGACAAAGCTCATTATCTTTGATCTTAAGAGTGTCGGTGAGAAATGACTTTTGCAAGTAAATGAGCTAGACGAGCTTCGCCTCGATGCCTATGAGAACGCTAAGATCTACAAGGAGTGCTCTAAGAGATGGCACGACAAGAAGATCCACCCTCATGACTTTCAGCCAAGTGAAATGGTTCTACTTTTAACTCTCATCTTAAGCTTTTCCCCGAAAAACTACGGTCCCATTGGCCTGGTCTTTTTCAGGTATGAGAGGTATGTCTACATGACGCAGTGGAACTATGGAGCGAGACAAGTGGAACATTCAAAGCTAATGGTCAGAGATCTAAGCTCTGCCAAGCTGCTCAACCGATCGAAACCGAAACTCCATTTCCCTTATCAGTCGCGAATGCATGAGGCATGGGGACGTCAAGCTTAAAGACGTTAAATAAGCATTTTCTAGGAGGCAACCCAGCACTTTCTTTTAGTTTAGGACTTGGTTTTAAAAACACAAACATGACTCAACTTCCTTTACCCTCCATCGGAGCTTAACGTCAAGGACGTCGTTCAATTCAAGTCTAGGGGAGCAGCTCACATTTGTCAGGTGACTTCATTTCGTTTTCTTTTATTTTTTCTCTTTGATTCTATAGTTCTTAGCTTAGTTTTAGTTTGATTTTTATTTTAATGAGTCAGAGTCATCCCAGGAACTTGTTCGGTGCCACGTTTGGAGATGAACCCTAAATCTAAAATGCTTAAGAAGCTGGCCTTTTCTGTGATATCTTGCATGTTTGAGCTTAGGTTTTTCTTAAGTGTTGGAGCTCATTAGTCGGTTGAATAGCGAATAGGTCGTAATGCTTTGGGAATCCTAGTATTGGTTGTGGGAGATTGAGACGGGGCTGCTAGTTTCTTGTTCATTCTCTCTATCCAGATGATTATACTTCGTGTAGACGATGCTATACCTTTTTTTTATGAGGATAATTTGAACATATGAAAATGAGCTTGTTTTTGCAGAATAAGAGCGCACACTAACACTCCGATGTTGATAGGAATAATGCCTAAAATAATGATCTAAAATCGATATGAGTGCATCGAACTTGATACTTTTTCGATGGTTTGGGTCTAAGTGGTAGGTTGGAGATCATCTTTCTACATCCTAAGGGCACGGCAGAATAAGAACACCATCTACTTCGTTGATCTCTTAAACGAGATTCAAGAGTATACCATCACCAGTAGTCTGAGTCTAAGTAGAGGCTAGATCCCTTCAAATCCGACCTTCTAGAAACCTAGTGTGTTTGCATAACATAAAATACAAAAAATAGAATAAAGAAACAAACAAACTCGTAAATGAAACAAATATCCTCTCTTTTTCTATGTTTAGCACTTGTCTAAAGTCTTGTTAGATGGAGAGAGTTGCAGTTTCTTGCTTAGTTGGCCTTTGATTCGCTTTCCCATAGGTATCCATGGTGAACCTAGTGATGGTTGGAAATCAGAGGTTTTAATTTTCTAGACCACTATACCGCAAGTATACGGTACGTGTAATACCAGGATCGAACTCAAGGGACTAGTGTTAACGTTAGAACTAAGAATTCACGAGAAGAAGATGGATCAATATGTGATTATTAAACTGGAAAATAAAGAACAAAAGAATGACGTGACTAGACTCAACAAGATAGAGCACCATGGGTTTCAGGAATGTCGCGACATGCAATGGATGTTTCTACGGAACATGAAATCGGATTATATCAATCGATGGGGAACTAAAATCTAAATCCATTACCTAGGGAATCAACATTACTCATCTCTCAGAAATCATAGAGAAACAAACACAAACACAGTAAGTATTCATCTTCCTTATCCTCCAAGTGTGGCCTCGAACGAGTCCTTCGGATGGCCAATGTCTCCTTCTCCAATTGTGATCTCTCTCTCTTCTCCTCTCTTGTTCTGGTTTGTCTTTCTTTGATCTGATCTGGTATTTTTTTAAACTCACGCTCGTTCAAATGGATGTCCGTGTGATTCGCGTTGTAGTTTCCATGCATTCCCGGTCGTGCACACCATTTAGCTCGACCGTGCTTGTGAGGTTGCGCGGTCGTGACTGGAACAAGCCCGGGCCGTGCATCAGCTACGAGGATCATTATGTCTCTAAAGCCCGGACATGCAGGTGTTGAAGCCCGGTCGTGCATGTGGCCTAAACCTCCAACCCAGTCGTGCAAGTGTTGAAGCTCGGTTGTGCTGCTTGGTTGATTTCTCCCCGGTTGTGCATTGAGTGAAGCCTGACCATGCTGCATGGAAATGTCTCCTGCTCGACCGTGCTATTGAGGCTGCTCGATCATGCATGTGGCCTTCTTGTGCCCGGTCATGCTTGTGTAGCTACCTGGTTGTGCTGCTTGGTTGCATTAGCAGCCCGGCCGTGCTTGTGAAGGTGTTCGGCCATGCTCGGTCGTGCAACAATAATGATGCTTGGTCGTGCTCCTTTCACACCTTGTCACTTTAGTCACATTTTCAGGTAAATTTGCCGTCATTACTCGTGGTTGCTTCACATATCTTCGCTTCCTACACAACACACAAAGTAATAGAAGAAGTCCTCAAATATACTCAATAATTCGGCAAAGTCCAAGAATCGAAATCAAAACTAAACCTAGGAATGATGAAAATACTATGACGGATTAGGTGTTATCACCTAGGATGAAGACTGAAAATTAATAGGCCGAATTTGCTTTTAACTTTCTATTTGATCGATTAGGTCCACTTTTGGCGGTGTCTCTAGGAAAAAGGGGAATTCTTTTTTTTGTATCTCCAATGTGTTCTACGTTTACGTTTGCTTAGGGACAAGCAAAAATTCAAGTCTAGAGGATTTTGATCATCTCGTTTTCATACACGTTTCTCGCATGATTTTTGAGATGTTCGTGATGATAGTTGCAATGTTTATGTGTGATTTTGTATCCATTCTACTTGTTTTCGTGTTTACATATTCTTACGGGTTTTAATGCGTATTTGGTTCATTTTGGAGCTAAGGAACATACATGAGACAAAGTACGAGTATCGAGGATCACAACGGAGCGAACAGGATGAGAAACAAACAAGAAATGAGCATGATATGAACTTTCTTGAGACAAAGGCATGCACGTCCGTGCATGATGAACCGCACAATCGGCATTAATCTAGCATATTTGCCCCAAGAGTAATGCATGGTCTGGGCATTCACAATGCACCATCGACCACTCCTCATGGAAGAGTGCGTAGTCGGGCACATATCCCAGCCTGGTCGAGCTCACAAATCAGCAAAACACACAAGAGCAATGCACGGCCAGGGTATTCACACTGCATGACTGATTACTCCTCATTGAAGAGTGCACGGTCGAGCACACTACCAAGCACGGTCGGGCACATTGTCAAGCCCGGGAGGTCACTTGCATTGAAGACATGCCCAACTGAGCTCCATGCTATGCCCGGTCAGGCGCTTAACCCTAGTATGAAGGAATTAACGCAGAGTGCCGCTTGAAGAAAAAGGAAACTGGGCGCACAAAAAGGAAAAGAACATGCACAGCCGAGCAACTTGTCTAGCACGGTCGGGCATAGCTTAGGAAACATTACTTTTCCATTTCAGGGTGGATTTTGCATAGGGGTAGTTCCCAAGTTTCATTACAGACGGTTTAGAGCAGATTCCTAGAGTTTGTTCATCTCTTAGAGAGCAATCTTGGCATGAGACATTCAAGGAGTATTGGAAGATCGAATCGGGGCTTCGTTACGTTTGATTTATATTCTCTTTAAACTAACTATTTCTTTACTGATGTTTTGTTTCGAACTCATGTCTGAGTAGTAGTTTTGTTCTAGGAGAAGGGATTAGCCCATGGTAATTCCGAAACCTGTTTTGATTAATTTATGAATGCAATTCCCTATATTGTTTTATCTATTCTTTATCTGAGTGTTTGAACATTGTATTTACGAAGGTCAGGTAGATGCATGTTTTAGGGACTTAGGAGAATGACCGAAAGAGAATTCTAATCCCAGATAATCAGGCTTAGAACAACTGAGACTAGGTCAAGAAAGTAGAGTAGTAACGGTTGAGGATTAATCAGATGAATCACATTACTTTATGGGTTTAGTTTAAGGTATCTGCCACGAAAGTAGGGGGTAACTTGACTATATCACGTTTCTATGCCTTAAGAGAGGGTAGAAATAATATTAGGATCGTCTGTCTTAGATATCTTGATTGGGAATGCATGATTAGATTGATTGATTATTGGTTTTGGAAGCCTTTTGGTGAAACCAAATCCTAGAACATTGGTTTCATTTTCAAGAACTCGTTAGTTTATAGATTTTAGTTATTTCATCTTAAAACCATATTCGTTTGTATCAAGTTTGATTCCTTGTTTGAGTTTAGTTTGTGTTGCGTAGTTCCTGTGAGATCGACACCTAGAGTACTACACACGTGCCATACATTTGCGGATAGTTTAGGTTAATTTAGTTTAACTTGGAACGCATCATTCATGAGTTCAATTGACCGACCGGTCAAGGTTCTAAGTCTGCTGTCTAAGACTGCTGGTGTGTCGTTTATTGGTTGGCTTGCACTAGCTTTCGATTTCTTTCTCAATTCCTTAAGCGTTTTATAGATTTCTGGATCGTAAACTAGATCAGTGATTCGAACACTTCTCATGCACTAGTGAGCTGCACAAGAGAAGACAAGACACAAAGAAGGTTGTGTGAGCTCCAAAAGGTAGAAGAAATACACTAAAAAAGAATGAAAATAAAAGAAAAAAATATGAAAAACAAATAAGACTCCGGGAAAGACTATGTCCTAATTCAAAAGTATCCCTGACAACTGTGCCAAAAACTTGATACGGTTAATCTTAAGTAATAAATACCTAGACTAAGTTCCCGCAAGAATAAGAATCGTGTAGTACCAGGATCGAACACTAGGTAATCGATGCAACTATTAAGCCAGTAAACGAATGAATAGGACGGCTAACAAATTAATATTTGAATTCAATGTAAAGATTAACTAATCTAAACGGTTGTAAATTGAATAAACTAAACACTACAGGTTTTGAGAGATGCAAAATAATACAATGAAGTGCTAACAGAGATCATGGTTATAGATATCATCACATATTCGGGGAATTCAAGCTCTTTCCTAGGGAATGAATCTTCCGATGTCTAATCCCACTATCTAGCATGCATACTACCATTCTTCCAATTGCGCACACCAAATGCATTAAGACCACTATCCTAATACATGAGTTCAATCGACCGACCGATCAAGGTTCTTAATCGATTAAGACCTCAAATCATGACTATGTTCCAAAATCTAATTCATCTTCCAATGCAATCAAACTTTTATGATCATTCATTCAAGCGGCCAACAAGAACAAAGTAATTAAGAACAACCAATCAATACGTAAACAATCAAATATCATAACCAAGCATTAAGCATAAGACTTCATTACATATCGGCAAAACTCTAACCCGTAGCCACTAAACTAGTCGGACATGAGTTTCGAAAACAAAACACAAAAGAAAGCTATTGTAAACATAGATAAAAAAACGAGATTCCACCCTATCCTGATATCGTAGTCTTCAACAGCTCCTCCGCGTTCCGAGTTCTTCCCTCCGTCTCTAGCCGTCCGGCGTGTTGTTCTCTCTTGCTCTCTATGTGCACGTGTTGTGTGTTAATTGTGTGTTTTGTCCAAAATTCCTCTTGTCCTCTTAACCCCTTCGTCCTTCTTTCCTCTTCTCTTCTTTTCCTTTTCTCCTTCTTTCCTCTTTGGCCGTGCATTTCCCATTCTCCTCCAGTGAGTGTAGTTTTCTTTTTTCTTTAGGAGGCATGGAGTTTACTTTTCTTCTCTGCGGCTGGAGTTTCCTTTCTTCTTTGCAGCATTTTCCATTTTTATCTAGTTATGTGTCCATGTGTATCCCAGCCGGTTAGCTTCCATTTCTCTTCCCCTTTTATGATTCTCGGATGCTGATCGTGCATAGCTGAATAGATAATGATTTTGTTAGTTTTGTTATGTTTTCTCGGGCTATTATCCGATGTCTTCATTTCCTACAAATACGCTAGAAAATGCTAGAAGAAGACTAAATGATGCTTAATGCTCAATAAAGTCTAAATGTATGATGAATCTAACTATAAAAGGGACTAAAATATTATAACAAAATAGACGTTATCAAACTCCTCCAAACTTGAACCTTTGCTCGTCCTGGAGAAAGACTAGAACTAAACTCAAGAAGAGTTAGACAACAACCAGATACTAGCACAAGAAATTCGAAAAATCAGTCATCATAGACAACAACGCGTCACACGAACATAGATCTAAGGGTTCCTAGTTTTGACCTCTATCTACCAAAAGCCACTAGTCGTGCAATCCTACATGTATCCTAAGTTTGTTTCACTAACCCCTAGACAATAACCAAGCGATCTCTATACCTATTCTAATATGCTCCCGTGAGATTCCATTCTTAAGACAATCATTTTTCTTTTTCGATTCCTTTTTCTTCTTTTCGGTTTCTACATATTATTTTCTTTGAAAATTTGTGCTCGGTTTCTAAGACGTCGGAGTTGAAGAGCACAATTTTCTACTTAGAGCCAGGTTGCCGATTGGCACACTTATAAGGTCATGTAACCTTAATAAGGTGAAGAGGTTGTGTCATTGCATATTTTTTTCTTTTGATTAAACTATTGTGATTACGCACTGACTCTAACCTTTAGGACGTAGAAAAATAGTCTCGATCCACCACTTAGACCCAAACCATCAAAATCGATGCACTCATGTCAATGTAGGGCTAAAATAGTTAAAGAACTTATTCTATTGACAACAGAGTGTAAGTGCTCTGAATCCCCTCCATTAGTTTGAATTTCATTCTATTGTATTCGGGACGCAATCTGCTGCACACGGGCTATGCATAATTCTGCCCGCGTCTCGTTCAATTTGTCATATGCAACTTCTTCCTCCTTTACTTCATCCAGCAGTTTTGTATGTATGTTGCGTCCTTTGGGTCTTTATATACCTCTTTTCAAGCTGCTTAGAGAGCCATCTCAAGTGAATCCATATTCTCGAACTCTTCAAGAACTTCTTTAGCTAATTTCTCTAGGACGTCGATGTAAAATACCGAATCCACCATACAAGGCTGTTTGAGTGTGCCGTTCAGATTGAACTCCACTTCTTCATCTCCAAACTTCAATATTAGTCATCCTTCCGTATAATATATGATTGTTTTGCGGTGTTAAGAAACGTTTTTCCAAGGATGATCGGAGTTTTCTCATTTTCCTCCATATCTAAGACGACAAAATCAACCGGAACGAAGTACTTCTCGACTTGTAATGGTATGTCTTCCAGCAAGCCTTTGGGGATTCTCACACTTTGATCAGCCATGGTAAGCGCCATTCGTGTAGGTTGAAGATCCATCCTGCCCGTAAGATTCAATTTCTCGTATAACGACAATGGTAGCACGCTTACGCTTACTCTGACATCGATTAGTGCATGGTTAATTTCATAATCACCTATATTGCAAAGGATCACAAATATACCTAGATCGGGCATCTTCTTTGGTAGATTTGGTTGCAGCATTGAATTTGTTACCAATACGGTTTCCATCTCAACGTCTCGTTTGTTTGCAAGAACCTCTTTCAAGAACTTAGCGTATGAAGGCATCAACTCTTCGTGGAATGGAATGGTGATGTAAATCTTCTTTATCATCTCAGCAAACTTAGCGAATTTGGCATCCTCATCCTTTTTGCGGTTACGTTGGGAAAATGGCAAAGGAGGCGGTCTTAGTTCGGGTTTTACGTATTTCGGCTCTTCCTCCTCCTAAGTTTTCTTCTTGTGCTTTTCAACGTTGCATTCCTTTTTCCATTGTTTTACTAGATGTTTCAACCTTTTCAAATGTTGAAGGAGTGGTCTGATCAACCATTTTCTTGCGTTAACATTGTGGAAATGGCAAAGGAGGAAGCCTCGCTTCGGGTTTCACATATTTCAGCTCCTCTTCCTCCTCGAGTGACGCGATCTCGATTGGAACGACGCTCCGGCGTGTTGTTCTCTCTTGCTCCTAGACCTAAAGGTTGGAACGGATAGGCCTTGCTGCTAGAGTTGCACAAGGATTGTGGAACAGATGGTCAGACGAGAGTTGCGGAAGGCTCTCGATCCACCGGTTCGTCTCCGATAGATGTTACGCACCAACGAAGAACAGACAAGACGTTGGATATTACACACCAACGAATTTTCTGGATATTACACACCAACAAGAAGATTTCACAAAGGAAAATCAAGATCAAATTCAACAATTTCAAGGTTGATGTTTACAAGAGGGTGGCCGGCCATATTAAGGAAAACAAGGCCATGCAAACTTAAATTCAACATTAAATGAAGGTCTTCATGCAAGACCACTAATAAATGCATTGAAAACACAAAAAAGATATTAAGACAAACTTTGTAAATCGTGTTTATTGGAATGCAAACTTGTCTCGGAGCCCTCGGATTATTAATTAGGTCGCTTGACATGCGGCCTCGTTAAAAACCCGTCGTCGGAAAACCCCGTGGGACAAAGCCGACGAAAGGAAAAGAGTACATGCGGGTCACTTACCTAATTAATAACTATTGCGGGGCAGGCTTCGGCTTGGATAACATTTTGTAGGATCGCAACTTCACGTGGTCTTGAATAATCTTCGTGAACATGGATGGTCGTGAGAATCCCGATAATTGCGTCCTTAAGCTTCGCAGCCTTGGCTCGGATCACGGGACCAGTTGGTAGGGCCAAAGCCTCCTCCTCCTTAGCCCTAGCTCGGGTCACAGGACCAACATCCTTCGGTCTGGTTGCGTCTCGGGTCGCACTGACCGACTCTTCTTCCGCGCTGGAGGTCGCACCCTCTTCTGCGTTATTGGTCGCGTCCTCGACGTCATCCGGGCTCATATCATGCCCCCTACTTGATATGAGTCTGCTTGATCACATTGTACTTGCCTCGTAAATCAAGTTGGTAGGCGTTGTCGCTGATTCCAAACTTGGTCAGCGGGCTTGAGAGTCAACTTCTTCCATCCTTTGTTTGCTTGTCTCACATAGAGCTTGGTCTTCTTCTCTATGTTTTTCCTCGCTTTCTCATGAATCTGTTTGACCATCTTGGCCTTTCTTTCTTCGTCCATGCTAACTCGATCACTTGATGGAAAAGGCATCAGATCTAATGGTTAAGCATAATTGAACCCGTATACAATTTCAAAAGGAGAGAATTTTGAAGCAGAATGTACAACATGGTTGTAAGAAAATTCAGCATGTGGTAAACATTCTTCCCAAGTTTTTAAATTCTTCCTAACAATTTCACAATAACATTCCTAGGGTTCGATTCACTATTTCGGTTTAACTATCGGTTTGTGGATGACAAGTCGTAGAGAATAACAGTTTCGTCCCTAACTTGGACCACAAGGTCTTCCAAAAATAGCTAAGAAATTTGGTATTCCTATCGGATACTATTAGGCATGCCATGCAAACGTACTACCTCTTTAAAGAAAAGTTCAGCTACATGCAATGCATCATCCGACTTTTGATATGGTATGAAATGTGCCATTTTCGAGAATCTATCTACCACCACAAAAATTGAATCCTTACCGGTTTAGTCCTAGGCAACTCAATCACAAAGTCCATAGATATATCAGTCCAAGGGTGAGTTGGGATAGGAAGAGGGGTATACAAACCGTGAGGCTGAACCTTAGATTTAGCCTGTTAACATGCAACGCATCGCTTGTAAATACGTTCCACATCCCTCTTCATATGTGGCCAGTAGAAGTGATCCTGCAATATTTTCAGAGTCTTTGCTCCGATATTGCCCATAAGTCCACCTCCGTGGGCTTCTCTAACAAACAACTCCTCTCATAAGCAGTTAGACACATATAAACGATTATCATAAAATAAATAATCATCATGCCTATAGTAGTGTCCTGAAGCAAATTTCTCACTTTTCTTGTAAGCTTCTCCAAATTCTAGGTCAGATGCATATAATTCTTTGATTTGTTCAAAACCAAGGAGTTTAGCATCTAAAATATTCAACAATGTGTACCTTCGGGATAGGGCATCAGCCACTATGTTGTCCTTACCTTGCTTGTATTTGATGACGTAAGGAAAAGTTTCGATGAATTCCACCCACATTGCATGTCTCTTACTTAGTTTGTTTTGACCCTTCAAGTATTTGAGCGATTCATGGTTGGTGTGTATCACAAACTCCTTTGGCCATAGGTAATGTTGCCAAGTTTGCAACGCCCTCACAAGTGCATATATTTCTTTGTCGTAGGTGGCGTAGTTGAGAGTTGCACCTCCAAGTTTTTCGCTGAAGTAGGAAATCGGCTTCCGATCCTGCATTAAAACTGCGCCAATTCCTACACCGGATGCATCACACTCAATTTCAAACGTTTTAAGAAAATCGGGTAATATAAGTAAAGGAGGGTTAGTTAGTTTCTCTTTCAGCGTTTGAAACGCTGCCTCTTGCACTTCTCCCCACTTGAATCCCACGTTTTTCTTAATGACTTCCATAAAGGGGCGGCCAAGGTGCTGAAGTCCTTTACGAATCGCCGGTAAAAACCCGCGAGTCCATGGAAGCTTCGGACTTCCTCGACGGTCTTTGGGCTCGACCATTCCCGAATGGCTTTAACCTTCTCTTCGCCGACCTTCACACCATCTGCACTTATTACAAAACCTAGAAATACAATGTTATCCGTACAAAAGGTACATTTCTTTAAGTTGGCAGACAACTCTTCTTTCCTAAGTACTTCAACACTAATTCTAGGTGGCCTAAGTTTTCCTCCAAGCTCTTACTATAAATCAAAATATCGTCAAAGTAGGCTACCACGAATCTACCTATATACTCCCTAAGCACATGGTTCATTAAACGCATGAAGGTAATAGGTGCATTCAACAATCCAAAGGGCATCACTAACCACTCATACAATCTGTGCTTAGTTTTAAACGTTGTTTTCCACTCATCACCTTCCTTCATCCTAATTTGATGATAACCACTTTTAAGATCAATCTTTGAAAATATCCTACTTCAATACAATTCGTCTAACATGTCATCTAGCCTAGGAATAGGATGTCGATACTTCACCGAAATGTTGTTGATTGCGCGACAATCAACACACATGCGCCAGCTACCATCTTTCTTTGGCACGAGTAGCACGGGTACGGTGCACGGGCTCATACTTTCGCGAATGTGTTGCTTGGCCATGAGCTCCTCCACTTGCCTTTGCAGCTCCTTAGTCTCCATGGGATTGGTTCGGTAGGCTAGCCGATTTGGTAATGTGGCTCCAGGAATGAAATCAATTTGATGTTCGATTGCACGTATCGATGGCAATCACCACGTATTGTGGCAATCCAGTGGGGTTCTCTTCGGGAAAGACATCTCTGTATTCTTGCAATAAAGTAGAGATCTCACTCGGCAGCACCGATGCAAGGTTAGTTAAGCTCGAGAGAGCTTCCTTATAAACAAATAACAATATTGACTGATTCGAATTAAGAGATTTCTTGATCTCACCCGATCTTGCGTAAAAATTTGACGATCTAAGTTCGAGCATGCTTTGCTTCTTCAAATGCAATTGGTCTTGCAGCCCTTCCTTAGGTGTCAATGGAACGAGGACGGTCTTCCTGCCATTATACTCAAATTAATGTTTATTGGTATAACCGTCGTGTTTTACCTTGCGATCCGATTGGCATGGTGTACCGAGTAGAATATGGCTCGCCTCCATTGGCAGCACATCGCACAAAATCTCGTCTTCATATTTGCCTATGGCAATGGGCACAGTCACTTGGCTCGTCACCTTCATCTCGCCATTCTCATTCAGCCATTGAAGCTTATATGGCTTCGGATGTTTTTGGACTTTCAATCCGAGCTTTCAGACCATAGTAGCGCTTGCAACATCCGTGCAACTTCCTCCATAGATGATAACGTTACATACTTTTCCATGAACAAGGTAGCGGGTGTGGAACAGATTTTCTCGTTGTTCTTGCTCGTCACCCATAGGTTGTACACTCAGAGAACACCGTGCGACCAGCAACTCGCCCGTGGCCGGTTCCTCCTCACACGTCTCGTCCGACAGTTCGGCCGCTTCGTCCTCGGACTCGAACTCGCCATCTTCACGAAGGATCATGACTTTCTTGTTCGTGCACTCACTGGCCTAGTGTTCTCTCCCGTGACACTTGAATCACTTCACGTCCCGAGCCCTAGAAGTCTTCGCCTCGGCCTTTCCTTTGTCCCGCGGTGCTGCTGGACCAAAGTTCGCTGCGTCTCGGTTTGCTGGGTTCGCCATGGACACGTCGCGGTTCGCTTGAACCGTAATGTCCCTCCTTGGATAGCTTGGCTTCTCATCCCGTTGTTGGCCATATTTTCCACCCCCATAACCCGAGTGTGGATTCCTTCGTCGCAGGAGTTGTTGCTCGATGAGGATCGCCTTATGGAGCATTTCTTCAACCTCCACATAGTGTTGCATCTCGAGGTGGTCTTGGATCTCTAGGTTTAACCCTCCAAAGAACCGAGACATCTTTGTCTCTCTATCCTCCGTAAGGTTGGCCCGCAACATGAGCAGCTCCATTCTTGGAAATACTCCTCCACGGAACGACTTCCTTGGGTGAGCTTCCTTAACCACCGATGCACCTCTCGGTAGTGATGGCTTGGCACGAACCTCTAGCGCATAATTGTTTTCATTTCCAGCCAAGTCGCTACTGGTTCTTTGTCGTTTCTTCACCTAGAAATCGTGAGTTGATCCCACCAACTCAAGGCATAATCGTAGAACTCCGTGGCCGCTACCCTCACCTTCTTGGCCTCGGGATAGTTTTGACAACCGAAAACGGGCTCTACCTTTTTCTCCCCCTCTAGGTATGCGTCCGAGTCAGCTTTACCATGGAACTCCGGAATCTTCAGCTTGAGACCAGCATGGTCGTCCCTCGGTTTGTCTCGTCGTTCCCTTGTCGCACGTCGCCGTCGGTGACTACTTCAGGACGAGGATGAACTGCCTCGTTCATAGTAGTTGCTATCCTCTTCATGCTGGTTCCTTTCTTGTTGTGGGAATGCATGAACTTCTCTTGGTCGTGTTGGATGTTCGGGTCGAAATTCTCGCCGAAACTCCTCCATTTTGTTATTGATACTTTGCTCCAAACGAGCCCCGAGAGCCTCGATTAGACTCTCATTCACCCGGCTGTTCTCGGCGCCTATTTCCCCCATGTTGTCCTACGGTTCTTTATGTATACCTAATCACGAGTTCCTGCACACGAACACACGGAGCAGCCACAAGTGGGAAACAAAAAAAGCCCACGACAAGGAGATGGATACGTACGAGTAACAAGCCCCGTAAACGTACGAAATGGATATATATATTGTTTTTTATTTTGTTTTTGTTGTGTTCAACCCTAGCAATGTTTTTAAACAAACAAACCAAATAGCTATGTTCGAAACAAACAAACCAAATTGAACTAACCTTTGTTGCTAGAACAAGCTCTGATACCACTTGACGTGATCCTGATTGGAACGACGATCTAGACAAGGTTAGGGGACCTAAAGGTTGGAACGGATAGACCTTGCTGTAACGGATTGTACAAGGGATGTGGAACGAGTGGTCACATGAGAGTTGCGGAAGGCTCTCGATTCACCAGTTTGTCTCCGATGGATGTTACGCACCAACGAAGAACGAAAAAAGACGTTGGATAATACACACCAACGAATCTGCTGGATATTACACACCAACAAGAAGATTTCACAAAGGAAAATCAAGATCAAATTCAAAAAGTTCAAGGTTGATGTTTACAAGAGGGTGGCCAGCCATATTAAGGAAAACAAGGCCATGCAAACTTAAATTCAACATGAAATGAAGGTCTTCATGCAAGACCACTAATAAATGCATTGAAAACACAAAAAAAAAGATATTAAGACAAGCTTTGTAAATCGTGTTTATTGGAATGCGAACTTCTCCTGGAACCCTCGGGTTATTAATTAGGTCGCGGAAAAAGTGACACGTGGCCTCGTTAAAAACCTATCGTCGGAAACCCCGTGGAACAAAACGGACGAAGGGAAAAGAGTACACACGGGCCACTTACCTAATTAATAACCGCTGCGGGGCAGGCTTTGGCTTGGATAACATTTTGTAGGATCGTGACTTCACGTGGTCTTGAATAATTTTCGTGAACATGGACGGTCGTGAGAATCCCGATAATTGCGTCCATAAGCTTCACAGCCTTGGCTCGTGTCACAGGACCAGCTGGTAGGGCCAAAGCCTCCTCCTCCTTAGCCCTAGCTCGGGTCACGGGACCAACATCCTACAGTCTGGTCGCGTCTCGGGCCACACTGACCAACTCTTCTTCCGCGCTGGAGGTCGCATCCTCTTATGCGTTATTGGTCGCGTCCTCGACGTCATCCGGGATCATATCATTGGGTTTCTTCTTGTTTTTCTCAACGATACCAGCCCTTGATAATGTCTATTTTGTTATAGTATTTTTCATCTATTGTTACAGTTAGTTCCATCATTCATTTGGATTTTACTAAGAATTAAACATCATTTAGCCCTCTTCTAGTATTTTCTCGTGTTTTGCAATGAATGGAGATATCGGGACACAAACACGAGCGAATGCCGCAAAATATGACCGTTCCATGTCAAAGGAGAAGCAACCGTCGCAGGGTGGATACCTTAGCCCGCACGGGCTTCATGTCCAGCACTTTCGGCACGCTTCGGGTCCATGATCAGCCCGAGCGGATCACATTATGCACTCACCCCGCGCGGGGTGTCTACCTTAGCCCACTTGGGCTCATTGCTCCAGCAGCTCTAGCCCGACTCGGGCTCTTGTCTAGCCCACGCGGATTCTCATCTCCAAGCCAGCCCGTGCGGGGCACTTACCAGCCCACGCGGGTCGTGTTCATCACTGCATAAACCAGAAAAGGAAAATCAGGAAAACAAGAAAAGGAAAGTGGTAGTTGTTTAAACCAAAAGGAAATATGGTTAGAGAAGAGGAACGGGAGCTACATGGCTGGAAAATAAAGTGGAAACGTTGAAAATTATACAAGAATGGAAAACAAGAGATGGAAATACTCGGAAAAGGAAAACTGCAGTTGCTGTAAGAAAGAGGAAGTATCAGCCGCTGGAAAAGAAGGAAAGGGGACGATCAAAGAGGAAAGAAGAGAGGAAAGGAAAGAGGAGAAAGAGGGCAAAAAGGGGAGAGCTTCAGCTGCACAATTCTGACAGAAAGTGGGAGAGAAAACGGAGCACACGTAGAGAGAGAGCATAATGCACGCAAAGACAAGGACGAATCGACAAAGCCGGAGCACGGAGGAGCTGTTGCAGACGTCGATAATAGAATAGGGAGGGATCTCATTCTTTATCCATTTTGGATATGGTTATCTTCTGCGTTTTGTTTTCTAAATTCATGTCCAAGTAGGTCCATAGCTACGGGTTAGAGTTTTTCCGATATGTAATGAAGTTTCATGCTTAATGATTGGTTATGATGTTTGATTGTTTATGGATTGATTGATTGTTCTTAACGCTTTTGTTCTTATTGACCGTTTGACAAATGATTATAAAATTTTTGTTGCATTGGAAGATGAATTGAACTTTGGAACGTAGTCATGATATGAGGTCTCAATTGATTTAGTACCTTGACCGGTCGGTTAATTGGACTTAGGAATTAGGATAGCGACTCAATGCATTTATCGTGTGAGATTACACAATTGGAAGATTGGTAGTACGCACGCTAGATAGTGGGTTTAGACATCGAAAGAGTCATTTCCTAGGAAAGAGCTTGAATTCCTCGAATACGTGATGTTATTCATAATCATGATCTTTGTTAGCACTTTATTGCATATCCGTGCATCTCTCAAAACCTCTAGTGTTTAGTCTATTGATTTTATCTCGTTAATTAGATAGTTTAGTTTCATTTGCATCCTACACACATTGATTTTCACCGCTTAAATTCCCCAATACGCGATAATATTCATAACCATTATCTTTGTTAGCACTTCATTACGTTATCGGAAATCTCTCGAAACCTGTAATGTTTAGTTTATTGAGTTTATCCAGATAGTTAGTTAGTTTAGATTCATTCGCATTTAAAACACTTATTGGATTTTACCGTCCTATTCATTAGTTAACTGACTTTAGAGTTGCATCAATTCCTTGTGTTCGACCCTAGTACTATACGATCCGTATTCTTGCGAAAGAATTAGTCTAGGTATTTTATTACTTGAGGTTAACCACATCAGCCCTCTTCGTTGGTGTGACAGCTGCTTCACCCCTTTCAAACATCGAAGGAGCGGGCTGATCCACTGTCTTACCACTCCTTATATAAATAGCATTGACGTGCTTACGGGGATTCGCTTCGGGTCTCTCCAGTAGAACCCCTTGTGGATGTGTTGCCCCTTGTGCTAGTTGTGAAATTTGCATCTCCAAGTGTCTAAGGTGAGTTTAAAAGCCCTCTATTTGCTTTTTGGTGCTCTCTTGATCCGCTTTCACTTCCATCAACAAGTTGCTTTGATTTTGTTAGACTTGGAGGAAACGAGCGAGCATGGTGTTGATGTTGGGGGCTGCTTCGGATTGGGTTGCATGTGGCTGGGGTGCACGTGACTGATAATCCTGTTTTTGGGGTTGCATCCTTGGCTGAAAGTTCTGGTTTCTTTACATGACTCGCAACTGAAAGTTTCCCGATAGTTGTTGTGCATTCAATGCACCGTCAAAGTTCTTGTAGGAGTAGTTGGGGTGATTTCTCCATGTATGATTACACGTGTTTCCTAAGAGCTGATTGTTTCCCACATAGTTCAGTTCCTCATATCCTCGAACTTCGTGGTCCCATGATTGCTCCGAGTAATGCAGACGACGTGACTCAGACAACATATTGTAGATTCCCGAAATTTGATCTTTAACTTCAGCTATGTTGGAATATAAGGCGTGTGTCTCATGCGGATGGGCCACCCTTGCTGGAGTGTTGCGGATTTATTCTCCAACAGCATTGCTTCCTTCGTCGATTATCCGATCAATCAAATCTTCGATTTGTGGAAACGTGAGGTTACTCAAGGAACCTCCAGCAGTGGCTATGATCAAAATTCTCGTATTGTCCATGAGTCCTTGCAGAAATTTTTGTATAAGGTAACTTTGATCCATGTCATGATGTGGGCAAAGGTATTGATAGCCTTTAATCGTTCTCACGCTTCGTATAGACTCTCAGCTGCTCTTTGCACAAACGTGTTAATCTATTTTTTTAGCAAGCTGAGCTTTACTTTGAGGGAAGAAGCGTGTCATGAATTTCTCCTCTAGTTGTTTCCATGATCGTATAGAATTCTCCGGTTGGGAATACAACTAGTTTTGAGCCTTATCTTTCACCAAAAGCATCTTGAAATCGGTAAGATGCTGATTTGGATCCTCGGTGGGTCTCCCTCTGAACGTTGCATTTCCAAGCATTTGAATTAATGCTGGTTATAATTCGACGCGAGCGTCGCTTCTAGTGAGGCAAGACAAGGACTGCGTATGCCTAGGAATCGTGTAGGATCCATAGGTTAACACAGCTGGAATTTGTGGGGCAACAAGTTGTGGTGCGTTTGGTTGATGAGTTCTGCCATCTGTTCTTCTTCGCTCTCGTCAGTAAGTTTTGGTTCGATTACCTCTTTGGGCTCGCTATCTAAGTCTGGTGGTTTTCGTTTATTGGTTGGCTTGCACAAGCTTTCGATTTCTTTCTCAATTCCTTTAGCGTTTTATTGATTTCTGGATCGTAAACTAGATCAGCGATTCCAACGCTTCTCATGCACTATGATGCGTATCAGAGTTAAATATAACCTAATCTACCCGCAAGTGCACGGCACGTGTGTAAATGAGCTGCGCAAGAGAGGACAAGGCACAAAGAAGGTTGTGTGAGCTCCGAAAGGTAAAATAAATACACTAAAAAATGAAAGAAAATAAAAGAAAAAATACGAAACAAATAAGACTCCGGGAAGGACTGTGTCCTAATTCAAAAGTATCCTAACTCAAAAGTCGTAATCAATTCTCCGGCAATGGTGCCAAAAACTTGATATGGTTAATCTCAATAATAAATATCTAGACTAACATTTCCGCAAGAATACAGATCGTGTAGTACCAGAGTCGAACACTAGGGAATCGATAAAACTATAAAGCTAGTAAACTAATGAATATGACGGTTAACAAATTAATGTTTGAAATCAAAATAAAGACTAACTAATCTAAACGGTTTTAAATTGAATAAACTAAATACAACAAGTTTCGAGAGATGCACGATAATGCAATGAAATGCTAACAAAGATCATGGTTATAGATATCATCATGTATTCGGGGAATTCAAGCACTTTCCTAGGGAATGACTCTTATCTTCTAAGTGCGTAATCTCACAAACTAAATGTATTAAGACCACTATCCTAATTTATGAGTTCAATCGGCCGACCGGTCATGGTTCTAAATGGATTAAGACCTCAAATCATGACTATGTTCCAAAATGTAATTCATCTTCCAATGCAATCAGACTTTTATGATCATTTATTCAAGCGGCCAACAAGAACAAAAGCACTAAGAATAGCCAATCAATCCGTAAACAATCAAATATCATAAGAAAGCATTAAGCATAAGACTTCATTACATATCGTCAAAACTCTAACCCGTAGCTACTAAACTACTCGGACATGAGTTCCGAAAACAAAATACAAAAGAAAGATATTGTAAACATAGATGAAGAATGAGATTCCTCACTATCCTAATATCGTAGTCTTCAACAGCTCCTCCGCGTTCCGAGTTCTTCCCTCTGTCTCTAACCTTCCGACGCGTTGTTCTCTCTTGCTCTCTACGTGCGTGTGTTGTGTGTCAATTGTGTGTTCTGTACGGAATTCCTCTTTTCCTCTTGACCCCTTCGTCCTTCCTTCTTCTTCTCTTCTCTTCCTTTTCTCCTTCTTTCTTCTTTAGTCATGCACTTCCCATTATCCTCCAGCGGCTGTAGTTTCCTTTTTTTTAGGCGGCATGGAGTTTAATTTTCTTTTTTGCGGCTGGAGTTTCCTTTCTTCTTTGCAGCTAGAGTTTCATTTACTTGCAGCGGCTGGATTTTTTTTCTTGTGTGCAGCGGTTGCCTCTTCGTCTCCAGCAAATTTCCATTTTACTCTAGTCGTTTCCTTTCAAGCATTGCTCGAGCAAGTTTCTATTTTTGTCCAGCTGTGTGTCCATGTGTATCCCAGCCGGTTAGCTTCCATTTCTCTTCCTCTATTTATGATTCTTTAATACTGACCGTGCATAGCTGAATGGATAATGATTTTTATTAGTTTTATGATATTTGCTCGTGTTATTATCCGATATATTTATTTCCTACAAATACACGAGAAAATGCTAGAAGAGGACTAAACGATGCTTGGTAAAGTCTAAACGAATGATAAATCTAACTATAAAAATGGACTAAAATATTATAACAAAATAGACGTTATTATGATGCAAACCATCTCTAGACACCACCTCATCGTTCTGACATTCTTAGTCATTTCTCTCTCGACTTTGAAATCTTCTGACTCCCAATATTAGACAATTTAGTTGAATACCTCGTATGTGGTCCACATCAAATTGGCGTTTTGTTGAGGTAATTTCTCTTGGTGTTGTTCATTATTAAATGAGGCGTGATCGCATATCGCACATCCATGCAGTGTAGATGCACGATGTTTACCTCTTATGCCATCTATAATATCTCTACAAAACGAAATAAAATATTAAATAAAATTGATAATTAAGTAACTAAAATCATATATAAATGAAAAACTTATGATAAAGCTACACCACCATGGCGTCAGCTACCAAGAATAGTATAATCAACCCTGCATGGAAGTTTGGATGATGTGGTTGTTTGTATGTTTTTGCACATCATCCACTTCAAACCTACACTTATTGAAATAATTAGATAATTAAAATTATTTTTTATAAAAAATATATATTATAAAAAAGTTACATCATAATGTTTTGTCTGGGCGTTCGAGATCGATGACAGAAATGATCAAATAATCATTGAAACTATCATCAAATCATCGATATCCATCATATCATCGTCATCGTCAAATATCGGTGATGTATGACACCATGGTGGTAGAGGAGGTGCTGAAATCCTCTTTGACCAATGAATCAATGAGGTCTCATAATGTATTATGTTACGTTTCGTAAAAAGAGATTTAAGAGTATTTGAGATAATTTTTATGGTTTAATTGAAAATGTAACTAATCAACAGACTATAATCCAATATTATCAACAAACATTCGTTGGAATTTCAAATGGATGCTCGTTGAAATAAATTTTCAATCCACGGACGTCAGAGTCGCAACCCTTCATCTTCCATTTCAAGATGGGTCTATAGGCAACAGAAAGCAAAATATCAAAGGCGTGCTGGATTTCAACGAGCATCCGTTAGAGTTTCCAACAGATGCCTATTGAAACTATAAAAATGGTTACAGTGCATATTGTTGCAATTATTATAGCTTTCCATGGGCATCTGTTTGAAATTCTATCGGATGTCCATTGAAATCCTAAAAACATTTACGGCTTTACAACCCACCATTTTTCTTGTCAATGTTTCAATCTCGTTTGATATTGAACGTAATATACCTAATCGCCTTGGTCTATTGTGATGAATGGATCACATTTTGCGTAGTGT
Organism: Gynandropsis gynandra; assembly: GCA_036759665.1. Lineage (NCBI taxonomy): Eukaryota > Viridiplantae > Streptophyta > Magnoliopsida > Brassicales > Cleomaceae > Gynandropsis > Gynandropsis gynandra. The sequence continues at coordinate 12,181,238 of CM071860.1, forward strand.
TGTGACAGTTTGATGTCAATTCCGCCCAATTGATTTTTTGTGTACCACATGCTTTGGTTGGATTGAACCATTGATATTTGAAAACCATTATCTTCAATCCATTAGGACCAAAATATTCGACCTGTAGGATTTCATGCAAAACACCATAGAAATTATCATCCTCAATAAAACTATTCATGTAAATGCCATTTGTGTTTCTAAGTTTTCTATGCTCGTATGTGTAGAACGTGTATCACCAATTGGCCAGCACAATATATTTCTTGCTAGACCGTAAGCCAATTCTCTCAACTACAAAGGATATCTTTTATCACAACCCTAATCCTATAATATAACAAAGAAGTATTGGTTATAAAATACTATGTAAATAAAGAAGCGTTAAATTAATATAATTATTTGGAGATGTATATTTACATAATCACTCAACCACTAGGCATAATGTTGAACTTTCATTTTGTTCAACAGCGCTTAAACGAAAATATGTGTATATTACTTCTTCATCAAATATCATGTAATAAAAAAATTTAAACAGATGTTCATTAGCATGCAAATAGATATGTATGAGATAAATTTAAACATTATCATCGTTTTGTTGATTTGTAATAACTTTTTAATAATTTAATAAAATATATGTGTTGATGTGATTATACTCGTCTGATGTTAGCCAATATTCCTCTGAGATCCCACATACGTCCAATTGGTGTAATATTCTCTAGTATGGCACCAAATTGAAGATCATATATATATATATATATATATATATAGATAGATAGTTTGTATGATGTTCTTCTAACCTTCTTTGTTTCTTCAAAATATGTGATGCAAAATAGAATATGTTGAAATATGTGATCTCTTCCAACGAATGTTGTTGAAGAATGGATCCTTCAAACGTTGCCTTGTCTTTTACCTTTTTCTTTAGATGGAAAAGAAATATTTCGAATGGATACATCTATTTAATTGAACATGCCCATTTAGTATTGCCTCGTCTGGTAAACGTACTACTAAATGTTCCATGACATCGAAGAACGAAGAAAAAATACATTTTTAAAGAGAATAATACCTTGAGGATATAGTTCTTCAATAAATTCAAGTTGTTTCTTTTTTAAATGTATTGAACAAAAATCTTTGAAGAATATGCTAATTCTGCATAAAATGTCATGCACAATACGGGGTAATAATTCTTCAAACGCAATTGGGATGAATCTTTGTGTGCAAACATGAAAATCGTGACTCTTCATGCCAATGAGCCTTGAACGCACAATATCCACACATCGATCGGTGTTCGACGCATATCCATCGAAAATTTAACATTCTTTTAATCACCTCAATGATGTTGTTTTCACAGGACTATACATATTGGATATTGGGATTGATGTCTTTCCATCACGTAACTCTAACTCCAATATTCAAAATTATCTTCAAATCTTTTTTCGACTGTATGTTATATTTTTTTCCAACAACATTCAAAATAATGTTGATGATGTTATCGACTTTCTTTTCTCGTATGCATCACATTCAAATTATGTTGTAATATGAGTTATTTCCAATATAGGAAATCCCAAAAATATGATGTGTTTATACAAGTTATGTCATTCACCTTGGTCTTGAGGTTTTTGAAGCCCATGATGTCCTACACATTTGATCGATTCTACTAAATTTTTCATCGTGTTTAGTTGTTCGTATAGGATTTGTGTACATGTTTGAATGTATTGTGCCTCTTCATTTCGTAACACATTTTGTCGAAAATATTTCTTATTTTTTCTAAATATTTGTCCATGAGGAAAAAATCTACTATTAAAATCAGACAAAAAATATTTATCTTGCATACAATACATACAAGCTAGTGTCTAGGGTTGGGAAAATTACCCGCAAAACCTATCTCGACCTGAAATCTATCCCAAACTTGTGAAATATTAATCGAACCCCAGGTTCGGGTAATGAAATCTAATTATCCACATATTTAGGTTTGACTTCTATTTTTTTAATTCAAATTCGGGTATCCATGGGTATCCAAGGATATATATAATATTATTAAAATATCCTACTTTTAGATTTTTTAAGTCAATGCCACTAATGTTAAAGATATATATTATGTCTCTTCTCCTTTCTGCCTCACATTCCACAGCCAAACCTGCCTCCCTCTCTTTCTCGCCCACCCATGCCATCACTCATGCCAGCCATTTCAGTGTTCCTCGGTCTTTGCAGCGCGCGTTAGCCTTTCCAACGTGTGTCGACCATTCCAGCGATCACTTTCGGTTTTACTTGTAGTTCTTTTCGCTGACACTCTGATTGTCTTCCTTCCATCTATTGATTATTTGCTTGTAGTGAGACACCCCGACTTACTGTCTGTAACCTTGATTATGACTAAGAATAGACTTCATTATTGCTTCTTGTCTTCTTTGAATTTTGATGCTCACATAGTTTGGATGCAATACTTGTTGATGAGGCTACTTGATAAGATCCATGGTGGAGCCCCGATAAGGTTCTCATCATCGACCCTCCTTTAAAAGGACTTCTCCTCAAATCTAGTCCTTCAGCTGCATCAACATGGGTCAAGTCAATATAATGACGAATGACATTCAAATGTTCTTACCGGGGAAGGGATGGTATGATTTGAATATTTTGTTTGTCCACTAGTCATTAGGAGCCACCACCACTTTCACTTCTAGCCCCTTGTCAGTTGCTTTCTTTGGAACTGCATCATGGAAACCCCACAACAACGGATGACCAACACTGGAGAAGGAAGAAATTAAGGTGTTAGGTAGTATCGCCTCTTTGTGCGCAAACACATTCATTGACTGATGAAAGAAGCGCATTGGGGACTTTTCACTCGCTCTAATGGAAAAGAAAATCTTGCTCATGGGTTTTTATTTCATAAGCATTTTTATTACTTTCTCTCAAGGCCTCATTTATTTAGTGATCTACCTCACAGTCTCTCATTCTTTTGTGTCATTGCCCTTTTTGTAGGCCCAGTTGATCTTCGTAGTAAAGGGTGCTAACAAGACTTATTTCTCCTTGAATATGAACGTGTATTTATTGCTGATGCCATCGTGTTGGGTTTGTGTATCAAATTTTCATGCCCTTCTCAGTAATAAGTGTCTAGCTTCCATCGATATAACGGCACATAGAACATTATCTTTGTATTTACCAATACTTAACGAAACATTTACATGATAATTTACCTTAGTCTCCCACTATCATTTAGCTATTGAAGTTTGTAGGGATTTGGAAGTTTTGTGGTGGTGAGCCTTAACTTATCAACAAGCCTAGCACATGGTATGCTCGTGCAACTCCCACCATCTATGATGATGATTCAAACCTTCTATTTGATAAGCCCTCATCTGTAAAAGATGTTTTCCCGCTGCTCCGTTGCATATTCTACGGCATGTAGGTTGCACAACAAGCAATTCACCCTTTGCGACTTCATACTCCTTGACACTTTCATCCGACTCTACAACCTTAGGTTCCACATCTTCATTCTATGTAGCTCATAACCTCCATCTGCGTGTACGACCATGGTCTTGTTTTTTGGACAAGCATTGGCATAATGTCCACATCTTTGGCATTTAAAGCAAAGAATGTCTCCATTACGCGTAGGTGTTTCATGGTTACCTTGCCTTTCTTGTTTTGATGCCTCGGTTTTTTTATCAATTTTTCTGCTAGTGTATGACCTCTTATGCTCATGAGTTTCCCTTCCTCTACGTTTGATTTGCCTTTTGATCTTGGTGGTCAAGTGAAGAAGATCCTCCATATTCACGAAGGGATGGGTTTCTACATAGTCTTAGATATCGAGATTAAGTCCATCTATAAAATGATCCATGGTGGCCTCATGATCTTCAGTAATATTTGACACATATCATGAGGAAGTCTATCTCCTTGTAGTAGCCTTTCACACTCCTATTGCCTTGTACCAATCTTCTCAAATGTTGATTGGCCTCTCGATGGTGGTGAGAAAGCACAAATTTGATTTAGCATGATGGTACGCTTCTCGTCCCAAGTTGTGATTGTATGCTCTCCACGACGCCTTCGAGAATATGTGAGTTGATCCCCCCATGCCAATATATAGTCGTTGAGCTTTGTTACTGCTAATTTCACATTCTTGAGTTTGGAGTATTGATAGCAATGAAAACCATCTCCGTCTTCCGTTCCCAGTCCATGTAGGCTTCGTGATCACTACTTCCAATGAATGTTGAAATCTCCATCTTAATGCTGCTAATATCATTATTGAGTATTAAGTTGAGCTCTTGTACATTGGTTGTTCCTTCTCAGACGAGGGTATGGATTCCCACCCCACGATTTGCTTCTTTCATCCAATCCATTTGTTTCTTAAATTCTTGCCTCATGCACATGAATTCGTTCATCAGAAACTTTATTGAGGCGGCTTACTCACAATAAGTAGGTTTGTCTCGTAGGTTATTCCTAGAACTAGCTTCACAAGCTTTCAAAATAGTATTTTTTTTTAATTTTCTCTCGCTCACTCACTTATCTTTTCCTCAATTTATGCTCTTCGATTTAGTTCAATATTCAAGAACAAAGTCGATGTTAATTCCCGATGTTCAAACTAAATCTCGCTATAAGTTTGTAACATCAACACTTAAGGAAAATTTTCTAATTTATGCTACTCCTATACATAACTAAGGACTCTCCATTTTTCTATCCTAAGGACTATCTTCATTTTCTACCATTTTCTCGTATTTTTTAGGCTTTTTTCCTTCTTTTTTCTTTTCTTGTAATTTTTGTTTTGATATTTTCATTTCTTTTTTGTTTTTTATTTTTGTGTGTTTTTTCTTTTAGTAGTTTTCCTTTTTTGGGTTTCTTTTTTTAGTGTTTTTCTTTTCCTTTGTAAAACAACAAAAACGAAACTAAAAAAAGCTAAAATCAATCAAAATAAACAAAAACTAAATTAGAATAAAATAAATGATAAAAAGATAGGCTAACGTAAGAACGAGACTCTGATACCACTTTATATATGGTGTAGCCACTACCAGGTTGTCATCACTATTGTTCCGAAAGATGGTGCTAAAAGATGTGGATCTGAAATTGATACTTGCTTTGATGGAGATGGTGAGATCTGTTGACTTTTGTATCTTAAACGTTTTTGAGATAATAGTTTTTCTTATTTTCTTTTGTTTTGCTCAATTAAAATTATCCTTTCATATTTCTACACGTCTTGATGTCATGTGTTCATAAGGTGCTCGGTGAAATGCTTGTGTGAAATTGAAAGCTTGGAAATCCTTTGTTTGTGCAGTTAGATCCACGAGTTGCACGTGAGAAATGGAGACTAAAAATGAGGAAGTGAAGAAGCCTCGTGTGAAGAAGCTTGGGTTAGAAACGTTAGCCGCAATGTCAAACACCATTCTTGGTTGATCTATTTTTCATTCTTCTATATTCCATCTAAACGAAAATGATACTAGTTAGTTGCTGAAAGTATTGGTGTTGGCAATAAAATTAATAGAAGAGAAAATGTATTGAAGGTTATATTGATGGTCAAAAATAGAGTTAAAGGAAGAAAAAATGAAAATTTGACATAATGAAGTCTTCGGATTCAGGTACTCGTGGGTACCCAGTTAATTGCTTGGGTATCCGAGTTTCGGGTACCCACTTCTCACAGTTCGAGTTTGGATATAATAATCATTACCCGTTTGGGTTCATATTTGGATATCCTAAAAATTCCGAGAATCCGATCTGTGCCCACCCCTACTAGTCTCCCATGTGTGCTCCATCCAGACAACCTTCTATACACAGGAATGTCGCTAATTGTCCACAACAACACTACTTTTAACGTGAAGTTCTGCTTTTTGTTCACACATATCTCTCAATTCGTAAATAAATAGATACAAGAAGAATCAAATATTTTGGACCTGGAACCAAAAAAATTAGAAACATAACTTCTCTTTTCAAACACAGTTCGGGAGGTTGTACGAACATAAATCATAGGTCATAGAGAATATTGACTTTTGGATTGTTCATATGGACTAATACCATAGGTGCACATACATAAATAATCATTTTTAGTTTCATATGAAAACTCAAAAAATATCTCGTTGAAATCCTTCTAGACCTTACCATCCAATAGTTGCTCCATTATCCTTTCACTCGTCGAGTGTTATGCATGACATTTCATTGACGCAGTAGTTTTTCGGTTCGTATAATTTTCTTAACCTGTTTACCATAGGCATGTAAAGCATCTATTTATATGACACGCATTTTCCTGAAGATGGGTTTTTGGACCAAATATGTTTGTACAACAAAATTTTCATTCTAAAAGGTCTTCGTCTCCTATCCAAAACAACATGCAATTATCTCTATAAACATTAGTCTTCTGATGTGGTATGCCCAGATCCTTTAAACCATTTCTTGTTTCATAATATGTTTCTAGAATTTGATTATTTTCGGTAAATATTCATACATTGTTTGAAAAAATCAATCCATGCAATTTTTCACCACATTATAATCAGGTTTTATCAATCTTGATGATAAAGATAAATGAGACTGACCTTCACGACAACCTTCATATATAGGTTGTTTCACCGCATCAAATATGTTGAAAAATAATTATGCCTCACTGTTTGGAATTTCTTTATGAGTTTGCTCAACAACTCTAGAAAAAGTGTCTAACACTATTTTTATATATAGATTAGTCATTTTTGTTTTCTATATGACCCTCCTCATTTCTTTCCATTGCCTGTAATACTTGTACAGTCACACCTCTACCGCCACTATCTTCACCGTGAAAGAACCAAAATTAAAAATTCTTTACGAAATCAACCTTATAAGGGTGTTTGCAAACACTTTCTTGATTTTGATACTTTACTTTTTCACATATTTTGCAAAGATATAACATTGTTTTGCATTCTTGACACAAATATTGGATCGACACAAAACTCATGAATTGTTCCAATCCATGTAACAATCCTTATGTAATCTCCTCTACTGATATTTTCTTCTAAACATCCACTCTCTTAACCTATATATATTTCTATTTGAAGAGTATGGCATTGTTTTAAAGTGTGTTCATATATCAACCAATGATGCTAGATAATTTGTGATTGGTGCATTAATACTATTATTTTCGACGATCGAATTTTTTCAACGGTTGAATCGACACTTTAAATATAGGGGCGTCCATTGATTCAACATGCAAGATTTTAATGGATTGTTCAACGGGTGTTTAACAACCATGACCCATTGAAATTTGTTATAATGTTTCAATGGGAAAAATCCATCGCCAATCCGTTGAAAACATAACACATTTTTTAACGGACATCAACAAAAGCTCAAAAAACGCTTATATATTGATAGTCTATTTACAATACCAACAACTTTTAATGAATTTTTTATCATTTAACCCATTGGTATTCGTTTGAATATGTTTCAACAGATGGATCCATTGATCCGTCCGTCGATATTAATGATTGTTTTTGTAGTGTTAGCGTTGAGGTAAACCCTAACATGTGTTGAGGTTGTTTCATATGTGTTACATGGAAGCATCAGCTTGATTGCACCAAAGAAAATGAGAGTACAAGTTGCAAGTTCATCTCGAGCTATAGAGGTTTAAGAATCCACAATTGGTGTTACACAGTCATCGCAAGTTGGCTCGGTGGCTACTTGGAATCTCATTATCATGCCCTATAGTCCCATCTTGACCAACCTACCACTATCAACATGTGATTAATGGTGTGATTTGGAATGTATTTTGGAATATGTCATATTTGTTTTTTTTTGGAACCGGTTAACTGAATGTATTTTCGAATTTAGTTATTTATCTAGTATCAAATTTGGGATCAAAATGTATTTTAAAACCTATTAGTTTATGTATTTCGATGTATTTTGTTTGTTTGGTTTGTATAACTTTGAAATGAACTACAAAACAAAATTTTCAAATATATAACAGTACAATATATATGAGTACCAAACATCGGGATCGAATCTAATACCATTATAAAGATTCACGATATAATTAGAGCAATACCAAGAACAATTATCATTGTTTCTAATTGTCGATTCTTCTATTGAGTTTGATAATATTCAAACTACATTTTATCAATTTGTCTATATTTATGAATGTGTCATCATTGGCTGATGACTCACTTTGGTTTATTCAATCTCATTCTATTGCTTTCAAACTATATCCTAAGCTTTTCCATCTCATTTCGCTTTGCAATTATTTCATGACGCGCCACCGACAAAGCAATTTTCAACAATCCATAAATCTCATCTTGATCATATCATTCAACCAACCCACATTACTTGCCATCGTTATATTTCCGACAACCAAAGAAACATCTACCCGAATTATTTTTTTACCACGAGGGGTGTAATATGATGGGTTTAGCACAACGACATGTAATTCTGCTATATGGAATTCTTTCATGTGTTACTAACCAAGATGATTCACCACTAACACTCATTTGTAATGTAGAAGAAGCATTCCAAAATTTAAAAAAAAATAAATCATTGATACATTTAAACACTATACACCTCAACACATTACACATCTATAAGTCATTAATCCAAAGAACTATGAAGCAACTTGAGCTCAAACCTAACACTGATTACATGAATATTAAATCGAGTTGTGGTCAAACCTAATAGAGCTAATGGATAATGAATTTTTTATTTAGCTAATACAAGACCATGAAATCGACCATGAAAATGAATAATCATAATGAGCAAAAACATTTTACGAAGAAGACGAAAAATACAGCACACCACATTGACAAATAAGACGAATAACAAAAGCTGTCAGAAGATTGTTTTGCAAACAAAGAAGTAACACTTCACGTTGTGCTCGAAATTGAGAAATAGGGTTTACAAAATTGAAAAAGTTTCACCTTTCAAACCTGACCATATTTTATTTGACCCTAATCCCCAATTTGAATCAATTGTCCAAGTCAATTTTGTTGACCTGGCTATCGATGTGTTCATCAGATTAGATTTTTCGGTGCTATTTCATCGCTCAATTGATAGATGTTATGTGTTTCATCCATCTGACGAGTTGTAGGGATGTTTGAAAAAATCGGTACGAAATCTGGGACATTATGAAATAATATTTTGATTGTTCATGGAGGTCGGAGCATTTTGCTAAGTAAATTAAGAAAAATAGATGCTAGGGGTAATTGAGAAGTTTATATGCGAATTAGTATTTTTAAAATATAGAACTCACTTTTTACCATATAAACACTAATTAAAAATCAAAATTGGCTCCACTTTCTTTTACGATGATGATGATGATGATGATGATGATGATGATGATGATGATGATGATGATGATGATGATGAGATGATGATGATGATGATGATGATGATGATGATGATGATGATGATGATGATGATGATGATGATGATGATGATGATGATGATGATGATAGTTTAAAATAAATTTTTAATAATAATAATAGGTATTAATAAAGTCATTTAAAAAATGATTAAAATTTTAGTTTTGAAAATTTATTATATAAAAAAGGAATTTTAGAGTTGCCACATCATCGGAGGGAAAAAAAACATTCTTTCATCTTCTTCAAACTACGTTGGGGTTATACAATGGACTAAGTGCAGAACCAATTCATTGGTAATTCGTTGTATCTACCTCATGCATTTTCTACGGTTGTTTACCTAATCCACACCTTAAAGTGTCTAACGGCTAAATTTGGAAATACGAAATCAACTCTTCTTTGTATCTTTGTCATCATCAATCTCTAGCTATTTTTCTTCCAACTCAAACATAGCGACTTCTGGCCACCCTCGGCCTAACGTGCCACCCTCTAGCAGGTAACTAACCTGCCTTTGTAGTCTGCCGCACACTTAAACCTCACCATCTACCTCAAATTTCGCAAGCGGAAAAGTCTTGTAATTCTAGTCGCATCTCGCTCCTACACTCTTGGCTTCCCAGGTCATACGCAATTAGAGTTGCAGTTCACTTGCAAATCTACAGGCAACACCCTTCCTATTCACCTCCATTCACCTTCTTCATTCATCTTCTTCAACCGAGGTTTCTCTTTCTCTCTTTTAATGTTTAAAGTTTTGTTCTCTATTAATATGGATTGTCACCGAGACTAAATCTTCATTGTCATTTAGCTATTGGATAATTCTTTTTCTGTTTTCTAAATTTTTCAAGTTTATTTGTTAGTGGGTTAGTGGTGTGAGTGGGTCATTTACTAAGAATAAGGGAGTTAGTGGGGTTAGTAGTCCACTAACCATTGTTAATGGGTAATTTATTCTTTTGTATTTTTTCCTCCTATAAATTGGGATGAAATGAAATGGAAAAATCACAACTCTAACATCAATCATTTTGTGTTCTTCTTCCTATCTTCATATTCTTTTCTTAGAAAATCAATATTTCCAACAATTGGTATCAGAGCGTGTGTAATCGATCCATTAAGAAATGTCTTCGATCCCACGCAATGGTGGATCATCTAGGAGTCCCATAAACACAGGATGATGTCGACAATCTCTTTCTCCTCCTCCAAGTCGTGGTCGACGTCGAGATGATGGTAACCACATGGTGCAGAAGGTGGTCAAAGAGGTGGGAGGTGTGAAATTTCCAATTCTCACGAAGACTGATTATGGAGATTGGTCACTAATGATGAAGATGATGCTCCGTGCACAAGGACTTTGGGTAGCCATCGAGGAAGGCACCGATGACGAGCAGGAAGACCAGATGGGACTAGAAGCCATTTGTGTGGCATACCGTCGGAGATGATCTCTTCGCTCATCGTGAAGAAGAATACGAAAGAGGCTTGGGAAGAAACTGAGTCTATGCATGTCGGTTCTGATCAAGCACGTAAGGCTAGCGCTCAGAAAGTGCACAAGGAGTACTAGAATTTAGCTTTTCTTGATGGTGAGACGGTGGATGACTTTGCCATGTGTCTCTCCGGCATAGTGAATCAGCTAGCCATTCTCGGAGATCCTGAAAAATCACACAAGGTGGTTGGGAAATACCTACTAGTCGTCCTTCCTAGATTCGGACAGATACCATTGTCCATTGAAACTTTGCTGGAACTGTCAACATTTTTATTGGAAGAGGTTATTGGGAGGTTGAAGACCGCAGAAGAACGGGTTTGAGCCGTTGGAGCCCACATCGGGGGCAGGGGGTAAACTTTTACTCGCTAAAGAGGAATGGATTGCACGAATGAAGGAGCGAAAACAAGGAGATTGTTCCTTTAGAGGCTCTAAGTCAGAGAAACGTCTTCGAAAACAACGACGTCGTAAATCCGTAATAGATGGTGGATCCGGTTCTAGCGAGAACCGAGATAGATCAAAAGACATGTTTCAAAATTGTGGTAAGATGGATCATTGGGCTAAAGACTGTCGATCCAAGCTCAAAAATGGAGAAGCACATCTGGCCCATGGGGATGACAACGAGCCTACACTCCTTATCGCCAAGGCGTGTGAGACCATGTTAGATTCATCAACATCACAACTTACACTGTCAAAGTCACCACCATCACATAAGTGTCCTATCTACCTTATGGAGACGAAGTTTACTGCCCATCTTATTCATGAGGAGAAGTGCAAAGGCGATCTATGGTTCTTTGACACCGGACGACGAAACACGTGATAGGTGTGCGTGCTGTGTTTTCTGAATTCGATCAATCAGTGGTTGGAATCGTGAAGTTTGGAGATGGATCTATCGTCAAGATTGAAGGACGAGGAACGATTCTATTCTCATGTAAGAACGGCGGGCATCGTGCACTAATGGGGGTCTATTACATTCCTCGCCTCACCACAAACCTGATCAGTGTGGGTAATTGGAAGACTCTGGAAGCTAGACGATCATGGAAGGGGGCATCTTGACTATAAGAGATCCACAACGATGACTATTGGCACGGGTCTAAAAATCCTCTAATATACTCTATTCGATTTGCCTCAACATTGCACGACCAGTCTGTTTGACTACAAGAAGCTCTGAAGAACCGTGGAAATGGCATGCAAGATGCGGCCACATTAGTTTTAATGCACTACGGATGCTCGTTCAACACAACATGGTGTTTGGGTTGCCAAATATTGTTCAAGTTGACCAAGTGTGTGATAGTTTCCTCATGGGAAGCAAAGATGGAACTCATTCGCGGAGAAGGCGCGACAACATGCGGTAGATCTTCTCAATCTCGACCATGGTGATTTATGTTGGCCCATCACAGCAATGACACCAAGTGGGAATCGTTATTTTCTACTGCTCGTAGATGACTTTATCCGTTATATGCGGCTCACTCTTCTCGCAAGCAAGGACCAAGCTCCACCGGCAATCAAGAGGTTCCAAGTTGCGACAGAGGTACAATCAGGATGGAAGCTCAAGGTGCTTCGTACTGATCGAGGAGGTGAGTTTACATCGATGGAGTTTGGGGAATATTGCGCCGAAAGCGGAGTCCAATGAAAATTCACTACCCTTACTCGCCACAGCAAAATGGATTCGTTGAACGCCGCAACCAGACAATCATTGCCATGGCCCAATGTATGTTGAAGGCAAAAGGTCTTCCAGCAGAATTTTAGGGTGAAGCTGTGACCACTATAGTCTTTATCCTCAATCGTGCTCCAACATGTAGTCTTGATGAAAATACACCATATGAGGCTTGGCATGGTGCAAAACCGACAGTCCATTTCCTTCGTACATTCGGCTTTATCGCACATGTTAAAGATACACGGCCAAATTTGAAGAAGCTTGATGATCGAAGCACACCAATGATCTTTGTTGGGTATGAAGCTGGGTCAAAGGCATACCGAGTGTACGACCCAGTCAGAAAACGGGTGAACGTGACACGTGATGTTGTCTTTGATGAAATGGCCCAACGGGATTGGAAGGACAGTGACAAGGGTGACACTACCATTTCAATGGAGCCATTTAGCATCGAGTATATAACTATGAGTGAACCAAACCCAATAGAAACGATTGAAGAGTCCCCTCGAACTCCTAATGCAACACTAGAGGCATTGGAGTTTGCATCGCCGCTGACAAATATCGAACCAAACTTGATGCAGATCATGATGATCTACCTCTACGCTTTTGCACGATCAAGAACATCCTTGGACCATCATAACCATGGGGGTTTGCACCTCATATCTTAGAGGCTGAAGAATTGCATTTTAACATGGCAGAAGAGCCATCATCTTTTGTTGAGGCAGAGCAACACGAACATTGGCGATAAGCAATGTTTGAGGAGATGAATGAAATAAACGACAATGGTACTTGGGAGCTCGACGACCTTCTTTTCGGTCACCGAGTTCTTGGGCTCAAATGGGTTTTTAAGGTGAAGCGTGACGAACACGGATCCATTGTTTAACACAAGGCACGACTGGTTGCAAAGGGCTATATGCAGCGTGTGGGATTGATTTCGGCGAAGTCTTTGCACCCGTGGTGCCCATCGAGTCTATACAACTCTTGTTAGCCTTAGCAACGAGCGAAGAGTGGAAAATACATCACATGGATGTCAAAAGTGCATTCCTCAATGGTATGCTAAAAGAGGAAGTGTATGTGACACAACCACCAGGGTTCGTCGACCACGTCCATAAAGAGAAGGTCTTACGCCTACATAGGGCCCTTTACGTACTTCGACAAGCACCACGAGTGTGGAACGCCAAGTTAGATGCAAGTTTACAGTCACTTGGGTTCAAAAGGAGTATCTTTGAGCATGGGATATACACTTGGAGTAGAAGAGCATCACGACTTATCGTGGGTGTCTACGTCGATGACTTGATAATCATTGGGTCCGAAGAAGGCGATGTTAAAGAGTTCAAGGCCGAGATGAAGACTTTTTTCCAGATGAGCGATCTCGGGTTATTGACATACTATCTCGGGCTTGAGGTCTATCAAATTGCACCCGACATCATGCTCTGCCAGTCTGCATACACAGAGAAATTATTTGACAGATGTGGCATGAGCAACTACAACTTATGCAAGGCGCCTGATAACACTGAAAGTGTATCGATTTTAGGCTAGGTTTTAGTGTCATTTTCGCATATATTTCATAGTTAGATTTACGTTTCCGATACGATTATTCGTTACATACGCCCGTTTTGTTGGTTTTCAGGTTTTTAGGCAACAAGGCCTAAACGAGCGTAAATAGACGAATTCCTGAGCAAAACCACGCACTTTGAAGATAAATTCACTCGGAGCCAAAATCAAGCCTCTGAACTCAACGGAACACCCGAGCAACGAGCGGAAAAGAGAAAAATCAAGATTTCAAGGATGCCCGGTCGGGCACTGAGGTCTATCCACTCGGGTACCCGCTCGGGCGTTAATTCGTCCCAAAAATCCCCGAGAGTTTACATGACCGGGTGCGCCTCTGCACGACCGGGTAGAAGTGGTGCCCGAGCGGGCTGCATATCTCGCAACAACCTAGATCTTGCATTCAAATGACCTAATTTATAGACCAGAAGAGATCTAAAGCAAAGGGGGCGACGTACAGGGCAAGTAAAGGCTTGGAAAACATCAGAAAAGGCTCGGGAGATGCTGGAGAAGAGGAGAAGCATCAATCCTCACATCGGTAACACAATAGGGAAGATCGAGGCATCGAGTTTCCTAAAGTCTATCATGTTTAGGGTTGTGTTATCTTCTTGGTCTGTATTCTCCAGGAGTGAGTAGGTTCCCAACTATGGGTTAGGGATATCGGATTGTAAAGGATGAACAATGTTATGCGTTAATGCTTAGATCTATTGATTTTATCTTGATATTCAGTTCTACATCCAACATTATCACTCTTATACTAGTGCTGCCCGCTCAGTAACATAGGAATTCAGACTTTGTTGGAAGGTTAAAGGATGAATTCGGAACTGTTGAGTTGTAGGTTAAGTTCGGCTAATGAGAATCTGACCGGTCGGTTAGTCGACTTAGGAATTAGGATTTCATTCGTAAAGCTACCATGGAACGGGTTAATCACTGCTGGAAGGTAGGGTTGCATATACTCATGGTTAGGAGGTTTAGGCTTGGAAGAATCACTCCTCACCTTAGGGCATGAATTTCCCCCCGTCACCCGTAGTGTTCATCATATCCAAGTTTTATCCCAACCTACCATCGTTGTCACCACTTAGCTTAGTTTTTAGGTATTTCGCACCACACCTTCATCTACTTCCATTCGTCTTAGTTTAGTGTTATTCTTAGTTTTTGGCTGCTTTAGTCCCTAGAGATCGACCCTGGTACTACACGATCCATATACTTGCGGTGAAGTGGTCTAGGAAATTATATTGCTTGAGTTTCACCACATCAAGTTTTTGGCGCCGTTGCCGGGGACTAATAACGGATCTAGGAATTAGCTAGATTAAGATCTAGTCCTTTCCGGAGTCTTTGTTTGTTTTTCGCATTTGCTTTTCTTTTTTTCCCTTTTTATCGAGTCTATTCTATCTACCGTGGATTTACACTTTGGTGTGTTGTTTCTTGTTGTGCAGGAGCCTTGTATGAGAAGCTCTACTCAGAAACTTCTCATCTACGATCCCCAGGTCGAACGCACTTTAAGGAGCCTACGCAAGAAGAGAAGGATTGGAATAGCGGATTCAACTTCTCATCTACGATCCCGAGGTTGAACGCACTTTAAAGAGCCTACGCAAGAAGAGAAGGATTGGCATAGCGGATTCCGAATCTGAGGTAGAAAGAACAGGCAATCACGAGTCATACGCCTCTGAGGAGGAAGATACACATAGTGCGAGCAGCGAAGAGGACAACGCAAGCAATCCCGACATGGCTGCTTCCGATGAGACTTACGGAGCATACACCGCTCTGAAGCACACGCAGTTACTTTCGTGCATAGCCCGCACGATTGATAATCAAGTTGAGCTACAACCGGCCTTCATACAAATGCTCAACAACTCGGCCTTTAGAGGAATGGAGAACGAAGATCCAAACTCCCACCTTATAGACTTCAAGATGCTTTGCAGCACTACCAAGGTTGGAACGGGAGTTACTCGGGAGGATCTCTACTTGATGGTGTTCCCTTTCTCACTCAAAGATGCAGCACAACGTTGGCTCTTCAACTTGCCGGCTGCATCAATCACGTCGTGGGATGATTTGGAGCAACGGTTCATGCAACAATTCTTCCCGGATCATAGAACGCTTCTCGCCAAGAGTCGCATTAATTCTTTCTTACAAGAAAGAGGCGAGACGTTACATGACGCAGGGGAGCGATTTAAGAACTACCAGCAGATATGCTCACACCACAGAATGGATAAGAAGTATCTTATCACGAGTTTCATCCAAGGTCTCCAAGAAACCACCCGATTCATGATCGTGGCAGCGGGTGGTGGTTCCCTCAGCAACCTTACGTTCAATCAGCTCGAGAACTTGATCGAGAGCATGGCGAGGGAAGGAGGCAAGAAGGTAGGGGAGTACAATCGCGACTACCCATCTAAAGCTGCAGTGAACGAGCTTGGCATGGCCAACCCGGAATTGACAGACTTGAAGCAGCAAGTTGGCGAGATTCATCGGATGATAGCTAGACTTCATGTGGATCGACATGACACATCCAAAGGCCAAGGGATGGAGGAAGTGAACTACGTTTCCAATCGGGGCTACCAACAGAATTATATAAAGAGCCATCCCAACCTCTCGTATGGCAACACAAACAACGTAGCGAATCCGCAAGATTTCCAACCGCGGATATTGGCGAGAAACCAGAATCAAGGTTTCCAACCGAGAGGTAGTGACCAAGACTACGGATATCAACCACGTGCACAATCTTCGGGTGATTCCGAAATTCTTTCGATGCTCCAATTGATGCACCAAGAGCAAAAGAGTGCACTTGGAGGGATTAGGCCTGAGCAAGATGATATGAAGAAGAGAATGGACGGATTTCATATGCGTTTGAGACTCCTCGAGATGCAAGTGGCGCAACTAGCCCAAGGTTCGAACCGACAACCCGGATAGCTTCCCGGGAAATTTGAGGCGAACCCCCACGAGCAAGTGAATGCTATTTTCCTAAGGAGCGGGAACACGGTAGGGCAACCAATGCCTCCCATGGCTGCAAAAGAAGAGCCTTCGAGTGAAAAGATCGAACAACTAATCACTCTTGCCGTGGAAGAGAAGGGGACCGAGGAAGAGGAGAGGGAGTTACCCTATGTAGCAGCGTCAAATTCAAAGGAAGCAAAGTGACGATGCCCAATTCTCTCAATTCGTAGAACTCTTGAGGAAGCTACAATTCACTATCCAATTCTATGACGCTATCACAAGATCCCATCGTATGCGAAGTTCCTCAAGGATATCATAATGACGAAGAGAACCATGGATAACGAGATGGTAATGGTAACGAACTCACTTATACAGCCTCCTACCATGGTTGAGAAGATGCCCGATCCAGGTAACTTCGTCATTCCATGCAAGATTTATTATTACAAAATTGAGCATGCGCTAATAGATATCGGAGCGAGTGTGAGCTTGCTACCACTATCCCTTGTTGAAAAGCTCAATAGAGTAGGAGATCTTCAACCCACGCGGATGCAAATCACATTGGCTGATCAATCCGTAAGGAGTCCAGTGGGTATATTGACGAAGGTTGCCGTTCAAGTGAGAGAATTCTGGTTCCCCGCGGATTTTGTCATTGTGGATATGGAGATCAATCCGAAGATCCCCGTCATATTGGGACGACCATTCCTCAACACGAAAAAGATGGTCATCTATTATGCGGAAGGAAGGCTAGTGATGAAGTTCGGGGACGAGTCTATCGAGTTCAAACTCGACGAGGCGTTGAAGAAACTATTCATGACCGAACCCGTAATGAACGTTACCACAACGGATGCACCCACGAAGGAGATTGGACAAGCACATCGAGACATCCATCCAGAGGGGATACCGTTATCCTAGTGCACCGGGAGTTAGTTTCAGCCACCAGCAAAGTCGGAAGCACTCACGCAGATCGAGGAGAAGCCAAAACTCCTTCGGTAGGGAAGTCACCCGATCGGGCAGCATACTCCACCCGGTCGGGCAGAGCCATTTTTAGGAGACCCGGTCGTGCAGCTTCATAGCCCGACTCGGGTAATGCCTATGGGGGTAATTTCTCCAATTCACCACCCGACCGGGTGGTTGCGTGAGCCCGACCGGGCAGATGGATTGGGTAAACACCCGCCTGGGCAACCAGATTGCCCGACGCGCGCACACTCTACGGGGTAAATTGCAATTCAGGCGACCCGACCGGGGCACCACAGGAGCCCGATCGGGCACCAGAGAGGATCCAAGAACCGCGCGTTTTGATCGATACTTCGACACGGGCAATGGTTCCAAGGCCACGAACATCATCTCCTACACCCTCAATGACCCACATACACTCCTATCCCGAATGGAATACAGAAGAAACTCTCAACCATAACCGAGTCCGAAGGAGATACGAAAGAGTCGCGGGATCAAATGAGAAGGGCCGAGGATCGCATTTGAGGAGTCCACCAGGATTCGAGTCACATCATGATGATCAGAAAGAGGACGGAAGAGGCATACCTCCTCTCTCCGCCACCACAAGCGTATGAAGACGCTAGGGTCGAGCTAAAGACTGAAAACAAGCGCTTTTTGGGAGGCAACCCGAGCCCCATATCCTTTAGTCGTTTTCGTTTTATTTTCATATTTTCGAACTCCTTTTCATTATTTTTGGTTTGGGACAATTTTCTAGGATCTAGGAATTTAGTGGTCTATCGAGTTTTTGCTGCATGTTTTTCTCGTATAAATTTTCTGTTTTGCAGCAATACCCGATCGAGCAGATACACCTCAACCCGATCGGGCATTTTCAGATTCAAGAGACCCGTTCGAGCGACATCAGACGACCCGAGCGGGTAGGTTAACAGGGGAGACTACCCGATCGGGCAGCACAGGGTACCCGATCGGGCACCGTAAAATTTGCACATGTAAGTTATATTTCGAGTAACCCGAGCGGCCACCCTCATTTCACATATCCTACCCGAGCGTGCTCCCAAGATTTTCAGCCCCTCACGCTGAAATCTTGTCACCGAAGTCGCTTGTGTGCCGCTGTCGTTTCATCGTCGCCGGTCGAGACCCTCGGTTACTCGAAATCCCCTCTCCCCTCTCTTGAAAAAAA
>CM071860.1:12205235-12208391 GCA_036759665.1 Gynandropsis gynandra
TTTTAGTGTCATTTTCGCATATATTTCATAGTTAGATTTACATTTCCGATACGATTATTCGTTACATACGCCCGTTTTGTTGGTTTTCAGGTTTTTAGGCGACAAGGCCTAAACGAGCGTAAATAGACAAATTCCTGAGCAAAACCACGCACTTTGAAGATAAATTCACTCGGAGCCAAAATCAAGCCTCTGAACTGAACGGAACACCCGAGCAACGAGCGGAAAAGAGAAAAATCAAGATTTCAAGGGTGCCCGGTTGGGCACTGAGGTCTACCCGCTCGGGTAAAACCTACGGGGTTTTATTTGCACACCTTGCATGACCCGGGCACGAAGGAAATATGATCGGTTAGCCATACCCGATCGGGCGCATTCAGGGTACCCGCTCGAGCGTTAATTCATCCCAAAAATCCCCGAGAGTTTATACGACCGGGCGCGCCTCTGCACGACCGGGTAGAAGTGGTGCCCGAGTGGGCCGCGTATCTCGAAACAACCTAGATCTTACATTCAAAAGACCTAATTTATAGACCAAAAGAGATCTAGAGCAAAGGGGGCGACGTACAAGGCAAGGAAAGGCTTGGAAAACATCAAGAAAGGCTCAGGAGACGCTGGAGAAGAGGAGAAGCATCAATCCTCAAATCGGTAACACAATAGGGAAGATCGAGGCATCGAGTTTCCTAAAGTTTATCATGTTTAGGGTTGTGTTATCTTCTTGGTCTGTATTCTCCGTGAGTGAGTAGGTTCCCAACTATGGGTTAGGGATATTGTAAAGGATGAACAATGTTATGCGTTAATGCTTAGATCTATTGATTTTATCTTGATATTCGGTTCTACATCCAACATTATCACTCTTATACTAGTGCTGCCCGCTCAGTAACATAGGAATTCAAATTTCCCTGGAAGGTTAAAGGATGAATCTGGAACTGTTGAGTTGTAGGTTAAGTTCGGCTAATGAGAATCTGACTGGTCGGTTAGTTGACTTAGGAATTAGGATTGCGTTTGTAAAGCTACCATATTACGGGTTAATCACTGCTGGAAGGTAGGGTTGCACGTACTCATGGTTAGGAGGTTTAGGCTCGGAAGAATTGATACGTATCAGAGTTAAATATAAATAACCTAATCTACCCGCAAGTGCACGGCACGTGTGTAGTATTTTAGGTGTCGATCCCACAGAGACTACGCAACACTACCTAAACCCGAACTACGAATCAAACTTGCTAACGAAAGAATGGTGATAAGGAATGAAATACTAAATGTAAATAAACTACTTGGGTTCTAACGATAAGATAAACGTCCTAGGAATCCAGTTTCACCACAAGACTACCGAAACCAACGATCAACCTATCTATCATGCAATCCCAGTTAAAGCCATCTAAGGCGGACGATCCTAACATGATATCTACCCTCTCTCAAGGCATAGACACGTGATCTAGACAAGCTGCCCCCTACTTTCGTGGCTGACACCTTGAACTAAACCCATAAACTCTGTGATTCGCCCGTTCACCCTCAACCGTCGTTACCCTACTTTCGTGGCCTAACCTCGACTGTTCTAAACCTGATCTTCTAGGACTAGAATTCTCCTTTTCGGTCCTTCTCCTAATCCCTAACACATGCATCTACGTGATCAGCGCAAACACAAGTAGATTTAAGCACTCAAACAGAGAATAGATAAACTAAAACGGGAAGATGCATTCAAAATAGATCAAAAGCGGTCTCAGGATAGCCAAGGGCTAATCCCTTCTCCTAGAACAAACAAACTACTCGCTCATGCGTCTGTAAAGAAACATAAACATAGTAGAAAGTCTAAGGAACATAAAAACCAAACAAAACCGAAGTGGTGCTGCTTGATCTCCAATGCTCCTCGCTTATCTCCTCGCAAGAATATCCTTAATCTTCTACTGAATTGTTCTCCTCTGTAAGCTTGCTGTAATGACGTCTTTTTGCCTCCTTTTAAGCCTCCTAAGTCGGTCCAATTGTTGCCTAAATTGCCCCACGAGTTCCCTTATGTTTTAAGTTAAGTTTACTTAAGTTTTGAGCAGTTTCGGGCCGCGACCCGCTCGGGTAGTGAGTGTGCCCGCTCGGGTGCGGCTAGGGCAACTCGTGCAGATTGTGCTGCTGGAATGATGCCCGATCGGGCATGGAATGTGTGCCCGCTCGGGCACAAGGCAAAATGGTCCTAAATGCTTGCCCGAGTCGTGCTAAATGGTCCACACAATTGGCCGTAGGTTTTGCCCGATCGTGCAAGGGTTGTGCCCGACCGAGTGAGGCTTTTCCATGCTCAATCTCGTCCCGTTTGTCCCGTGATGATCCCCAAAGTTGCTCCTTAGCTCCGTGCATGTTCCTTTAGCTCCAAAATAGTCCAAATACGCGTAAAAACCTGTAAGAACATGAAAAGCACGAAAGCAAGTAAAACGGATACGGAATCATACGTAAAACATCACATATGTATCAAAAACGTCTCCTAAATCGTGCAAGAAATACGTATGAAAACGAGATGATCAAAATCCCCCAGACTTGAATGTTTGCTTGTCCCTAAGCAAACGTAAACGTGGAATACATGGGGTGTAAAAAATACGAGAATTCCCCTTCTCCTAGAAATACCGCTAAAGCGAACCTAACCGATCAACTAGCAAATCGAGAGCAAATTCGGCCTAATCGAGTTTTCAGCCTTAATCCTAGGTCCACCACGGTTACCCATGAGAAAGTAAATCAAAGGAGACTAGACACGCTACCGTAACTCCCTCCACCAGACAAGACTTCAGACTATGCTAAACCTAGGTCAACCGAGGATACTTGTTTCTTTCTTTCCGAGCTTCTTTCTTTTTTTCTTTTTCTTCTTTTTATTTTCTTTTTATGACTTTTTCTTTTTTTTTCTTTTGTTTCCTTTTTATTTTTCTTTTCCATTTTTTTTTTCTTTTCTTTTATTCTTTTTTCTTTGCATACACACTAGGCTTCTAGGACGTCGGATTTGAAGGGATCCAGCCTCTNATATGATTAAGAAAAAAATCGATTAGTTCTACTCCCATTTGTCTTGTCCCCATCCTCTCTCCCCCTATTGGCACCGTTGACCGTTGAGCGAGATCTTCCCCCAGTCTAGACTCGCGGAGAGGATTTTCTCTATCTAAAAGAAGAGCGTTTTGATCGCAGCTTGTGGGGAGG
>CM071860.1:12228334-12240139 GCA_036759665.1 Gynandropsis gynandra
GCTTCAAGCACAACTACTCGACTAATCGGTATCCAAAAGATTTCTAAGCAAACTTAGACTATTGTTCATGATTCGACAAGGTCGCAAACTAATGACTAAACTCGAAAATTTGTACTAGGTATCCATCTATTATTCCTAATCCTAACCCTAATCATGACTAAAGCTCAAAAATTTGTACTAGGTATCCATCAATTATTCCTAATCCTAATCCTAATCCTAATCGCAAATATGTCGCTCATAAAAAATTCGTATCACTCAAAAGAGTACTCCCCCAGGACCTGAACGGAACACAATCCCGGTGATCGAGATCCATGAGGGATGCCTGCATGCGAAAACTCGAGAAAATATAAGAAAGAATAAGAACGAATACACCTGGTGTGTTTAGCTTTCTCGAATTGTGATACATCCAAATTTGTGATACTCTCTTGCTCTAATGCGGGTGTTGTCGTGAAGGACCTGAGATGAGAATCATGCAACGCAAAAGATAGAGAAGAGAGTGCAAATTCAATAAGTTCCAAAGAGCATACATATGCGCAAAAACTAAAAAAGAAATAAGAAAAATAGGTACAAAAAACAAAAATAGAAAAATAAAGAAAAGGGAAAACGGAAGAATGGTCTAATCCTCTTCCTCTCCACCGCGGGTGGCCGGAGGGTCTGCTAGCTCCGCGGATGCCCCTTCCCCAGGTGGGAAGTAGAATGACTGAAGCTTGTATGGAATGTGCGGGCGGTACGGGATGGCGCCAGTGTGGTAGTCCTGCGGGATCGGCACGTACGGCTCCTAATAGTGCTGCATGCTGAGCTGCTGGAATCTGCGAGCGGACTCCGTGAGGTAGTACGTGTGCTGAATCGATTGCTCCTGAAACTGCTGCTGCTCCGCATATCTCACAGCCTCAATGTCGTGCCTCGCCGCTTCAAGGTCGTACCTCTGCTCTGACATGTAAGACTGATATCTAGTCTCCTCCGCAACATACCTAAGAACGTCAGAGACACCTTCCATGGAAGGGAAGTCAAAGCGATGATGAGGGTACTCTGGGCGGGTACGAGAGTGTGTGGCGCGTCGGCTGCGCTACCTAAACATCGACGGTCCTGGTGCAGTGGCTGGAGGTGGATCTACCTCACCTAGTCCCAGGCCGATGTGTTCGATGGCTGGGTCAATCCTGAATCGAGAGCCCTCCTCGTCTAAACCCAGCATCTGAATCTCGTGTAGGTCGACTTCCAAGTTTCGACCCTGTTCGTCCTTGTAGCTCCATATGACTCTGTACCTCTCAATCGTTATCGCCTTTCGGTTGCATAAGTTCTGAAGGTTCAGCTCGGGCTCCGCATTGATCTTGTCCTCTGTCAGGATACCAAGGTTGATCCCGACTATGCGTGCTATCATCGTGACTATCCCACCGCACATGATCTTCGTGTTCGTGCTACATTTCTCGGTGGCGATGTCGTGGAAATGCCGCATGACTAGCGACGCCAAGTCGACGTCTAGAATGTCCCACTCGTCCATAGCAAAGCCTGACTGTACCACCAACCTAAGGTACGCCAACTCCGTGTGGTTGACTCCGCCTTGTGCTCCTTTCCCTAGTATGGAAGAGACTAGGAAGTAATGAAAATACCTTAGGGCGGGGTGGCGTATGTGGCTGGCTTTGGACCTCGTCGAGTAATCACCATAAGCAATTTGGGTCCAGAATTGCGCTTGACGGCTCCGGTTGTGCTCGGGCATCTTCGTGAAGTTGCAATGCAGAGCGTCAAGTATGATCGCGAACTGTCGCGCGCTAAGCCGGTAGTTCTGTCCCAGCAGACGGAACTCCATGAATGCTCTCTCCCGATCTCCTGACTCGAGGAAGAATGTCGTGTAAGATGCGAAGAATTCCGCTGTGAGGTTTCGGTATGTGTACTCCTGAGTGTCCCGCAATCCCATCCATCCCAAAGTGTTGAATATGGCGTCGATGTGTTCCTCGATGTGGAGGGCACTCATAGCTTCCGAGGATAGGAAGCGGGATGGGAATATCCGCGGCTGTAGCTCGGTGAATCTCGACTTCTGACCGGACAAGAATGTTTTCGTTTGGTAGTTGCATTATCGATGGGACGTTGTGATCGGCACGTATGGCGTTAGTTCCGTGATGGCATTCGACTTTGTTGGCCATCCGTGTTCTGGATCATACGCATCAGATCGGTGTTTCTTTGAGCTTTGGAAGATCTTCGGGACCATCTGCAAAACAAACGAATAAGAAAAATAAGCGATAGTCACAGTTTTGCAGGATGCCCGATCGGGTAGGAGGTGTTGCCCGCTCGGGCTCAAAATCGTCAAATTTACCTCGTTGGTATCGCCCGACTCAGACGAATTAACTGCCCGATCGGATTCAACATCACAACGCCCGACCGGATTCTAACCCTAGCCCGATCGAGCTGGTTCGCGGAATCGCGACTCCAGTTCGATTTCATGGCTCAATCCACAATTTCACCATAGATATTCTCTAACACCGGACCTAAATCTAGTCCATAGCAGTCCAAAATCACTGAATATTGCAAAAATATACTTGGAATTCGAGAGGAATTGAGAGATTTTTCAGGGTTTTTCGAGAGAGGAGGGAGAGGGTATTTCGAGTAACCGAGGGACGACCGGCGACGAAGATGAACGGTGGCGGCGTATGAGCGACTCCGGCGGATAAGTTGTGGCGTGAAGGTTTGCAAATGGGGAGCACGGTCGGGTCGAATTTGTTTGTATGAATGGCCGCTCGGGTTACTCGAAATAAAAACTTACCTGTGCAGAAGATTTACGGTGCCCGCTGGGGTCCTCTGAAGTCGCCTGATCGGGCGTCTTTTGAGTTTTGACCTACCCGTTCGGGTGGAGATGTCTGCCCGACCGGGTAGTGCTGCAAAAACTGAAAAAATTATACGAGGAAAACCATGCAGCATAAAAAAAATTGATAAGACCACAAAATTCCTAAATCCTAAGAAAATTGCCTAAGTCTAAAAAAAGAGTTAAAAATATAGAAATGAAATGAAAATGACAAAAAAGGATATGGGGCTCGGGTTGCCTTCCGAGAAGCGCTTGTTTAAGGTCGCGAGCCTGACCAAAGCATGCTACTCATCAGGTGGACGTCCTCGACGTCGTCGTGTACGTAGCGTTTCGTGTGCAATATGTGCTCGATAAGGTGTGGCACGCGAATCAATTGAATTCCTTTCACGGTCGGTATTATCGTCCCTAAGATTGGTCATGATGTCCTCTAAGTTGGGTGGTAGATCGTGCTGTCCAAAACTTCTGGTCGAGCTGTTCTTAAGTCCGGTTGAGTACTCCATGTAACCGGGTAGGCGTTTGTCACTTGTTTCCTTCAGCGTCTTCAGAGATGTTTTGTGTGTGAGCCTTTGGGGTGAAGGCTTCATCTTTACCTTGGGTGCTTTATCGATGTCCCAATTATGAGCTGGACGTTTGGTGTAGCTTCTCGGCATCTCAGGGTCATTTGTGTATTGACTTGCACCGCATTTAGCTCGGGTTGTGTGGAAGTCTCGGTCGGGGGATTCCTTCTTCATTTCGTCGTTAAGCAGCTCATTTGGTACTTTGTAATTTCCTTCCCCAACTGCTATGAGATTCATCTCTAAGGAATCCGTAATCTAAAATCCCTCACAAACTTCTTCGGCTAAATCTTCAAAGATGCCTTCGGGGAACACGAAATCAATAGCGCACGGTTGCTCAATTGTGTCCACTAAGCTGAATTCTACTTCTACCTTGGGTTTCTTCATGTGCTCATCAATGTCCGTAGCCCTATCCACTGCCGTATTAGATTCATCTTCTTTTTCAATCAACGAGGGATTTGGCTGATCTACCGTCTCACAATCCCTTAGGCAAATTTCGCTGACATATTCACGAGGATTTATTTCTGAACTTTCCGATAGAACCTCTTGTGGTTGCGATGGCCCTTGTGCAAGTTCTGAAGCTTGCGTCTCCAATTGTCTAAAGAAGTTGTCTATCTGCTCATTGGCGCAAGTTGTTTCGACTTTCAAACACTCCAAGGAGGTGGGTGTACATGGCGGCACAATCGGGGGCTGGTTCGGATTGGGTTGGGTGTGGCTGAGGCACATATGACTGATAGCTCTGAGTTTGGGGCTCCATCCATGGCTGAAAGTCCTCTAATGATTGTTGTGCATTCAGCATACCCTCGGTGTTCCTGTACGGGAAGTATGCATGATCGCTCCACTCGTGATTGTACGGTTCGTGTAGTACCAGGGTCGAACTCTAGGGACTAATGCAGCCTTATCCTAAGAATGTAACTAAACTAAGACGTGTGAAGTAGATGGTGGCGTGGTGCAAATATCTAAAAGACTAAACTAAATGGTGGCAGCGATAGAAGGTTATGGAAGACTTGACGATGACGAACACTACGGGTGTCGGGATACCGGGAATCGTAAGGATGTAACAACTAAAGATCATAAACCTATCAAGCTATCTTGATAAAGGGAAATTCATGCTCTAAGATGAGGAGCGATTTTGCCAAGCCTAAACCTCCTAACCATAAGTACGTGCAATCCTACCTTCCAGCAGCGATTAACCCATACTATGGCAGCGTTACGCACGCAATCCTAATTCCTAAGTCGATTAACCGACCGGTCAGATTCTCATTAATCGAACTTAACCTACAATTCAACGGTTTCGAGTTCATACTTTAACCTTCCAGCAAAATACAAATTCCTATGTTACTGAGCGGGCAGAACTAGTATAGACGTTACGATGTTGATTATAGGACCGAGTATCAAGACAAACACGATGGATCTAAGCATTAACGCATAAATTTACAAATCCGATGTCCCTAACCCATAGTTGGGAATCTACTCACTCATGAAGTTTACTGACAAAGGAAATAACACAACCCTAAACATGATAAACCCTAGGAAACTCGATGCCTCGATCTTCCCTATTGTGTTACGATGTATGGGTTGATGCTTCTCTCCTTTTCCCGTATCTCCCGAGCCTTTCCTGATGATTTCCAAGCTTTTCCTTGCCCTAGTCGTCGCCCCCTTGTGTCTGGATCTGTTCTCTCCACTTAATTTGCTCGTTCAAACTCTAAATCAAGGTTGTTGCGAGAAAGGCGTCCCGCTCGGGTACATGTTTTACCCGGTCGTGCAGAGGGGCGCCCGATCGTGTAGAGTGCTGAGCCCGATCGGGCAATGCTTCCCGATCGCGTGGTTGAACAGCCCGAGTCGTGTAAACTCTCGGGGATCTTCAGGACTAATTGACGCTCGACCGGGTACCATGTTGCGCCCGATCAGGTGTGGTCACCCGATCATGTAGTCTTCGTGCTCGGGTCGTGCAAAGTGTTGCAATTAACCCCGTAGGTTTTGCCCGAGCAGGTAGACCTCAGTGCCCGAGCGGGCACTCTTCAATTCATGATTTTGCTCTTTTCTGCTCGATGCTCGGGTGTTCCATTGAGTTTCGTGGCTTGATTTTGGCTCCGAGTGAATTGTATCTTCAATTTGAGTGGTTTGATTCAGGAATTTGTCTTTTTATACTCGTTTAGGCCTTGTCGTCTTAAAACCTGAAAACCAATAAAATGGGCGTATATAAAGAATAATCGTATCGGAAATGTAACTCGTGTTATCAAATCTATGCGAAAACGATACGAATACCTAACCTAAAACTGATACACTTTACGTGTTATCAGCAAGGCTCATGTCGAATGTTTCGGCAACTTGTTTCTTCTTCGATAGAATCGACTTCTTCTTCAATGGTTCAACCCCGTTGTGGTTCACATGCATCCTGTTTTTTACTGACATCATGCAGTTGTAGCTCAAAAGAAAGTAGAAGTTTTTTTTCTCTTGCGAAACAGTTATGGGTAGCGAAAAAATCTCATTTTTTTCTCGGGCACTTTCCTTAAACAAAGATCTTTAAACTCTTTAATTTACCAAACTGTCACTTCAACCTAGTCACTCACTTAAAAATCAAATAGATATAAACCAAATAGAAGAGACTTGCACACCAATGAGCACATTTTATTCAATTTCAATAGATCAGTTTTTTATTTTTATTCTATAAGCTCAACTATCATCACAAAAATCTGTTTTTGAAAAACAAAAATCATCACTTCAATTATACTTTACTAAAAATATCTAGAAACTCCCATTGAATAGTCAAGTGTATCTCAATCTCCTGATAATACATTTTCTCTTCTCTTAAGTGAGTAAACTCTTATTACTTTCCTAACTTAGCTTTTCTTGGAGTACCGTCATCTCTTTTCTTCTTCATTTATTTATCTATTTCTTTGTTTTTCCTTTCTCTTTTATTTCCATTATTAGTATTTCGTACTTCTAGGACATCAAAGTTTTTATTAACTCATGTTCATAGCTCATCCCACCATTTAGATCCAAGCTACCTCATTCGGTATACTCATATAACGTGTATTAGAACATAGAAGTTGATTCACTGTCCCACCATTTAGACTCGAGTGATGCACTCATCTCAACAAAATATAAATTTAACACTTTCATTTCTAGGTTGACAGTGAAGTATAGGAATACTTAGCACATACAACTTTTAATTATTCTATTTTTGTTTTTAATTACATTGAACTGCATTCAAAAACTGTCAGTGGTACTATAAAAAGATTCAAACACACTTGAATATTAGAGCTCACTCAGTACATTTCATCCAAGGGATTTTCTTGAGCATATAAATATGTTCATATTCAATGGTTTAGTATATATGTCCACTAGTTGATGCTCAGTAGGTAGTTAGTCAACATCTAGTTTCTTATCCTCCACTTGTTCTCTAAGAAAGTGATATTTTATCTTAATTTGTTTGGTTCTAGAGTGTTGTACATGATTGTTTGAAAAATTTATTGCACTTGTATTGTCAAAACGAACCACAGAAATACATGTGCTTAGTCCATGATCGGGCAATATTTGCTTCATTAACATAAGATTTGTACAACAACTTCCAAGAGCTATGTACTCTACTTGGCTTTGGATAGAGATGTTGCATTGTCTTTCTTCCTATATCATGAAATTAAGTTACTTCAAAGAAACAAACATCCACGGTAGTACTATTTTTATCATCATTGTCACTCAATCCGCGTCACAAAAACTTGCGACATTGCAATTTGTATCATTGGAATAGTATATATTGTATTTTGTAGCCCTTTTAATGTATTTAATAATATATTTAACAACAAACAAGCACATCTTCTTTGGTTTGGCTTAATATCTCGCACATATTTCTACACCTAAGGATAAGTTAGATCTACTTGAAGTTAAGTATAGTATACTTCCAATCATGCTCGTATATAACCTAACATCAACATCTTCACCATCCGTATTGTTTGTGAGTTTTGTTGTTGTAGACATCGACATGTTTGCTGGTTCAATTATCCAATTCGAAACGTTGGACTAGGTCTCTTTCTTTGTGAAATAAACATTCCATCTTCCATTTATTTGCTGGTTCAACTATCCAATTCGAAACTTCGAACTAGGTATCTTGCTTTGTGAAATAAAAATTCCATATTCCATTTGTTTGACCTGTAGTCAAAAAAGAATTTAACTCTCTAACCATGATCATTTCAAATTCTTTTGTCATAGTCTCGACAAACCAATCAACTTTATCATGTGAAGTAGATCTAAAAGCAATATTATCAACATATATTTGAATCGTAATAAGCTTTTTATCCTCATCATGAATGAAAAAAGTTTTGTCTACTCTCTCTCTCTCTCGTCTGTATCCATTGTCGAGGAGAAACTTTCTGAGCCTTCCACACCAAACTCGTGGAGATTGCTTCAATCCATGAAATGTTTTCTTAAGTTTTGTGTTATGTCGATCTTCGAACCCCTTGTGTGTTCCACATAAATCTCCTCTTGAAGTACACCATTTAGAAACACATTTTTGACATCCATATGAAAAAGCTTAAATCCCAAGAAACATGCAATTCTAAGTAATAAGCGAATGGATTCTAGATAAGCAACAGGTGCAAACGGTTTGTCAAAATCTATTCCCTCCACATGTGTACACCCTTATGCTACTAGTCTAGCTTTGTTTCTCTTAATAATCTATTCTTCATTAGTTTTATTCTTAAAAATCAATTTAGTTCCATAACATTTCCATTTTATGTTCTGGGAACTAAGTGTTACATATCATTTCTAGTGAATTTTTCTAATTCATCTTGCATTGTTTTAACCCAAAATTCATCATTAAGTACTTTTGCCACTTTTTTGGGTTCTATAATTGAATTAAAACTCACATACCGAACCATATATTGATAATTGCAGCGTGGTTTGTCTCGATTCTTTCTTCCTTCATATATATTTCCAATTACACCATAAAAATAATGATTTCTTTGAAATGATTTGGGCTCATCAAACTCATATGTGTCATTTTCTCTTCATCTACTAATTTAGATTCGTTGTTGTTATTTTCACATGTACATCGTCTTACAGAAACTCTATTAACAACGTAGCATGTTGTATTTATAGTTTCAGCCCAGAATCTTACTGTTATAAATTTTTCATGCATCATTGCTCTTGCCGTTTCCTACAATGTTCAATACCACTCTATTTTATTGTGAGTTTAGGTGCACAAAATTTGTGTGTGATCCCATGTTTCTTACAAAATTTATCAAATTGTTTTCAAATTCCCGTCCATGATCACTCTTTATTATAATGATATTTCCTTTTAAATTTGTCAAGTGCAAGCATAAGTACTTGAAAGTATCAAAAATGTATTTTTTTTCTGGCACGAATACCACCCAAGTGTATTTGGAATAATCATCCACACAAACATACATACAGCTTTCATCCATTGCTTTCGGTTTGCATCGGTCTTATAAGACCCATATGTAAAAGTTCTAGCGCCTTGTTTGTATTTATGTTTGTTACATTTTTATTATGAATTCTTATTTTTGTCCCTTTTTGACATGGTTTGAATGTAAAACATTCTTGCATAGCAAGTTTCGGTAGTTCACAAATAATGTCATGATTAGAGATCTCGATAAGAGTTTTTGTACTGACGTGTCCCAATCTTTGATACCAGAAATCTAGTTCACTATTTGAGACTTTTAAACATCTTTCATCATTGCTCCACACATGGCAATTGTTTTCACCTCTTATCCTTGTCAAACTATAGTTTTCATAGTATTAAACACATGACATTTCTATTTCGAAAATTTAACTTGAAATCCATTTTCACAAAGTTAGCTAATGCTTATCAAATTTACTTTCTACCGCTCCACATAATACGCATCAGTCAATTGTGGTTGATCGTCTGATCTAAGTGATCCTTTTTTCCATAATCTTTTACTTTCCTCCATCACCAAAGGTCACATGTCCATTCCTTTGTTTATGTCGTATGCCTAGAACAATCACTATCGAAATACCAAATGACATTATGGTCGTTGTGTATTGAAGTATATGCAACATGACATTGTAAATCAGATTTTCTATATCATACTTGTTTGATTTACTTTGGTTTCCAATATAAATTTAATTTTCTTATCCAAATTTGTTTGGTATTCTTAGGTTTCCAACGAGAGTACTTACGTGTACAGTGCCTCCTCTTGTGGTATGGACACAATCTCCAAAGATGTCCTGGTTATCCATAAGAGTAACATCTTTTTACAAGTTCATAATTTTTTCTCCAGACTGAAGGTTCTTTTCTAACTAGCTTTCTTTGTTTGAACAGTTCATGCAACAGCTTGCTTTGATTACACTTTAATTCGGACAATCTGAATAGCATCTTCTAGTAAGCCACTAGTAATAAAAGCTACCTTTTTCTTAGCTCTATCTCCATTGTAGGCATTTCCTCTCGATGCTTATCTACTTCTCCAATGGTCAAAATATGATTCAACCTTTCAATGTCATTGTTAAGCATTTGTAGTTTCTTCTGAGTTTCCTCCAGGTGTTGTTTGATTAACATCACTTCTTCATTTTGTTGGTGCAATTGCACTTTATTCTGTTTGAGTCGTTATTCAAGCTATATATTTTCTATGGTCAACTCAATATTTTGTTTGCTATTTTTCATCTATGATTCATACATTAACTCAACAGTAAGTTCATCATCACTATCACTATCGGATACCGATTTTTTCTATAGAAATGACACAATATTAGTCATCTCTTCTTCATCTTCCTCATTGTTATCAGTTTACTCCAAGTTATAAAGGATTTATTCTTTTTCTTTTTAATTTCTCCATACTCAGCTTTCATGTATCCATATCATTTGCATTTTGAAGCACTGAATTTCCTTTAAATTTTTTAACATTGCTTCCCTCTTTAATGTATTCAGATATTCAGCCTTAAAGATTTCATAACCTTTGACATTGCTTCCCTCTTTAACACTGCTTCCCTCATCTCATGTGTTGAGAGAATTTCAACTACCTCTGCAAAGTGTGTGGTGTTAGTATTCAACCTTCTTAGTTTCAAACCTTTTCGGCAAGCATCGAATAAATGACTTCACTAGCTTGTTTTCTTTGTTAGTTTTCCCAAGATTTCCTGCTTCAATAGCTAGTAAATTTAGCTTTGCATTGAATTAGTAATCTTCTCATCGCCATTCATCCTTATGTTTTCGATTTGTGAGGCGATAAAATATAAACGAGCTCTTCACACACTGATTGCTCCTTCATGTTGAATCTGCAATTTTTCTAAAGTCTCTTTTGTTGACTCACAATATTGAATCTGTTTGAAATTATTCATGCCAATAGAAGTGAAGATGACTGACAACGCCTTTGCATTGTAAGTTGAAAGATGTTTCTCTTTCGGTGTCCACAACAATTTTTGTTTCGGAACTGCCTTTCCTTCCGTGTCAGGTTGTATTAAGGGATTCTAACCTAACGCCAGTGATGTCTAGTCATCTTCATCAATGCCTCTAATTATTGCCTTCATCTTGACTTTCCAGTGGACATAATTTGTGGAATCCAATAAAAGGGTTTTGAATTTGAAATAAGTTCTCTGTGTGAGTCCATACCTTTTACCTAGAATATGCACGAAACAATCGTGATGTGCTCTGATACCAATTAGAATTTTGTACATATCTCTATTGAGCACCAAGATTAAAGCGATGATCTTCCATTACTGCGTAAAGTAATATGTTGTAATATGTTCAGCTACAAATACTTATCACCCAAGTACACCTGGACTCGTCTGACATACACCTCATTTCTTTGAGTTATTGAAATTTTGTACGAATCTCAATTGAACACCAAGATTAAACCGCAGTGATCTTCCACCACTTTACAAAATAAACTGATTTATTTACGTTACAATATGTTCAGTTACAAGTACTTATCACCCAAGTACACATAAATTTGTCAATAATACACCTTACTTCCCTGAGTTATTTCCAAACTATACTCAACCATAAACCTCACAGTTCACTCTTTCTCAATTCATTACACCACACGTGTATGAACCTTACAAGTGAATTTAATATACTCACCACACGTACAGATTTTTCTGTTGTTATCTTTCTTAATTAAAAGAATATATATATTCTTTTGGAGGTTGTTATTGACTTGCTAGAATATATATTAATTATTAATTATCCAAATATTTGAAAGTATTCTTGTTTAATCCTTTTTAATCCGGTTTGTTTGCTAAGTTCTTTGTTTCCTAACAAAATCAATGCAAATTTTAATAAATATGAGTAAATCAATACAATTGATATAAAATGAATAATGACTATTTTTTGAAGATTTAAAACTCGAAATCTGGACTATGATATATTTCCAATAATTGCATTCCACCAAAATGTGATACTATAAACTAATACTGTTCAAAATTATATATATAATAATCCTTGCGAGGTTGCTTCTGGTGAAGCCACCTCAGCAAGGATTA
>CM071860.1:12240339-12254394 GCA_036759665.1 Gynandropsis gynandra
TATATATATATATTTAATATATGTTAATATATATATCATATATAATGGATATATACTTGTTCAAAAATACTATTTTAATATTTTTATCTCTTCTTACGCACAACTTTTTATTTTTTTAATTCAATTGTTTTATCATAAATTATTTCAATGAATACACAAAAAACCTTTCATCTTCCATATCACTCTTTTATATTATATAATTTTAATTTTATTATCATCAAATATATACATAATGAAGAAAAAACAAAATATTTTTTTGAAGTAACACTAAAAATGAAATGTTATAAATGAAACGTCATGTTTAAAAAATTAAATTAATAAATCTTATATATTAAAATTCGAGTTTTTGATGATGGTCAATATTAACGTAGTAGTCCAATCATCAATTCCATTTTTATTAATTTAAATTGATTCATATATAAAAGTTAAACATGTTGTATAAAGAGAAACAAAAATCAATAAATATTATCTCGATTTTTATTGTGATAAAATATTTATAAATTCTCAAAATATCTAATTTTTAGCCTTACAATTTATCTAATGATTATATCAAAATCTGGTTTTCTTGATCTTGCTGTTGAACTATAATAACTACTTAGCCATTTATAACAAAATTCAAATATATTCATCATTTTTTTCGTAAAATAAGATATAAAATATATAACCATCATCGATTACATGAGTTTTACACGAGTTTTTGATATGATGATCCATCTATGACATATGAATTTCAACTCTGTAATAAAAAACTGATAAAAACCCGTGCATCGTGCAAAATTATAAGATATTTAATATAATATATAAATGACATGAATTAATGCATTTATTGTTAAAGCATTTTTATAAATTTTTGTGATAGATTTTAAAAGAAATTGGCTTGTTAATGATATTATCTAATTCGTCGATTCTAATTTCCATTTATTTGAATATCCTGGCAAATATAACATGTCGTTATTTAAACATGTTAATATATATATATATATGATATTTACAAAAGAAAAGACAGCAAAAAGGGGGTAATTAAAGAATAATGTTACGCAGTTGTATATAATTTTTAAATTAATATATAAAAAGTTGAATATTTGAATGAGGGAATTTCAAAAAATATCCTCGTATCCTTCCTTGAAAAAAAAAAGTTTCAACTTCAAATCTACCTTTAAAATATTGATAATCTCATGTTAACCTTGTCGACAATTTTTTTCTCTCCTCCAGAGCACCTCTATTTTTCTCTCTTATGTGGCGCGAAAATTACCGTTCTCCGACACCACAACAGATTCGGCGAGAGTAGCTTGAAATTGGCATCGGATTCGCTGCCAATAGGTTGAAATCGTTTGTTATCAACAAAGAAGCTTACAATTAAGCACGTACCACAGAAAAACCAGGTATGTATAGTGAGTTTTTCGTGTTTCTCTTGTGTTTTTCTTGTTTCTTTTGTGAGTTATGAAGCATTGGGTCAATATAAGACCCGTTTATTATATTTATTAAATGTATAATCGCAATTAGTGACTGGGTCATAGAGTCGTACGGTCGCACTAGGTCACCGAGTCTCATCGAGGGGTCAAAGGGATCAAAGGTCGTCGCGGGGGTTCAAGGATCGTAGAGGTAAAGGGGTTGCAAAGGGGTCAAAGGGTCGTAAGGGTCTAAGGGTCGCATGGAAAAGGGGTCGCAAAGGGTTCAAAGGGTCGCAGGGGTCCTACGGTTGCATGGGTACAAGGGTTGCAGAGGTACAAGGGTCGCAAAGGGGTACAAGGGTCGCAGAGGTACAAGGGTCGTAGAGGGGTACAAGGGTCGTAGAGGTACAAGGGTTGCAGAGGGGTCAAAGGGTCGCAGAGGTACAAGGGTCGCAGAGGGGTCAAAGGGTCACAGAGGTACAAGGGTCGAAGAGGTACAAGGGTCGCAGAAGTACAAGGGTCGCACGGTCGCACTGGGTCATAGAGTCTCATCGAGTCGCACGGTCGCAGTGGGTCACATAATTTACCCCTCTTTTATGTTTTTGTTACAGGTGTAATGGATACGGTGGATGAGAAAATCACATTGATTTATTTTTTGTATGATGGTAAATGGGGAAAAACTCAAATAGAGAATCTGAATGAGTTAGTAGAGTTCAGGAAAACCAGAGAGTATTTTTCTTATGTCCTCCGGTTAGTCTGACATACCAGCAACTGATTGATGAGTTATGAATAGAGATGATGGTGTGAAATAATACAACGAAGTTGAAGTTAAGCTATTTGCCCAATATTTGTGAAAATAGGAAACCGACATATATAATGAATGACAAGCATCTCATTTGCTATCTGTTCGATCGCATAAGAGGAATTCGACCACTGTTGTATGTGGAGATAGAATCGGCAAGTGTGAAGTGTGAAATCGAAATTGAGAGGGAAATTGAGCCTCTAATTCCTGCTTTTGGAAGCATTGCTAAAGAAGGTGAGGATCGATGATAGTTCACGATAGCGAAAATAATATCTTCGAGTTCGAAGATGGATTGGATCTTAAAATTGGGCAAGAGTTTGATATCAAAAAGGATGTACAGGCATTTGTAAGGAAGGGTTCAATCGAAGCTTCGTTTAGATATACAACATTGAGATCTGATACGAAGCTGTGGGAAGTGCGATGCAAGTTTGTCGGAAGTGGTTGTAAATAGAAATTACGCGTGGCAGCAATCCCGAATTCCAAACGGTTTAGTGTGAGAACACACCATCCCATTCATAAATGGTCACCTGTATCTAAATGGACCAAAGCTACAAAGGGTACAACGCAAATGGTTAAGGATTATTTGAAAGAGGAATATGCCAGAAATTATGAAACACCTCCAGCAAAAGAATTGATGGCTCGTGTAAAAGCAAAATACGGTCCCAATGTATCGTATTTGATGGCATTAAAAGGCAAATGCGGTGCTCAAAAGGAGATTCGTGGTGATGACTTTGAACATTATAGGAGGCTTCTAGGGTGCTTGCACATGTTTACACAAAGAAATCTCGCATCTGTCGCAAATCTTCAGCTCGACATTGATGGGAAAAGCTTCAAATACCTTTTAATGACTGACAGAGCGGCTATAAAGGGATGAAAATACATGCGTAAAGTGGTTGTTGTGGATGCGACATTTCTAACATGAGTGTACAAGGGAGCATTGATGGACGAATCATAGACGTGGTTTATGTCAAGATTGAAAGAGGTGATACCGGACGGACGTGATGTCGTTGTGATATCTAATCGCCATAAAAGCTTGATCAAAGCAGTCAAAAAAGTGTATAAAGAAGCTGATCATGGTTTTTGTGTGCATCATATATCGCAAAATATAAAGAGCTACCTCAATAAAGGGCATGGTAAAAAGACTTCAAAGGGTGATATTGTGGCGGAAATGTTCTTCAAATGTGCAGTAGCATACATGGAGAGCGAATTTGAAGTGCTATTGAATTATTTGAAGGCCAGGTACAAAAATGACTTTTGTGACTTATGTGACCTGTGCGACCCTTGTACCCTTTATGACCCTTGCACCTCTACCACCCTTGTACCCTTTGCGAGCCTTTGACCCCTACGACCCTTGTACCCCTGCGACTCTCGTACCCCTGCGACCTTTGTACCCCTGTGACCCTTTCACCCCCTGCGACCCTTGTATCTCTGCGACCCTTGTACCTCTGCCACCCTTGTGACTGTTGTGACCTTTGTGGCCATTTTTTACCTTTGTGACCTTTGCGCAGGTATCCTAATGTTGCAAAGTATTTGGAGAAAGAGGAACTTGATCTCGTTAAGTGGGCAAGATACAAATTTAAGGGGGAAGGTATAACTTATTAACCACTAATGGCCCGAGTCAATAAATTCAACGTTGAAATAGTCAAAAAAATTTACGATCCTAGGGCTTTTAGATATTTGTTTGGGAAAGATAGTGGAATGGTTCAATAGGTATAGGTTGGAAGCAGCACCCGGTGATGATTCTCAAAAGTTAACACCTTACGTTGAGAAAACGTTACATGAGCGGTTTGGACAGACATACAAGTATGATGTTATTGAATTGAACAGTCTGAGTGATGAGTATGAGGTGAGAAATGAGATGGATAGAAGATTTGTATTGATTCTTTAAGAAAGAACGTGCGAATGCAAAATGTTTGATGTGGATAAGTATTCATGCAGTCACGCAAATAAGGTCGGTAAAGGTCATAAGATACCAGATCTATGTTCAAAATACTACCTTCGGGAGACATGGCGTTCGGCTTACCAAGAAACTGTGTATCGCGTTTCTGATTGCAGTGATTGGGACATTCCTCCTCAATTTACTGAAATTACGGTTCTACCTCCTATGTTGGTTGAGAAAAGGCAAAGTGATAGGCCTAAAGAGAATCGTTATCCTGGATCCGGTGAGACTCGGAGAAGTACCCCATCTTCGTCAAGACAAACCCATCTGCTTCGTCGAGACAAACCCCATCTTTGTCGAGACAAACCACGTCTTCTTCGTCGATACAAACCCCATCTTTGATGAATAATCTTCGAATCCAACCTACTCGCACGAGTTAGAACATCACTCACAACTTCTCCTGAAATTGTAGCAGGATGAATGCTTTTGTCATCGTTGATGTAGCTTTACTGGATTTAAACAAAAACTCAATTTTTACTTATAAAATTTTCTTTTTAACAAAAAAACATGTATTTTCTCGCATTTATGTCCTAGTTAATGGTTTCTTAACATAATAACAATTATCCTGAACATAAATCGCCTAATGAATTTAAGAATACACGATATGAATTTATAATCATATGTGCATAGCCATGACAAAACACGCAATTTCCAATAGTAATAATATGTACACTAAAAATGTATTGACAATTCAAATTATTTAGGCTCAAAATCCTAATTAATATGAAAATGAAATCAACTATAAATGAGTTATTAAACGTGATATTTCCATTTAATATAATATATTATTAATTGTTTTTTGAAATTAGTTGACTTGACTTTGAGAAGGTGGCTTTGCAATTGGGACAACTAGCAGCCGGAAAAAAGAGAAAATTTGCAAGAAAAGGCACAATTTGGTTGTTCGAAGTCGATTTCACTTTTAATTTTTTGTTCAAGTTCCTTCAAATTCATGGGTTTTGAATATAATTGCTTATACACGTAGAAGGTGCAATTTTTTTGGGGGTGCAAGAGAATCTCGATGTTAGAGTTACAATCTCCGGCTCATCGTCCCGGAGCTTCGGTTACCGCCGCAGCCGGCGTCACAGAGGTCGGCGGTTCCGAGCTGATCAGAACCTACAAGGCATGGAAAGGGAACAACGTGAGCTATCTCTCTATCTCTCCCTGCATCTGGATTTTCGATGATCACTGAGATTTCGTGGACATTGGTGGTGCGTGTGATTTAGATTAGGGTTTTTGGCAAAGAACTTAGTCAAATTGTTATTGTTCTGCATTTTTTTTGGTAAAACTATTGGCTTCTCAGAAGTTATGGAATAGTCAAATCGTATTCCAGCTCCTTTATGTAGACTAAGAATTCTTCTATGCCCTAATTCTAATATACTTACTGGTGATATAGTGGGAAACCTTTGGATCCTCTTGGGCCATATGTGTTCCTGGTTTCATGTTTTGTCCCGATTTCTTACAAGAATTGCGCTTTCTTCATACCCATGGTCTTATACAGTTTGAATCAGTCTCGCCTATTGGTTTCTTCTATGTAATTGGAGACTGAATTCTCTGGTTATGCTTTGTGAACATATGGCTTAGAACTCAAAATGACGGATGCCCATGAAGAACACCTCTTTTTTATGAAACCATTTGAATGGCATTGCTTACATGAGGTCAATTTGAACCCGGCCATGGTTAGGGTCATTGGCAAAAAACACAGTTATTTCAGTGAACATTATGCAATATATGGTTTAGCTGGTTTGTTCCATATTTGGTTCCTCGTGTAATTTTTATCCAGAGGTGTTGCTTGGTGAATTTACTGACTTTGTTATTTCATAGAGCATGGATGAAATTTTGGAAGGCAAGTTTAATGCCATCAACAATGTTGCCTTTTTGTAATTTCTTACAAAGTTTATCTCTGAGAATGTTGATTAAAATTCTCGGTGTTGTATGGATATGCTTGATCTCGTAATTATAAGGACCTTAGTATTTGACTTGTGATTTTTTTATTGTTTGATTTTGCATTTTGTGGCCGAGCTATTATTTTACTGATATTTGCATGCTTCGTTTTTCTCCAGGTATTCG
This sequence comes from Gynandropsis gynandra, assembly GCA_036759665.1. Classification (NCBI taxonomy): domain Eukaryota; kingdom Viridiplantae; phylum Streptophyta; class Magnoliopsida; order Brassicales; family Cleomaceae; genus Gynandropsis; species Gynandropsis gynandra. The sequence continues at coordinate 12,246,539 of CM071860.1, forward strand.
CTCTTGGTGGAAGGCTCATTTTTGGACCTGATGCCCAGTCTATTTTACTTGCCATCTTCTTGATTACAGCCCCTGTCGCTATCTTCTGTGTTTTCGTTGCCAGAAAGTTTATGGACGATTTCCCTCACAATAGAGGAGTATCAGTATTAGCAATCGCCATTGGACTGAACTTACTTGTAAGTTTATCTCGTAAATATTTGTCATTTCATTCAAAGATTTTCATCTTTGTTTCTACTGTTCCTTCATGAGGTCCTACAAAAACAAAGCTTTCGATATGTGATATTCTTACAGCATCTTCCAATTCATGGTTTCTTGATATCTCTGCTGAATCATGGTGTGTTGCAGGATCTAATATTTCTTCTCCTAACCTCAGGGAGAGACCCAGGAATAATACCTCGTAATCTGCATCCTCCTGAACCAGAGAATTATGAAGGCGACGGGGGGCCATGCATCAGCCGTACTACTCCATTTCAGTTGCCACGTACAAAGGATATGGTGGTAAATGGAATCACTGTGAAGATAAAGTACTGTGATACTTGCATGCTATACAGACCACCTCGTGCTTCTCACTGTTCCATATGCAACAACTGCGTGCAGAAGTTTGATCATCACTGCCCTTGGCTTGGCCAGTGCATTGGACTGGTAATTGCCATTCGTTTCACCACAAATCCTTGCTTGTGTTTGTTCCTTCTATTCAGTCTATAGGTAGTAGGCTGGACTGGATTGTCTCAACAAAAACACTCTCCGACTATCTGAGTATGCAAAGTCTTTATTAGGATGTTATTTACTGGATATGGTTTTTTGAGGTTTTGAATTTTGGATATTAAACTGATCTTTGCACATAACTAAGCCACAATTAATAGTCATCTGTTGGTTTCTTAAATTATGTAGCAAATTCATAATTGGTTCCATTTATAAATTGTTTGGAAAATCTTTTCCTAATAGAATTTCTTTAAATTTTATATGATATTTTCACTATATTACTTTTCATTTTAATTTTTTTAGTAACTTTTCTGTCAGATGAAATCTATGCATCGAGTGACAAAATCTATTACATTCCAAATGTTACTGAGATCCAATGTATATCCAACCCTTTTAAACAAGATTTCTTTTTTAATCTTCACAGAGTAATGCATACATGATCAAGTTAGATAAATTGACGGAAAATTCGTGATGTGAATGCAGAGAAACTACAGGTTTTACTTCATGTTTGTGTTGTGTTCAACTCTTCTCTGCATTTACGTTCACGTGTTTTGCTGGATCTATGTCACAAGAATCATGGATGGCGAGAAGACAACAATCTGGAAAGCTCTAATCAAGACTCCTGCCTCCATCGCTCTGATAGTCTACACTTTTATCTCGGTCTGGTTTGTTGGTGGCCTTACCGGCTTCCATTTGTACCTAATTAGTACCAACCAAGTAAGAACGCTTACTTCAACTTTTCACCGATCTTTCACATTAGGCACTGCTGAGATAACTGCATTTTTAATCCCTCTAGTTTCGCTGGTTTTCACGTTTTGGAATTGTGAGATCCCTATGCGTGGAGTTCGTTTGATCATTCATCAATTTCCATGTTCGATATCCCTTTATTGAGATTATAAGGCAGATGAATGAACTCATCCTCGAGACCATTCCTTTGGAACGAGGGCGAGTCATACCCTCTTGCCACCTCTTTCACTCATTTGCATAAGTCAGAACTCGATCACTCGCTTTTTTGTACATGGAAATCATTATACCTTGAAACGGTTGAATCGTTTAGGTGGTTCTAATGTGGTGTTTTATATTGTTTGCAATGTGTTTTGGCAGTCAACTTACGAGAACTTCAGGTATCGGTACGACAGACATGCGAATCCCTTCAACAAAGGGATCATGAAGAATTTCTTGGAGGTATTTTGGTCAAGTGTTTCGCCATCCCAAAACAACTTCAGAGCAATGATTCCGAAGGAACCTATGATCCTGTCAAGAACAGTGAATGGTGGCTTGTCAACCCCGAGCATGGAAAAAGTGGTTCACGACATAGAGATGGGAAGGAAACCTGCGTGGCATGAAGAAGTCGACATTTTGGACAAAGGCAGGGAAAGATTGGTCATGCCACGGGAGTTTAACGAAACACTTCTATCAGAAGAAGTAGAGAATGACGAGAAGGAAATGGATGATGTGTTCCAAGAATTGTGGATTGATATGTCTGGCGAAATATCCGACAGAAGTCGAGAAAGGAATAGTGAAATCTCGACAGGAAGAAGGCGGTAATAGCTTCGAAAGTGTAAATCGTAAGATGGAAGAAGAAGAAGAGAATGAATGAATGAATGTGTTGAGATGGGGACTTGAGTTTCTGTTTATATCTTCCTCAGCTTTTATGTAAAGTAAAAATGCTTTTGTGGGTATACATACATACTTTTCATACTTTTTGGTCAATAAAATAGGGTAAAATCTCTCATGTTTTGATCAAAATCTTATTTAGCTTTTATCTTTTACAATTCTGCTTCCTTTTTAACCCTTTCCGTTTAAATTCCGTTAAATCTTCCAATTTTAATCCGGTTTATAGTCAATTTTGACTCTCCGTTTAAATTCCGTTAAATCTTCCAATTTTAATCCGGTTTATAGTCAATTTTGACTCGGTTTTGACACAATTTTGACCATAATTTGAGCCCAATTTTGATTTTCATCCAATTCCAATCTGAATCAATATGATACTCAACAAAATTAAATCGAAATTTAAACAAAAACCGATTTTTATCGGGTTGTTCCATTTTTAACCCGAAATTAGTATAATTTTGACTCGAATTGGATACAATTTGACCCAACTTTGATTTTCATCCAATTAAAATCCGAATCAATATGAAATCCAATAAAATCAATTAAATCAAGTAAATCGATTAAATGGAATAATTAACTTGACTTATTGTTAAAATTCGGGTTAAAATTAAGTAAAAATTCGGGTCAAAATTAACTGCAAATTCGAGTTAAAATCGAGTCAAAATTAAATCAAATTTGGGTCGAAATTAAAGGCAAAATTGGATTAATATTGAATCAAATTCGAGTCGGATTCGGATCAAAGTTAAGTCAAAATCAGATCGATTAACGGATAAATAATAAAGGAAATTTTAGACAAATTTTGATAATTGAGAAGAAAAACGGATAAAAACTAAAGTAATCGATGATGATGGTCAAAATCAAGAGAGGAATAGAAATAAAACAGTATTTTGATAGCCAAGTCACTGTTTTTTTAAAATATTATGTCTGAAAACATTTGATAAATGAGATAATAATTCATACCCTCTTTTGAACCTCGAATAGGTCAGTGTCTTCTGGGCCCAGTTCGATCCGACCCGACCCGGCCCGTTTCTTTCAGTTTTCTTTTCTATTTTTAATATTTTATTGTTATTTTTTAAAAGAGAAAATTCGTCTAAAACCCATCCCTAATCGACTAAACCTCTCTTCTGGCCCTCGCCGCCGCCGTCTCTGTTGGTCGGATTCTGAACACGCCTCTGAAGCTAGTCACGGTAGATTTCCACCGTTGAATCTATGTCCGCTTCAAGCGACCCGGGCTTGGATGCCCTTCAAAAGCTTAAGTCAACTGATCCTCCAGTGTTTCTAGCGCCAAGTTCGATATGTGAGGTTGCTCGCACTGCATCTCAGTATTTGTTCTCCAAGCTGAAGCCACACGCCCAAAAATCCCCTTTTGATCACCTCCTGGTTGATGGGTTCGATGCAGAGCAGATTTGGCAGCAAATTGATATGCAATCTCAACCTTTGTTGTTGACATTGCGGAAAGAAGTGAAGAGATTCGAGAAAAATCCTCAAGAAATAAGCAAACTTGGGAATTTTGCCGAAGCTAGGAGCCTTAAAGTTTCACATGCAGATTATGTGGACGATATGGATATGGATGGCTTTGAAACAGATGATGATGATGAGGATGAGGATGAAGATGAGGAGCTGGAAGGAAAGAACGGCGAAGATGCAGAAGGGAGACTGGAAGGAGAAAGTGAAAGCGAAGAGGAAGAGGAAGAAGAGGAGGAGGATGTAGAAGAAGAAGAGGATGATGATGATGGAAAAGAGAAAGAAGCAGAGGAAGAGGGAAAGGATGGAGAAAATAGAGGAATAGAGGATGGCTTCTTCAATATTAAACAGTTGCAGGAATTTCTAGAGGAGGGTGAAGCCGAGGAGCTTGGGCTGGACAACAAGAACAAGAAAGCGATGGCAAAAGGTAAGAGACACAATGTTGATGATGATGAGGAGGAAGATGAAGAAGACGAGGATGGTGAAAGTGGAGAAGGCGAAAGCGATGAGGAGGATGAGGAAGAGGAGGACGAGGTGAGTACATACCTTTGTTCTGTCAGCTTGCAGAAGGAGATGTTCTTATTCTATTTGCTAACACAATTTCCAGTTTGGAACTTTTGGTGATGATGCAAATGAAGATGAAGAGGGGGAGAAGTTGAAAAATGCAAAGTATGGTTTCTTTGCTTTCTTTTTTCCACTTTTATCTTTGTTTTTTGGACGAGCTCTTGTAGAAATTGATATATTATGGCTTATAGGTGCAAAAAGTTTGTGTTAACGAGATCTTAATTAAACACCTCTGGTTTCCATCCATCTGTTAGTTTTGTATTACAGTCAGTATGGCTGTATGTTTTCCTAGGATGTTCTGTCTAATGAGTGATAAACAGATATGAAGATTTCTTTGGGGGTAAAAAGAAGGGGACAAAGAGGAAGTCTGAGGATACAGATGAAGAGAAGGATGTCGAAGGAGTTGAAAACCAGGTACTATATCAAAGTTACCCGTCCTATTATTATGACGCAATGATATCATTTCTGGTTGTGGGTCTATCAACTTGTACTTTTACCGGTGCATTTGCTGAAGGAGTGACTCTTACCGTTTCCCTATTCTTTTAGGGAAAAGAGAATCTTTCTACTCATGAAAGGGAACTCCTGAAGCTTCAATCGAAGATCAAACAAATGGAGAAAGCGAATTTAGATCCGAAACATTGGACAATGCAGGGAGAGGTAGTCATATTTTACATGCAATCAACATTCTGGACAATGCCTTCTGTAGCAAACAAAACTAATGCTTGGCATTTATATTTCATATATGCTGTGGCACCTTAAAAGGTTACTGCTGCAAAAAGGCCAAAGAACAGTGCTCTAGAAGTTGATTTGGATTTTGAGCACAATGTGAGGCCTGCTCCTGTCATTACAGAAGAGGTCACAGCATCGCTTGAAGAAATTATCAAGAACAGAATCATCGAGGCAAGTTTGAGTGTTAATTCAGGAACTGTCACGTGATTAGGGCCTGCCTTCTTCTCTCTCCTTCATGTTGTGGAGCTGATACATGTGATTACAGGGCCGGTTTGATGATGTTCAAAGACTTCCAAGTTTGCCCGCAAAGGCACCAAGAGAAGCCAAGGAATTGGTAAGTAAGATTATTTTTTCCATATCTTTTCCATTGTTTTATATGGTTGAAGAATGACGTTTTATTTCACTAAAAAACGCAGGATGATAATAAGAGCAAGAAAGGTCTCGCCGAAGTCTATGAGGTTTGTGCATTTTACAGTACTAGTTTCATCTGGCATGTTCGCACGCACATACACCCGCCTACTCCAAAAGATAGAGGGGGTTTTCATGCTCACGTAAAGTTTATAATTATAAATTCATTTTATCCTTTTGCTTATTTGCAGGAAGAATATGTCCAGAAGGCTAATCCAGCTTTTGCTCCAACATCACACTCAGATGAACTAAAGAAAGAGGTTTCCAACATGTTTTGTTTTGCTGATTAGGCATATATTTTTCTTTTCATACCACATCTCAGACTTGTTCTTTTCTTCTTCTTTTTTTGGTCCCTGGTGTTTAAAGATCTGTCTTTATGTGTAATTAACCAGGCGAGCATGCTATTCAAGAAACTGTGCCTGAAGTTGGATGCTCTTTCTCACTTCCACTTCACACCCAAACCTGTAATATTTCTCTTCTCGCTAAAATAGCGGTGACCTTTAAGTATTTCCGTGTTGAAACTCACTCTGGCTTGTTCAATTCGTGTCAGGTGATCGAAGACATGTCTATACAAGCAAATGTCCCTGCCATAGCAATGGAAGAGGTAAACGCGTCATTATTAACAATCTTTTGATTGAAACACTTGGTTTGGAACTGCTCACGACCTTCTTCCATGTGTAGATTGCACCTGTGGCAGTCTCGGATGCAGCATTGCTTGCTCCAGAGGAAATCTTTTCTGGAAAAGGAGTCATCAAGGATGAATCTGAGTTTACAAAAGAAGAGAGAAAGAGAAGGAGAGCCAAGAAGAAAAGAAAGTTTAAGGGTAAGGAAAGGCGGTGAAATTTTCATCTGCTCTTATCTCGGGAGGCTGCACAGTTCTTAGCCATTAGCTTTCTGGGGTCTATATATCGTGATTGCGACGTGATAGCGTCTTAGATCGATCAATCTCCTTTGATTATATATACCCGTTTCCAGTTTTTGAGCGACCTGTAATCTCAAAGTGACTGTTGTGTATGATCTGAACAGCCGAGTCTGCAAAAAGGACAGTGAAGACGGCCACAGATAACGCAACAGAAAGCTCGAAACCTGGTAATAACCCTATCTTTGAATTGTAATCTTCGAATGCCTTATGTCGGTTCTGGATTACACAAATTCATCAGCAGTGTTTGAACGTTAAATGCACGGTTTTGAGGTTTCAGGCAGTGAAGAGTGATGGAGAGCTTTGAGTGAGAATTGTGTCGACTGAGTTGTTACTCTGACCAAGGAAAGAGAGATAACCGGGATGGTTACTTCTGGAGATGTGATTCTTTAACCGACCGGTTTTTGGTATTTCACTGCAATCTTGAAATTTTGTTTTATCATTATATTTCATAACCGGTTTCACGTACCGTTAACATGTCCAGTAAATTTACGTCATATACACAATGTATTGTCGCTTTGCATTGGCATTTTGTCTGGTTTCGTGCCTGGTAACCAAACCGGTATGAGGAATTGATTCTATTACCAAAGCTTATGGATAATGTTTTGTGATAAATTGCATTAGAATGATTTATTTATTTAATAGGGGTAAACTCAAAAAAAAATTTCAAAAATAACTTTTAATAAAAAAATCTGCACTTTTAACTTATAAAAAAAACCTTCAAAAATAACTTTTAATAAAAAAACCATGCACTTTTAATTCATAAAAAAAACCTTCAAAAATAATTTTTTAATAAAAAAAACCCTGCATTTTTAACTCATAAAAAAAACTCTAATATATTTTTAAACCCTAATAACTCATAAAATAAAAAAGAAAATGAAAAAAAATTGAAATATTAATCCTAAAATTCTAATAATTATTTCTTGAAATTAAAAATAAAAATATAAACTATATATTTTTTAAACTAAAATTTTGAAGATTAATTTTCTTTAAAACAACAAATATATCATGTAATTTGTTAAACATATAAAACATTATAACCATACAGTCACGAAATACTATTAACAAAAGTTTAATCTCATAAATTTATTAAAAAATAATATATTCACAATTTTAAAATTATTATCAAATCTCATAAATTTTATAAAAAAATAAATACAAGGGGTATATATGAATTATCTAACCAAAATTTATATATAAATTATGATTTTATCTATGAATTATTATCAAATTGGGGAATATATGAGTTAGATATAGATAAAAGGGGTATATATGAGTTAGATATAGATAAAAGGGGTATATATAAATAAAAGGGGTATATATGAATTAGATATAGATAAAATCATTATTTATATATTAGATATAGATAAAATGGGTATATAATAAATTTATGAGATTAGACTTTTGTTAATAGTATTTTGTGACTATATGGTTATAATGTTTCATATGTTTAACA
>CM071860.1:12254440-12290397 GCA_036759665.1 Gynandropsis gynandra
CTAGATAATGATTTTAGAATAATAGATATATTATTTTTTTATAAAATTTATGAGATTTGATAATTATTTTAGAATTGTGAATATATTATTTTTTAATAAATTTATGAGATTAGGGTTTTTATTTTTTGAGTTATTAGGGTTTTTTTATGAGTTAAAAGTGTAGGGTTTTTTTTATTAAAAGTTATTTTTGAAGGTTTTTTTACTAAAAAATAAAAATTATAAATGAACATCATGTTTAAAAAAACTAAATTAAATGAAAATAAAAATTTGCCTTAAATATGGGTATAAAAAGATTTCATATTCCAATGAAATACACAAAAAAACCTTTCGCCTTCCATGTCATTCTTTTATATTTTTTTAATTTTTAATTTTATTATCATTAAATATATACATAATGAAGAAAAGTTATTTTTGAAGGTTTTTTTATGAGTTAAAAGTGCAGGGTTTTTTTTTATTAAAAGTTATTTTTGAAGGTTTTTTTTATGAGTTAAAAGTGTATAATTTTTTTTTATTAAAAGTTATTTTTGAAAGTTGTTTTGAATTTACCCCTATTTTGTAGAATGGCCATTTAAAAATTCGTACAAAAAACCGTCAAAATATGGTCCATTAGAAAATGAATATAATGGACTGAGCTTAAATGACTTGAGACGTTTGACCATATATTGGGATAGAGGACAATGAATTTCAACATCATGAAGATTTTAGGTTTGGCAGAACTTTTAATTAATTGAAATTGAATAAAAATGTCATGTATCACATTTTGTTCAAATAACTTTTTATATCATATTAAATCTATATATTAAAAAGGCAAGTTTTTCCTGCCCTTTTCTGAGAGCTTCTCGCTTCTCAACCCTCCATATCAGCACCAACATTCATTTTACCCTCTTCCCCACTCGCCCACTATCTCTATTCTCTCTCACACGATCTCCTTACCTTGACATCAACTCTGCAACAATTGGAGCTTTTTTCCCAGTCTTTGATTTTCACATTTGTGTTCCTTACTTATTGTCCGAAGACAGATGTGAAAATGCATCATTCTTATCACAGAATGGAAACAAACCGGATTCGGGAAAGATACGACTTATCCCCCTCCTTCATGAAGGTTCCGTCTCATGCTCGAATGAGCCTAGATCTTTATCTGTATTTGCTTGAATGATGCTATAAATCTGGTGCGCTCTCGGCTACTTGTCCAAAGGACCACCTAATCTTTCCGCAGGTACGATCTATCTTTCTCTTCCGGTAGGCTCTTTACTATCCGTTTTAGGCAATCCATGAACTAATTGGGAGGTTTCGTATGCGCGAAAAGACTTCGCCCCATATTTTGATCTGCCTCTTCTTCGATCCGGAATTCCCAGCAACTGTCCGGCCGCTATCTCTTCTCTCTGCCACCATCTCCTCACCTCACCATCGCGTTATGCAATTAGAGGTCTTCTCTCTGCAATTGCAGGCCGCCCTTTTCCCTGTTTCTCAGCCTTCACCTACAAGGTTTGCCGTATACTTTTCCATTGCGCGTTAGGGATAGGGATCTGATTTCCGTCTGGGTTTTTTGCAGGGTCGAGGAACGACGCCCATTCTGAGTTGCGATCCACAGAGGGTCTGTTTGAACCCATTGCATGGAGCACATAATGTGCATCGAGATTTTGAGAAAAGAGCAAAATACTAAGATGCTCTTCTGGCTGCTGAATCTCGTGCTATTACTAGAAAGAAAGGAATCCATTCTGCAAGGGATCCTCCAGTCATGCACATCACGGATCTTACAACGGTTAGATACACTCGCATACCTACCTGCAGTTTTTAACTTTTTCTATGAGTTAATTCTGGAACAATATTTTTCTCAGGCTTCAGTCAAGAAGGCTAGGGATTTCTTGCCATTCCTGCACCGAAGCAGGATAATCTCTGCTGTCGTAGAATATGTCCTCAGTGGACATCGGTTTAAAGCTTCTGATTTCAAAGGAAATATGCAGTATTGCCTTTTGATTCTCTAGTGTCAGATGTCCTGGCCGCGATGAGCCTTATTCAGATGAAACAATTGCTTTGATGAGACGAAGGATTATGCAGAGAGAAGTTGAGGTAAACGGATATTATGCATGAAATGTATCTTAGGTTGCTTTTCTCCTTTGTGGGGTATTAATGTCATCTCTTATAATACAGAGATAGAGGTTGAGACTGTGGATAGAACGGGTACTTTCTTGGGATCATTGTGGGAGTCTAATACCAATGTCGATGTGGTTCTTCTTGAAGCTGGCCTAGCAAAGTTGCAAACGAACTTTGGTGCAGATAGGGTACCCGAGGAACATCTTCTTGAACAGGCTGAACGATCGACTAAAGGGCAAAAACTGAAGGTATAAGGAGTAATGAGTGCCTCCTAAACAAATGTTCCACTTCAAATTCTAAAAGTTAACTGCTTGATCTCTCTGCTAGATTTGGGAAACTATGTCGAAGGAGAAGTAGTCTCAAATGGCTCTACCGTAGAAACCAAGCAAAAGGAAACGTTGAAGGTGCACTAATCACACAATTGTTTCTTTGATTTATAGTATACGCTTTAAATATAGACCTTAGTTTTTCTTTTCTATCCAGGTTGTTGTTACAGAAGTACTTGGCAGTGGCAAATTCTATGTTCAATCAGTTGGTGAACAACTCTGTACTTCCATTTCGAAGTTTCAGGACTTGGGTAAAATAATCAGCGGCGAAGATACTCGAACAACCTTGATGATTAAAAATATCCCCAATAAGTAAGACCTATATTACACACACACACACACACACACACATATATATATATATATATATATTCCTATTTTAGCTTGATAAGCCGAATCTGAATGAAGTATTGTTTATTATCGGTCAGATATACATCGAAGATGCTGTTAGCTGCTATTGACGAGACAAACAGCGTAACTTATGACTTTATGTATTTACTGATTGATTTTAAGGTAAAGATCTTAGCTTTTGTTTGAATCTTTAGCTATGTGTATTCAGATTTATATATGATGTTTATATCTTTTTTGATACAGAACAAATGAATTGTTGGTTATGCATTTATCAATATGTTATCTTCCAAGCATATCATTCCCTTCTATGAGGTATTATTACAACTCTAAAACCAGTTTGAGTTGTGTTTTTTTTATGGAGGATTAAATGTTGGTTGTGTAGGCGTTTAACGGAAAGAAATGGGAAAAGTTTAACAACAAAAAGGTTGCGTCTTTAGCGTATGCACGAAACCAAGGAAAATTAGCTTTGCTTGTGCATTTTCAGAACTCAAGCGTGATGAACGAGTACAAGTACTCTCGCCCTATTATCTTTGATGGACCAGAATCAAGCTTTCCGGTAAATTAAAATCCATCAAAATACATGGATTATTCTCCAAATCATTGTTTGTTTCATATTCTTAATGCAGTGAGTCTTGTATCTGTTCTTGCACATCATCTTCAAGCATTCACAATCCGACGCTTTGAATGTTGAGATTTCGCATTCAAATGCCTCCAGTGAGAACGTACAACAACACTGACATTGGTAAACGTAAATTTAACTGAAGAAAATGGTTATTTTTAGACGAGATGATGAAGAACATGAACGAGGAAGCAGTGTACAGTTAATAGTATGGATCTATGAACTTCCACATGGTGCAGCAACCATAGAAGTTTTGATCTTTTTTTATGTCACGTCGGTATTTTTGTAGAGTTAAATTCAAAGTTAAACCAGATTTGGGATAAAAAGGGTAACTTTCCCAGATTTGGGATAAAAAATGTTAACTTTCCTTTTGCCGTCTTTTTTTATCTCCATGATCAGTTTGTTGTTTCAACAGTGAGTGACATGATCCTGCTTGGGTTTTGTGTAATAATCATTTCTCCGACAAGTTGTACAAAGGAACAGATAAATGTTAGTTCGAGACGGTAATAAAATCTTTAGGGTTTGGATCCTTCAGTTGAAATCATTATCAATCTCTGTGTCTTATTCATTCCTCACATTTCAATTCCTTAAATTGTTTTGAACTCAAGATCTACATTGAAGAGACATTTGTTGTTTTCTCTCACATAATTCACACGGCCGTTCATTTGTTCCAGCAGTTTCTTAGAAGGTGGATTTTTCGAGCTCAAATACTTTCCATCCCTAATAGATATGGAAAATACATTATTTCCATGTTAAAAAATTTGTTAAAACCATTATAACCAATCATAATAATCTATTATAAATACAACTCTAAGATCTTGACGGATACAAATACATATTATTTTTAACTTAAATTATCATCTACAATATAAAATTAACTAATTTGTGATAAACCATTATCTGAAAACAACCGTAGAAACTTCATGATAATGATCTAACGTCATCAAGAATATAAATATTTAACATTATGATAATTGGATGTGTTATTTTACATAACCATGGATGAAACTTGATGATAGATATTTAGCGTCTCAGTTCTACTAGCTTGTGTTAGCACACTTCAATTTTCTGCATAACCCAAAAAAATTTACCAAAACATTGATGAACAATTTCTATATAATTCCAAGACTGAAACATCTACAAAATTATCCTTTTAAAATAGTTTTCCAATTGAATTGTAGTAAAAAAAACCCGCCTATCGCGCGGGTCAAATTTCTAATATACGTAATAACTTGTTTTTGTATAATTTTTGGGTAAAGTTTTGAAATTTATTGTTTTATTTAATAAAAATTTTAATCTACGATTCAACAATAAAAGAAGTTATTAGGGTTCTAATTAGGTTGGTTCAATCTACGATGGAGATGGTTATTTTTAGGTTATATGAGTTGTAATTTTTCGAAGAATAGGGTCGAATAGGGTATGAGTGATCTGTATATTGAAATTTTTTATATAATAAATAATTTATAAAAATATCTAAAATTTTCTAAATGATTTAAATAAAAATGACTAAAATTCAAATAAAAAATATTTAAATCTTCTGAAATTTCAAAACATAAAAATAATTAATAAAAATATAGATAAATCAAATAAAAATCTAAAAATTCAAATGAAATAATATTTAATTAAATAATTTGAAAGTTGGACTTCGAAATATAATTTTTATTTTTATGAATGATTTGTAATTAAATTTTAAATTTTATAAAAAATATAATAAATATATGTTATTACTAATATATATATATAATTTTAATTTAATTAAATGTTCGAATTGACGCATATTCATATAATCTAAACTATATAGATCGATTAAAATTTGAAATGAATCCATAAATCTATTTTTTTTATATGAACTGAAAAAATTCAACTCAATCCGTATTTATTGACGTAAATTGATTCATGACCAAATGACCTCTTAACTATATATTATATATATATACATATATAGATCTACTTAGCAGTCCTAGAATTTATCATAAAATAAATATATTTTATATTATGTTATGATTTATAGAATGTGTTTAGTTTAATAAAATCATATGTATTTGGAAATTTTGAAGTGTGATACATATAGATCAAATCATCCTAGCGAGTATATGTAATCTAGTTGGAAATAATCGATCACACAATTAAAATGAGAAGAAAAGTATTAAATGGATGAATATATGTTATTAAATAGCTTAAATGAAATATTATTCAAAAAATATAATTTTATAAAATAAAATCTGAATGGTGGACGGTCTATGCAAGTAGTAGAAGTCCATTATGAAAATGACAAGAAAAGGAAACGGAAGAGAAGGTTGGTTTTTGGTTGTGATCCGTTCCTCTCTCTAATATTTGACGGAGGCGAAGAAGAGATTCAATTCTTTTTCGAATCTCTCTCTCTCTAAGAACTTTCAATTTCCGAATTGCCGAACAGTTTCCAGATCTCATAATCGAATTCGTCTACGCGATTCGGTTTTTCGAGACAGGAGAGGAGGGAGGGAGAGAATCGCTGGAGAGGAAAACGACGACCTGAACGATGATAACGATCCCGTACCTCACCGCTGTTTCCACGTACTTCAGCTACGGCTTGCTCTTCGCCTTTGGTCAGCTCCGGGATTTCTTCCGCCGCCTCATTGATTGGTGGCTCACCAACAATCTCCAGGTCCGTGTGTATTCCTCTGTATATCTACGTGTGGATTATGCGTCTGTAGCTCGCCGATGTTTTCCCCTACATCTGTGTGAGTGCACACAAATGTTCTTGTTTTTTGTTCCTGATTTCGGCGTGTTTTTATGCGAGTATTTCTATGTAGGGTTACGCGCCGATCTGTTTGGGACATGAGGATTTCTACATCAGGCGATTGTACCATCGGATTCAGGTACCGCGTCATAAAATCATTTCGTTTGTGTTGGATTGCTCCCGTGTGAGTTGTGAAATTGTGGATTGATCTTGTGTTCTGCTAAACCGTGATTTTATTCCCATCTTTGTCGGTCTGGGATGGAATATTTGGGAGGAAACATAGTCCTTGAAAGTGTAATCATGTCGATCGAAAGAGATAGACACGATCGATGTACTAATTATGCGTTTTAACGTTTGGTTGATGGCACGTCTGGTTACATAGTAACGAGCTGCTATATTTGACAGTTCTGCAGGTACTTTTGTTCTCGAATGCCTAACCGTTTTCTTTGCCTTTTTATGAAGGACTGTTTTGGACGTCCTATTTCTAGTGCTCCTGATGCATGGTTTGATGTGGTTGAGCGGTACTCAAATGACAACAACAAGACTTTAAAGTGAGTCTTTTATCTTATCCTGAGATAGTTTGTACGGTTTAATTTGGGAGAACATCGGAGCAAATGGAAAGGTTTAACAGTATATTTATGGAATACTGTACCAGGAATTTCTCTTTAGAAAGTTTTGCATTTCGCATATCAAATGTGTAGAGTTTTACTGTATAAACCTTTGGTTGCTACTCGTTTGACCTTGCAGACGAACAACAAATAGCAGCAGGTGTCTTAACTTGGGATCGTATAATTACCTCGGGTTTGGTTCTTTCGATGAATATTGCACGCCTCGTGTTATCGAGACTTTGAAGAAGTTTTCAGCCAGTACATGTAGTCCCCGTGTTGATGCAGGTGAGGTGTCTTCATCTATAGATTCAGAACAATTTTGGCCAATTGTTGCTTGACATCAATGCTCTCCCTTCAGGAACCACATCTATACATGCCGAACTCGAAGAATGTGTTGCCAGGTTTGTTGGGAAGCCTGCTGCTGTTGTCTTTGGCATGGGCTATGCAACAAACTCAGCTATCATTCCTGTCTTGATTGGGAAGGTATGCATGTTGCTATACCTTAGTGAATGTGTATGTTGTCTGAGTTCGATTTAGTTGCTTCTTTAATCTAAAATGTTGGTCTCTGCTGTCTTGTGCACAAGGGAGGGTTGATAATAAGTGACTCTTTGAACCATAGTTCAATTATCAATGGTGCTCGAGGCTCAGGAGCCACGATACGCGTTTTCCAGCACAACAGTAAGTTTTTGTGGTGTTTCAGCGATGCGTTATCTTCCAAAATGAATGTAAATATATTTGGATGATGACTTGTATACTCTCATGCTGGTTGCTTTTAGCGCCTTCTCATTTGGAGAGAGTATTGAGAGAACAAATTGCTGATGGACAACCCAGGACTCACAGACCTTGGAAAAAAATTATTGTTGTGGTTGAGGGTATCTACAGCATGGAAGGGGAGATATGCAAATTGCCCGAAATTGTAGCGATATGCAAGAAGTATAAGGTGAGGCGACTTTCAAGAGTTTCTGATTGTGATAATCGATTCACGACTTTTTCGTTGCTTGGTTGGTTAAATAAATCATCCTTTACAAGTTCGAATTTTATGAAACCTATGTGAAGCCTCTTGATGCTTAAATGAAAAGTACCAATTCATATTCTATTGTCATTCCAGGCATATGTTTACTTGGACGAAGCTCACAGCATTGGAGCTGTTGGGAAAACAGGAAGAGGTGTTTGTGAACTTCTTGGAGTTGACACTGCTGATGTGGACATAATGATGGGAACTTTCACGAAATCTTTTGGGTCTTGTGGTGGGTATATTGCTGGATCAAAGGTTAGTTTTTGTGTACATTGATCATAATAATGAGATTGTTGCGTTAGCTGTAATTGGTTTGATCTTGGTGTGGTCCGGTTGCCTTAACTTCTGTTGATTGCTTCTTCACATTAGTTCCACACACCATTCCATGTTTCTAGCCAAGTTGTAGGCATCATCTCAAAATTCTAGCAGAAAAATGAATAGTTTGTGTTACATCTTTTAGGAACTCGTACAATTTCTGAAGCAGCATTGCGCAGCTCATCTCTATGCGACATCGATATCACCTCCTGCTGCTCAGCAAATCATATCTTCCATCCAAGTTATCCTTGGAGAGGACGGTTCAAACAGAGGTATCTCCATCATCATCATCATCTTGTTCCGGATTAACAATGCAATTCATATTAGCAGTTAAATAAGTTGAGTCATTTACTTGAGCAATCCCTTTATTATCTTCCTTAGGGGCACAAAAGCTTGCAAGGATCCGCGAGAACAGCAACTTTTTCAGGGCGGAGCTGCACAAGATGGGATTTGAGGTTCTGGGAGACAATGATTCCCCTGTCATGCCGATAATGCTTTACAATCCAGCAAAAATCCCAGCCTTCTCAAGGGAATGCCTGAGGCAAAAGGTAAGAAGTGTTTGGTTTGGAGTCTCTCCAGCAGCGTTTCGAAAGAGAAGTTTGAAACGAAGGGAATGTTGTTGAAACAGGTGGCAGTCGTGGTGGTCGGTTTCCCAGCCACGCCGCTATTGTTGGCGAGGGCGCGTATTTGCATATCAGCATCACATTCAAGAGAGGATCTCGCCAGAGCCCTACAGGTAAAGCTAGAATTGAACTGTGTAAACCTTATAAAGAAATGATTGCTTATGCAGGTAAAACAAATGTGTTGTGTTGTTTTTTGGAACAGGTAATAAGTAAAGTAGGTGATCTCACGGGTATCAAATATTTCCCAGCGGAGGCCAACAAGCCAGAGCAAGAGAGAGACACCATCAAGCTTGATTAAAATCTCCACCACCTTCCTCCTAGTGCTTCAGTTCCTCTTTCACTTTTCTTTTCTTTCTTCATTCTCTCTCATACTATCTTTTCTCTTTTTTTCTAAATGGGTATTTTTTTGGCATTTCACTTCCTTTTAACTAAATGTATAGCTTGCCCCAGAATCTATTGCCCATCAGGAACATGAATTTAAAGAGGTATGTTTCTGGGTCCGGCTTTTGCCCTACGCCTGGATTCGGGTTTGTAATATCACCATAACTCCAGACGCCAAAGTCTCTGATCCTTTTCATAAAATGCTCTACTCTGCCACACTGCATCTTTTCCAACTCCACATTCGGAACTGAAGCGATGACCCGTAGGAAGAAACTGAAAAGCTCCCACAGACCCACTTTCTGATCTGTACGATGAACCCTAGAAGAAACTACAAAACACGCACAGACCCAGTTTCTTATCTGCTCCTAATCTAATCACGGTTCTCAATGGAAACATCTACGGAAGGTTCTCACGGTCCAACTACACACACAAAGCCAATCTGCTGCTAAATGCCTACTACATTCAAACAAGGAGGAGAAGATATGACAGGGAAAGATGGGAAGGTAGCCATAAAAGCTTTGAAGGTTTGGACATTGCCATGCCCAAGGCTAACAAAACTGAACCAATTTGCTCTTCTTAACCCATCAAAATGTGTATACCCTTTTCTCACGAGAACTCCCTCCCCAGCTTCTGAATCGCACAGTACATCTTCCTTCGGGAGCCTACAGCATTTATCCCCATGTCCTTCAGATCCTCCAATGTCAACAATGGCAAAACCTCTTCATCAACCTCGTGTATCTCAAATCCCGCCCAATATCTCCCCAACCCTAACTCTTCCAGCCATATCTTAACCCCTTCTCTTCCTCGCCCGCTGCCACTACCACCCTCCATATCCGACGGCTCTGATACCTCGAATACCCTATTCTCAGAACCCCTAATTCTACTGCCATTATTTCCACTATACTTTCTTCTGTCGTAAATATCGTCTCTTCCATTCCGATTCTCCATATAATTCCCAGGAGACTGCTCTTTCATCGTACTTTCCGAGTCTTCCCGGCTCAAACCGCGATACGCATCTCCCAATTCTTCTCCTCCGCTATATCTTTCACCGCCGTTGTCGAAATTGCTTAGGGCGTCGTCGAGTTTCGATACCCAATTGGACCGGACCCGCTTCGTGGACGCCGTATTCGTCGCTCCGGCGTATGGTCCGACCCGTCTCTTGACCCGCCAACTTCCGACGGCCATGGAATCCACGTTCCCTTCTCTCTCCTCATCTAGGGCTCCGCTGTTCTCGTACCCGAAGCTCAAGTTCATTAGGGTTTGACTCCTTGCCGACTTCCCAGCTGAATTCGGGTCTTTTCTTTTACCCAAATGCTTCCATTTCGGTCCCCACGCTTGCAAATCGTACGCAACTTGGGGGTACTGGTCACCGCCGATGTCCCCTAAACGAACGCTCGGTCTCCTCGGACGCTTTGATCCAACGGAGACGCCGGCTCCGATGGCGATGGAATCTGCTGGTGGTTCAACCACGGTGGTCAACGGCGGAGGAACACCGCCGTCTAGCTGCTGACCGTCTCCTGGCCGCAACTCCGCCATCTCCAGCGATTGTCGAATAAGTTTACTCTCACTCTGGAACCGCCATATCCGTACAAGCGTAGATATGGGTGTGTGAATGTATGTAGGTATGTATGTATAGGTGACAAGAAGAAGAAGAAAGGGATTTCTCGCCGTTTCTTTAGGTTTTAATCTCGGGGTAAGGGATGCGCAAGAGAAATTCAATCAGGAGGGTTGATGACACGTGTATTCTGCGCAATAGCGACAGCTCATGTCCAAATAGATGAATGAGGAGGTTTGCATAATCTAATCAAGGAATCAAAGACACGCACTATTTGGTCCTTGTGGCGGCCATTTATTTAACGCATGCAATTTTGGTTTCTCATTTTTTAAATGAACAAAGGACCTGAACCTTGATGAGAAAAAGACATGTGGCTATGCGGGACTGCATTGATATCAATAGAGAGAGAGTGTATATGCCTATTGATTCATTGAAACAAATAATTCACTGGAAACATTAAATGATTCGAGGCATATTACAACAGTTTAAAGAGTAAACGTGGATATACAGAATCATTTACGCATAATTGTGATGCCCGTTGATACAAGGTAAGTCGGCTTCGACTTACCTATATATATATATTTATATTATTAATTATTAGGGATTAAAAATTTTAAAGAAAGAGATAGAGCATCCGTGGGATTTAACAGAGAGAGACCAGCAAGAGAGAGGAAGAAAAAAAGAAAAAAAAAAGAAAAAAAAAATTTTATCACGTTTTTCGTGGATGGATTTTAATCGTGATGGTGGTAAATTTTTAAGTAATTCGTTGTGATTATTCACTTAATTCGAATATTTATATCATGGAAGTTTATGAAATTAGTGGATCTATAATAGGGAAAAATTGATCGGTGTTGTTGTTAGCAATATTAGTCAGAATCGTCAAATCGTCGGGAAACTAAGGTGATGATTTTCTCCATCCTAATTTCAAATTTGTGGTTGATTTATGGAAGAGATTATATTTTTAAAATGAGACATGATCACGATAGAATTCATAGGATCATAAAGGGAAAAATGAGACGTTACAAGTGAAATTGGATTAAAACCTAAATTTGTCGTATAAGAATTGATGACAATTATATGAGTTTTATAAGTGACCAGAGATGATCTAGAGAATTGACGTGCGACCAAGTGTCGGGGTTAGAGAACGTCGATATTTGGGTTCGGTGTTTAAACCGAGTGAATATTTGTTAGTGTGCTCGATCGAGTGATTTCACACTCGAACCTTCGGAAGAAGGCGTGTGCGAGCGTGTTGGTGAGAGTTGTCACGTGAGGAGTATCGGGTCGATGACGTTAGTATTGTGACACTTGGATCTGGGCTGGCATCATACCATGCTGGGGTTGTGGTAACCTTGCGAGCGCCGAAGCGTCGAGTTAGTCAGGTCAGTGGATCTGCTGGCGTCGTACCGTGTTGGGGTTGTGGTAACCTTTCGAGCGGCGGAGCGTCGAGTTAGTCAGATCAGTGGATCTGCCAGCGTCGTACCGTGTTGGGGTTGTGGTAACCTTTCGAACGACGGAGCACTGTATTGTACTGATAGCTGGGGTACGTTGTGACCTTGCGAGATTTTCAGTGTGTTGGGGTCCTTTGGACTTTGCGAGCGTATACTCGAGCTAGATTCTTGTGGACTTTGTGTGTTATGATCAAGCGTGGTACTAGTCTTAGACTTTGGATACTCAATCGGGTTGGGTAGAGTTATCTGTATATCTTTAGTTCAGACTTTGGATATATGTTATTTTATGATATTCAGTTCGAGCAGGAGAATACGTGGCACAAAGTACGTACACGTATTGATCTTACTGAGTGCGTATTTCGTACTCACCCTATTTGTGGGCTGTCGTGGATGGATAGGATATGGCGAGGAGAAAAAGTAATGAGGTTGAGCAGCAACACGAAGGCTCACAGCGGAGTGATAGAAGAGGCGTGCACGAGGTCTCAATGAGTTTTATTTTGCATTTCTTATTCATTTATTCATTTATCGTGACTATGATCTTTACGTATTTGTTTTACTACTTGGTCCGGACCATTTTTATTTCGGAATAAAGCATATATTTTATTTTATAAATGCGTTTGAGCGATGACACGTGTAGCCACCTCTTGGAGGTGATGGTGGACACTCCTAGTCCCGAGGTAGTTCCGAGATAGGGGTGTTACAAATTGGTATCAGAGCCTGGTTGTCATTTTCGTACTTATCGTTTCACTGGATTTCAAAAAGTTTTGTAAAATGTTTTAATAAAGCCACAAGACCGTAGTACACATGTCCTGAAATGTCTAGCGAGTTTAGAGCTGTGGAAACTAATAGTAGTTAATTGTGTGTAGGAGACACTACCGAGGAGGATGATTACTAGAGCTCTTAGTCGCGGAATGAGTGGCGGCTCTCGTTCCACTAGCCGTACGCAGTCTCAATCATCTAAATGAAGATCGCAAAGTGGAATAGATAGAGATGTCATGAGAGAAATGTTGAGAGAGCTATTAGCAGAAAGTCGGCAACATGATCAAGAGGAGAGTTCGGCGACGCCACAAGTACCGGTGCAGGCACCGACACCACCACCAGTGCAGCCACCTGCACCACCATAAGTATTGTTGTCACCACTACCAATGCCTCCTCTAGTGTTTAATCAGAGGCATGCAGAGATGTCGGAGTATTTCTATGTCATGGATCACATGGCTAAATAGGTACAAAGTCATTTCGTGGCGGTGCGATACCTCCATGAAGGCAGAGGAGTGGATGTTTCGATTAGAGCGGAACTTTCGATCATCTAGATGTCCATTAGAGTTTAAGATGGATATTGTGCTCCACTATTTGGAGGGAGAAACGGTGTTTTGGTGGGAAGAGATTCAGAGGGAATGTCCAGATCATATGTTTTCTAGGGATGAGTTCAAACACCTTTTTGAGTTGAAGTATATACCACATGTTGCATGTGAAGAGATGAAGTTGGCATTTCTACAGCGTTACGTATGGAACGATTACTAGATCAAGGGTGTGACATATATCTTGCTACCATATCAGTAGAAGAAGTGGGTCCATCTGTGCAAGTCGAGGAGATCCCTGTAGCGTGAGAGTTTGCAGATGTTTTCAGAGAACTGCAGGGCTTACCACCAACACGAGGGGATCCATTTGAGATTGAGCTAGAATCGGGTACTGCTCCAATATCAAAGTCTCCATATCGAATGGCACCAGCGGAGATGTCAGAGTTGAAGAAGCAATTAGATGAGCTACTTGAAAAAGGTTTTGTACGACCGAGTACATCACCATGGGGTGCACCAGTCCTATTTGTGAAGAAGAAAGACGAGACTTTTAGACTGTGTATTGATTATAGGGTTCTAAATAGAGTCACTATGAAAAATCGTTATCTACTACCGAGGGATCGATGAGTTATTAGATCAGTTAAGAGGTGCAACTTGGTTCTCAAAGATAGATTTAGCATCGGGATATCATCAGATTCCAATTGCAGAAGGTGACATTAGAAAGACCGCATTTCGAACTCGATATGGGCATTATGAATTTGCGGTCATGCCATTTGGGTTGACTAATGCCATGTTGCGTTCATGAAGCTAATGAACAATGTGTTTCGAGAATACTTGGATCGTTTTGTTATTGTATTTATAGATGACATTCTGGTTTACTCCAAGAGCCCAGAGGAACACGAGGAACATTTGCGCTTAGTGTTAGAGCGTCTCAGAGAATAACGATTGTTTGCGAAGTTGAAAAAGTGTAGTTTCTGGAAGATACATATTGGATTTTTGGGACATGTCGTGTCGGAGGAAGGAGTTTCTGTCGATCCTGAGAAGGTGTCAACAATTGTAAGTTGGAAACAACCGAAGAATGCAACAGAGATAAGGAGTTTTGTAGGATTAGCAGGGTACTATCGACGTTTTATTATGAACTTTGCTAGTCTAGCAAAGCCAATGATGAGACTTACGGGAAAATATGTACCTTTTGTTTGGAATGAAGATTGTGAGAAGTCCTTCAAGGAGCTTAAAGAGAAGCTAACGAAAACCCCAGTGTTAGTCTTACCACAACTAGGGATTCCATACATAGTTTACACGGATGTGTCAAAGACGGGATTAGGATGTGTACTTATGCAGGGAGATCACGTGATTGCCTATGCATCAAGGTAATTACGTAAGCATGAAGAGAATTATCCGACTCATGATTTAGAGATGGCAGCTGTGGTCTTCGCGTTAAAGATTTGGAGGGCATATCTTTATGGGGAGAAGGTACAGATTTTTACATACCACAAAAGTCTAAAGTACATATTTACGCAACCAGAGTCGAATCTGCGTCAGAGAAGGTAGATGGAGTTTGTCGCAGACTACGAGGTGGACATCGCATACTATCCCGGGAAGGCAAATGTTGTTGCAGATGCGTTGAGTCGGAAAAGAGTTGAGGTTTCGGCTATGCAAGAATTCGGGGATTTGATTAGTCAGATAAGTGCTTTGAGACTAGAGGCAGTACAGACTGAGTCCGAGAGTGTCGGTTTGTAAGCCGTAAATCAGGCTGGTCTATTGAGTAGAATTCGTACATCACAATTATTCGATGAAAGGTTACAGAAGATTCGTAATAATCAGCAAGACCCGAGGTACAAGTTGTATCAGATAAGGGAAAACGGTGTAATAAGGATTAGTGGTCGAGTTTGTGTACCGAAAGATCTAGAGATTAGAGAAGAGATTCTGAGCCATGCTCATCAATCTAAGTTTTCGATTCATCCGGGATCGACGAAGATGTATCAGGATGTTCGCCAACTTTATCAATAGCCAGGGATGAAGAAGGACATTGCTCGATGGATAGCGAAATGTCCAACATGTCAATTAATCAAAGTAGAGCAACAAGTACCGAGCGGGAAATTACAAAGTCTACCAATCCCCAAATGAAAGTGAAACCATATTACCATGGATTTCGTGATGGGTCATCCGAGGACGCAAAGTGACAAAGATGCTATTTGGGTGGTCGTGGATCGACTAACTAAATCGACTCATTTCATTCCGATAAAGAAGACTTTTGATATGAATCAGCTATAGCAAGGATATATATTGCACAAATTGTGAAGTTGCATGGGGTTCCATCAAGCATTGTTTCAGATCGAGATGGGAGATTCACCTCACGTCTTTGGCAAGAGTTTCAAAAAGAGTTAGGAACCAAATTGCGCATGAGCACTGCATATCATCCACAGACAGACGGACAATCTGAGAGAACTATAAGGACACTTGAGGATCTATTGCGAGCATGTGCATTGGAGTGGCCTGGTAGTTGGGAGAATCATTTACCACTCGTTGAGTTTGCATACAACAATAGCTATCATGCTAGCATTGGGGATCGGGTAGGAGTCGAGTGAACAAACTATCACCAAGGTTCACGGGACCGTTTAAAGTGATTGAGCGAATTGGAGTAGCGGCCTATCGATTGGAGTTTCCCTCATCATTAGAGGGAATACATGATGTGTTTCATGTATCATTGTTACGTAAGTGTCTATCAGTACCAGAGAAGATACTTGTTGAGCCAACAAAAACCTTAAGAAAGGACTTAACATATAAAGAACGTCCAATACGCATTGTGGATCACCAAGTGAAATAGTTGAGGCGTAAGAAAATTTCGATGATAAAGGTTATGTGGGAACATCATGGCATGGAAGGAGCAGCATGGGAATTAGAGGAGGATATAAGACATGAGTACCCCGAGTTGTTTGAAGACGAGTTGTATGGTTCTTCTATTCACTGAATACAAATGCTACCGTAAGCATCATAGATATAGAATTCGAGGACGAATTCCTTTGTAGTGGGAGAGAATTGTGATGCCTGTGATACAAGGTAAGTCGGTATCACCGACTTACCTATATATATATATTTATATTATTTATTATTAGGGTTTAAAAATTTTAAAGAAAGAGATAAAGCAGTCGTGGGATTTAACAGAGGGAGAGAGAGAGAGCAGTAACCGAGAGAGAGGAAGAAAAAAAAGGGGAAGAAGAAAGAAGAAGGAAAAAAAGAAGATTTTCATCACGTTCTTTGTGGGTGGATTCTAATCGCGATTGTGGTAAATCTCTAAGTAATTTGTTGTGATTATTCACTTAATTCGAATATTTATATCATAGAAATTTATGGAATTGAATGGATATATAATAGGGAAAAATTGGTCGGTGTTGTTGCTAGCAATATTAGCCAGAATCGTCAAATCGTCGGGAAGCTAAGGTGATGATTTCTCCACCCTAATTTCGCATTTGTGATCGATTTATGGAAGAGATTATATTTTTAAAATGAGGCATGATCACGATAGAATTTATAGATCATAATGGAAAAAATGTGACGTTACAAGTGGAATTAGATTAAACCCTAAATTTGTCGTATGAGAATTGATGACAAGTATATGAGTTTTATAAGTGACTAGAGATGATCTAGAGAATTGACGTGCGACCAAGTGTTGGGGTCGAAAAACGTCGATATTTGGGTTCGGTGTTTAAACCGAGTGAATATTTGTTAGTGTGCTCGATCAGGTGATTTCACACTCGAACCTTCGAAAGAAGGCGTGTGCGAGCGCGTTGATGAGAGTTGTCATGTGAGGATTATCGGGTCGATGACTTTAGTATTGCGACACTTGGATCTGGGCCGGCGTCATACCGTGCTGGGGTGGTGGTAACCTTGCGAGCGACGGAGCATCGAGTTAGTCAGGTCAGTGGATCTGCCGGCGTAGTACCGTGTTGGGTTGTGGTAACTTTTCGAGCGACGGAGCGTCGAGTTAGTCAGATGAGTGGATCTGCCAGCGTCGTACCGTGTTAGGGTTGTGGTAACCTTTCGAGCGACGGAGCGTTGTATTGTACTGATAGCTGGGGTACGTTGTGACCTTGCGAGATTTTCAGTGTGCTAGGGTCCTTTGGACTTTGTGAGTGTATGCCCGAGCTAGAGTCGTATGGAATCTGTGCGTTATGATCGAGTGTGGTACTAGTCTTAGACTTTGGATACTCAGTCAAGTTGGGTAGAGTTATCTGTATATCTTTAGTTCAGACTTTGGATATATGTTATTTTATGATATTTAGTTCGAGTAGGAGAATACGTGGCACAGAGTACGTACACGTATTGATCTCACTGAGTGCGTATTTCGTACTCATTCTATTTGTGGGCTGTCGTGGATGGACAGGATATGACGAGGAGAAAAAGTAATGAGGTTGAGCAGCAACACGAAGGCTCACGGCGGACTGATAGAAGAGGTGTGCATGAGTTCTCGATGAGTTTTATTTTGTATTTCGTATTCATTTATTCATTTATCGTGACTATGATCTTTACGTATTTGTTTTGCTATTTGGTTCAAACCATTCTTATTTTGGAATAAATCATATATTTTATTTTATAAATGCGTTTGAGCGATCATACGTGTAGCCACCTCTTGGAGGTGATGGTGGACACTCCTAGTCTCGAGGTAGTTCCGGGATGGGGGTGTTACATATGCATCGAAAGAATGGATCCTAACCTCCGAGAGATTTTATGGGAGTAGGCAGAGAAGAAGCACTTGGATGGCTACATGATGGAATTCAGATGGGTCTTTCCTTCTTTTAGAATTGAGATTTTTTTAATCTATTGTCCTTCCTTTTAAACTGCTTTTCCTCTTTGTTCTGCAATAAACTGAATCCTAGACAAGATTAACTTTTTTTTTTTGTTTTTTTCCATACAAATTTATTGCAGAAACTGTGTACCTGTCTGTCTTTGTTGTCTCTCAATCCGCCGGTACAATGCAAACCTAACGATGCCTTGGACTGTGTTCTAAGGGATACATTGTTGCGCCTTTCACATACTTTTGATGCTCCTTCGCAGGTTTTCTGAGGTGCGAGACCATCTGAAGCTTGTCTTTGTCTCTTTTCTTTATTATTGTACATGAAGCCAACAGGTCTAAAGATGCTGCTCCAATTCTCCCGCGAGTTGAATCCATTCGTGGAGAGGGAATTTAGAGAGGAAAGGAAGTTAGTTTTAGTGTAGTTGAACCGAGGAAATAATGCAAAAGAAATGCATATAATTAAGGAAAAAATGGGATTCCCCAATGGATGTTGCCACCATAATGAAAACTAGTCTTGGTGTGATTGGTTACCTTAACAACTTCTCTGCTACAACTTTTGCTGCTCGAATTGTATTATGGCTAGGCACCCATTTCACTATTCTATTTGGATCAGCTCTCATAGGAGAATGGATCTTAATGAGCTTAAAAATAGAAGAACCAAAAAATACTATCAGAATGGTATGAAGATTTTAATAAATCTTTTAGGTGGTTATGGTGGTGCAGATAAAAATAGTGATTACCAAATCAGAAAATGGTATTGGATAAAGAAAAATTCAATGTGCATTCAATTATTGTGTTAGTGTTCTATGATGCGAGATAAATAATGGGCACGAGAAACCATAAACTTACACCCAAACACTCCATCATCTCGTAGTATGCTCTACCATGCAAAGGAGTATGCCCTTGTCGTGTATCTGAGAAGTATCTAGTCCTAAAAAAATATCTTGAACGCACGACTGTGAAAAAGTCATCCTAACTGATAAATAGACTTCTGAACAAACTTGGTTACGGACTTCATACCACTCTTTGTAACCTGGATCCACTATGAAACCATACATATCAACAGAATCACATATCGAGAGAGCTAATTCAAGCGCTTTCAGCGTAGTTCCCTTGGCTGCTGAGCCAAACGAAGCACCAAGCATCAAATAAACAGGATTTTTTTATTGGAACCTCCTGTCAATTAAGGAAAACCATCGAGTACGAATAATAAGGCTTAAGTTTAGTGATTATGTAGCCATGTTCAAATAGATGGCATAGATACTCAAAGCAATTGGAAGAAATCATGGGTTGGAAACTCATCAGCTAATTAATTGACAAACAAACGAAACATGAACGAACCAGGATCATCTTATTCATTATATCATGAATCGTTGTTTTTATTATTAGTGCCTCCTGCTTTGTTTCTACAAATTTAAATGAGTCCATAGGTTTTACAAAAACAATCATCCAGAGATGAGCTGAGAAAACAATGACGATGATAATCATGAAGGAAGGAAAACAGTAAAGCAGTTGGCCATTACCATCCAACTCCACGACTTTGTCTAGAGCTTTTGCCGATCCTCGACTAAGAAGACGACAAGTACTTTTTTCCCCACATATTTGGTATAGTTCCACGGAAAAAATATATAAAATAATATGGAAATGAGTAAGATGTTAAAAGAAACATGAGAATTGAATGAAACAATAACTTATATGATTACCTGGATTTGGGCACCATTCTCTCTAAAAACTGCATCATAGTTATCTATGATATAGTTCCGCGAAAAAAATATATAAAATAAGATGGAAATGAGTAAGATGTTAAAAGAAACATGAAAATTGAATGAAACAATAACGTATATGATTACCTGGATTATGACACCATTCTCTCTAAGAACTGCATCACATTTATCTATCTCTACTCCAAACCTTTTTTTTGTAGATCTCCGGAGTTGCAAATAACAACACAACGGTCAAACTGCCGCGGGAAACATGGAGGTGTTTCGGGAAGCACCAATAAGAGTTTCTCAATGCATAAAGTTTTATTATGACAGCGATTCCTACATCGATATATAAATTTACAAAAATCCGAAGAGGAAGAAAATGCAGCAAAACAAGTTATTTTGATATATTATATATGAAACCCATTGCATTTTGTACATACATGTTATAAGCTTTTGTGTAAGTAAGGCCATATCTAATCCTATTTTACCATAAAACTTTTTCTAGTCCACTCAAATAAAAACAACAAAAACACAATTTGAAGGATGTGACAATCAACCGTAAACATAATGTTGTAGTTCATATGATGGTCCATTCTCAGGCACTTCATCTATCCTCAACAATATCAACCAATAGATCAATATAAGGACCAAAATCAATGACATCACTTACAGTTGTATTCCTTTGTTGATTCTACGCCATGCATAATCCTCCCAACCATATTTCAAGGCATCAATGTAATCCTGGTTAAGTATGGTAGTACTATTCTGGACCTGAGCAATCAACTCACTGTATAACGAAACAAAATATATAAACTGAACAATAATACAAATTCCAAGAACTACAACACCTACTTGTTCCTGGGTAGCCATAGCCTCACATAGGTTAAAGTCAAATGACAATCCTTCAAGCTCCCCAGTCTTAGGATTTTCTATTGATGGACACAAGCCATTAAAAATAATCAAGTCAAGTATACAAAAATTCATAAAATTATTTTGGCAAAATTTTAACAAAAAAAACACCGTTGTATAATGAACTTTGTCAATACATAAGGTTAAGAAATCAGACGGAAATAACGAAATTGATTAAAGCAAAATATTTACCCAATGGATAGTATCACCATGGAACTTTATCAAGACATGGCAATAATCTTTACCAGTAACAGCCTGTAGTTCTAAGCCATTGGCCCCTTGTGCTAGTTATACACAAATAAAATCAGTCATATATGCCGACATAATACTTTCACCACCGCAGAAGAACATTAAAAAACGACACGACAAAATGATGATTTCTCAAGGTGAAAAGCTCATTCCAGGAATTAAACCGTACATCATTCATCTAAATCTCATCATAAACAAAGTGGCATTCTTATAGTCCAAAGTTGAGAGTTCAGAACCCATACCTGCACATTTTTACTCTACCCAATTTCAGTTCGAATTCAACCAAAGGACATTCTAGTAGGGATAGCCAATCCGGGTTTCGATTCGGGTTCTTCGGTTTCGATCTGGGTTCGGGTTCCTCAGGTTTACGAAAATTGAACCCGAATGTTTTTCAGTCTGGGTTCTTCGGGTTTTGATTCGGGTTCGGATTATTCGGATTCTGAAGCAGTGAATCCAAAATAACCCAAATTAAATTCGGGTATCCATGGGTTATTCGGGTTATTCGGGTTATTTGGGTTATTCGGGTTATTTGGGTTCGGGTTAATTGGGTTATTTGGGTTATTCGGGTTATTTGGGTTCGGGTTAATTGGGTTATTTGGGTTATTCGGGTTATTTGGGTTCAGGTTATTCGGTTTTTTTGGGTTTTGTAAGGGTTTTTCGGGTTCTCTAAAAAAACAAGTTAACATACAAAAAAGAAAATACACATCTAAGTTAGATAATATAACTCATAAAAATTAACTTCGCAATGAATTCTAAAAACCTAAAATATTAGTCGTGTGGTTCTTAGAAAATAACCTAAAATATTAGCCTTAAAATTTAATTCGGGTTCCTCGGGTTTAACCCGAACCCGGATCGGACCGACCTGAACCCGAACGGATTCTAAAATCTGTACCCATATAGATTTTTAGGGTAACCTGTTTTGTAAACGATCTAGATTTTTCGGGTCGATCCGGGTCGGTCTGATCCGGGTAACCCGGATTGGCCACCCCTACATTCCAATTCCACTGAACTAAACCGGATCAATACAAATTTAATAGTTCAAACAAACCAATCTTCAAATTCAGACACAAACTAACTTTGAACCGCAGCTCAAACAGCTAGTTCCAACTTCCAGATGTGACTGATACTCTTTCCAAATAAGCGAAAGCAAACAACCAAACAAAAATGGATCTTCGGCGACGAAACTCACGACACACTTTTGGAACCCGCTCTGCAGAGATTGCAACGTCTCAAGATCTTCACTTGTAAGCCGATTAGTCCCGTCTACAAGCACATAATCATAATCCAAACACTTAAGAGAACCAAAGTAAGTGTACAAAAAAACAATAAATACACATACGAAAGAGTCTGCACTGGACAACAAATGAAAAATCGTTGTATACTTACAAGGGTTGGAGACGCCGGTGATGTATATGAGAATAGCGGATGGTTAAAGCTAGAAGAAATACATGTTGCAAGAGCCTCATCGATCTCCAACTTCGCTTTTTCCGGTGACGAGAGCGGTTTTCTTCCCCCTTGAGCCTGGAGGACAGAGCTTCGTTTAGTTCTGTTCTGGATCTAACACATGAGTTGAGCCTGATCGAATAATGTGTAGTTCATACTTCGATATTTAAAACGCCATTCAGTTTCGGGAATAGATTCAACGTGTAGTTCATGTTGTAGTTTTCATGCTATAATTATATTTTAGATGTAAATTAAAATTTGATTGGTGTTTAAATTGTAAATGTCCAAGTGGAAGGTTGCTCATATATTTTTTATTCAAATTAATTATAAGGTTATGAATACACAAAAAAATTCAGAAGTATAATCTCATCCTCTCTACTTCTCTTCTCTTGTTCTCATTCTTCTCTTGGTAATAGTATATATATATATATTGTAATATTATATACTGATATAATTATATATATATAATATACATAATGTTTACATCTACTTTTAGCATATATATGTATATTATATACACATAATATATCAATTTATATAATACATAATATATACATGTGTACATATATATTATTAATATTATTATATATTTATTTAATTATATGTACGTAGATTATATATTATATATATGTACGTCATGTTAATATTAAGTATAATAATATTATATTATATTCATATAATATATATTTATATTTTCTATATTTATATATATAAATCGATTAATAATTAATTTTAACACGTTATCAGTACGAACGTTCTAATTAATTAAAAAAAGAATTATCTGATAATCTATTTAAGTTATGTTTTTTTATTTTTATTATTATAATACGGATGGATGAGCCATCATTTTTTATGTTATATTTATTTTGTTATTTATTTTATTTATGTGGATGATGAAAACAAAACTCACCACATAAAATATTTAACGTATTTTTATTGTTATACGGATGGTTGAGCCACCATTTTTTATGTTATATTTATTTTGTTTATGTGGAGGATGATTTATGTTTTTTTATTTAATTGTTAATTGGTTAAAAAATCTAAAAATAACCATATATAAATATAAATGTATCTAACACAGGAATTGTTATATAATAATTTATTTATTTTTGTTTTCAATGTCATAACTTATATTTGTTTATTTTTCTTAAATGATAAGAGATCTTCATATCGAACTTGGTGAATCTCCAAATCACGACACTAGATGCCTATGGAAAAAACTATATGACATGGTCATTTGATGCTAAAATGATTCTAAAAGGCAAAAAGCTTATTGCCATGATCGATAAAGATAATAACCCATCAGAAGAGGAAAAGACAAAAACCATAATATTTTTACGCCATCATATTGTCGATGGGTTAAAAAATGAGTATCGAACAAAAGAAAATCCCGTAGATTTGTGAGAATCTCTTAAGGATCGATTTGATAACAAAAAATATGTGATCCTCCCAAAGGCAAAAAATGATTGATTGAATTTGAGATTCCGGGATTACAAATCAGTAGACGAATATCATTCTACGATGTTCGAAATAATCTATAGGATAGAATTATGTGGAGAAAAGATAAGTGATTACGATAAGTTGGAGAAAATATTATCGACATTCCATGTAGATAACGTAATTTTACAACAATAATATCTCGCAAAGGATTTTAAGACCTATCGTGAATTGTTACAACTTTTCCTCGTTGCAGATCAACAAAACGATCTATTAATGAAAAATCATCGTGCTCGTCCCAGTGGTTTTGCATCGTTCTATAAAATGAATGCGACTTCATTGAATTATAACCATTGGCAAAGTCGTCGACGTGAATATATACGTGGTCATGGATACGGTAGAGGAAGAGGCCGAAACATTCCACCAAACAATTTTCATCATGGAGATAATAAAAGGAAGGATCATCGAATGACTGAAAATGAAAATGTGACTAAAAAGAGAAAAGATACAATATATTATCGGTGTGGTATGAATGGATATTGGTCTTAAGTGTGTCGTACACCAAGACATTTTGTTTATTTATACCAACAGTCACAAAAAGATAAAGGCAAAAATGTTCAAATGAACTTTGTCTCTAATGATCTCGACGATTTCCTTGATGGCAATAAGGGTGGAATGCATCTCAACATTTCAAATTTCGTGGACCACAATGACAATGAATGATATCGACATGATTTTGTTTTTGTATTTTTAAGTTTTATCTTGTTATTTTAATTTCAAATGTGTTTTCTTTTGGTCTTTAATTTAATTTTAATCTTTTATTTGTTAATTTCTGTACCTTATATATTATAATTTTCATATATTTTCAGGTTTATCATTATATTTATCAGAACAAAGTAACATAAAAATGTCATGATCAAATATCAACGATGAATATATATATGTAGCGGATTGTGCTAAAATGCACACAATATTGAAAGATAAAAAGTATTTCTCAAAGATGAGAATACATGAATCCAAGGTCAATACGATATCTGGAAGTGCAAAAATAATTGAGGGATGTGGAGAAGCAAATTTTATAATGTCTGGAGGGACAAAATTTATTATACAAGATGCATTATTCTCTCCACAATCCCAAAGAAATTTATTGAGTTTCAAACACATTCGCCAAAATGGATATCATATTAAAACAATGAATGATAAAAATCGTGAATATCTTTATATAACGATAATGGTTTCTAGAAAGAAACATATTGTGGAAAAATTACCAGTTTTATCCTCTAGATTATATTTCACAAAGATAAGAGTGATTGAATCATATTTCACCTTCAACCAAAAGTATAAAGATGTGTTTGAGATTTGGCATGATCGACTGGGTCACCCTGGTTCAATAATGATACGGAGAATCGTTGGAAACTCAAATGCTCATCCATTAAAAATTGAAAAGATATTTCAATCTCATGAGATCATAACTGCTTGTTATCAAGGAAAATTGATAATACGACCATCATCGGTCGAAGTTGGGCATGAATAACCCTCGTTTTTAGAACAAATACATGGGGATATATGTGGACCAATTCATCCACAAAGTGGACCATTTCGATACTTTATGGTATTGATCGATGCTTCAAGTAGATGGTCACACATTTGTCTATTATCAACCGGAAATGTTGTATTTGTGAGGTTTTTTGCTCAAATAACAAAATTACGAGCTTAATTTATCGATTACCCTATTAAGAAAGTGAGGCTTGATAACGCTGGTGAATTCACTTCTCAAGCTTTCATTGATTATTTTACATCGATTGACATTGAAATTGAACATGTTCATACATAAAATGGTATGGTTGAATCGTCAATTAAACGTCTCTAACTCATTTCCCTTATTACTAATGAAAACGAAACTCCCAGTTTCTGCTTAAGGACATGTCATTTACATGCTGCAACACTAATTCAAATAAGGCCAAGTACTTATCATAAATATTCTCCATTGCAATTAGCAAATGACCAGAAACCAAATATATCTCATCTTCGAGTATTTGTTGTGTGGTATATGTTCTGGTTGCTCTTCCATAACGGACAAAAATGGGCCCGCGAAGAAGATTGGGAATTTATGTTGGATATAATTCACTATCCATCATTAGATATCTTGAACCACAAACGTGTGTCATGTTCACAGCTCGTTTTATTGATTGTCATTTTAATGAGAATGAATTCTCAGTGTTAAGAGGAGGAATAAAACAAGCCTCACAAAATTTAACATGGAAAATACGATCATCGTTATATCTTGATCCTCCTATAAAATAATGCAATATGGATGTGCAAAAGATCATA
Source organism: Gynandropsis gynandra (assembly GCA_036759665.1). NCBI lineage: Eukaryota > Viridiplantae > Streptophyta > Magnoliopsida > Brassicales > Cleomaceae > Gynandropsis > Gynandropsis gynandra. The sequence goes on from CM071860.1 coordinate 12,280,660, forward strand.
TAATTCTCAAAATATTGCAAATCAACTTCCAGATGGATTCAATGATACAACACGGGTTACAAAATCATATATAATACCGGCTGCAAAATGCACCTGCTCGTATAGAAATACCAAAAAGTCATGCAGGTGAAAAATTTCAAATGAGTCTACAACACGGTTAAAGTGTGGAAGATAACTTGGTTCTAAAGATAAAAATCATCGAAAAAGAAAGAAGTTTGATAAAGATATTAGTTCTCAAATCATGGAGAACATTTCAAAAGAAACAAATGATGAAGATGATTTTCATAATGAATGTGATGAAAATAATCATGATCATATAGAGAATAATGAGATTTCCATTAACTATATCTATGATGAAAAAATATAAGAAGAAATAAAATAAATGATAATGATGAAATATTATCATTCTCTATATCCAAGAAAATTGAAAATAATAACGAAGATCCAAAACAAATGTCAGTGTTAGAGTGTAAAAAAATATGATTGGATAAAATGGAAAGAAACCATGCAAATAGATTAGACTAATTGAATAAAACAAAAGTTTGGATCCAACGTTCAAACTCTTATATTGCTAAACCAGTTGGATACAAATGAGTTTTTGTGCGAAAAAGAAATGAAAACAATGAGGTTACAAGATATAAGGCACGTCTTGTCGCACAAGGGTTTTCTCAAAAACTTGGAATTGATTATGAGGAAACATATTCCCATGTTATGGATGCAATCACATTTAGATATTTGATGAGTTTAATTGCATCCAAATATTTAGATATGTGCCTTATGGATGTGGTTGTAGTATACCTATATGGATCTTTGGAAAATGATATATACATGAAAATCCCTCAAGGATTAAGAATGCCAAAAACATCAAACTCAAAGCCTAAAGAAATGTGTGCAATCAAACTGCAACGATCTTTATATGGGTTGAAATAATCTGGACGTATGTGGTACAATCGTCTAAGTGAATATCTATTAAAATGGGATTTATAAATAACCATATTTTTCTTTGTGTATTTATTCAGAAAACAATAAGTGGATTTGTGATTATAGCTGTTTATGTTGATGATCTGAATATAATTGATACCTCAAAGGAGATTGAAAATGCTCGAAATTATCTGAAAGAGGAATTTGAAATGAAAGACCTTGTACAAGCAAAATTTTGTCTTGGTTTACAGATAGAGCATTTAGAAAATGGTTTATTCGTACATCAATTGAATTATAGAAATAGAGTATTAAAACATTTTAAAATGGATAAAGCAAATCCATTAAGTACTCCAATGGTATGTAAATCTATAAATGTTGAAAAGGATCCATTTCGTTCTTGTGAAGAAAATGAAGATATACTTGGACCAAATGTACTATATATGAGTACAATAGGGGTTCTCTTGTATCTAGAAAATTGCACTTGTCTTGATATAGATTTGCTACTAATCTCTTGTCACGATATAATTCATCCCCTACATATCGCCATTGGATATGGATTAAACATATCTTTCGATATTTACAAGGAACGATTGATTTAGGATTATTTTATTCTAGATATTCCAATCGTGAGTTAATTGGTTTTGTAGATGCAAGTTATTTATCAGATCCTCATAAAGCTATATCACAAACAAGATGTGTTTTCACAATTGGAGGCATGACAATATCATGGTGTTCACAAAAACAAACACTAGTTGCAACATCTTCAAATCATGCTGAAGTCATAGCACTTCATGAAGCAATTAGAAAATGTGTGTGGCTCAAAGCTTTAACTCGACACATACAAGAGATATTTGGATTATCAACTAATATCAATCCAACAATACTATATGAAGATAATGTCGCATGTGTTGCTCAAACAAAAGAAGGATATATCAAAAGTGACATAACAAAGCATATCCCTCCAAAATATTTTACGTATACTCAAAAGCTCGAGAAGAAAAAAGAAATTGATGTTCAATACATCTGATCATGCAAAAATGTAGCCGACTTATTCACAAAGCCCCCCTACTTCAACATTGAAAAAACACATTCGGAATATCGGGATGTTTCACCTTCGAACCTTGTGAATAAACAGAGTTGAAAAATCGAGGAAGAATTTTTTATGGCTGCACTCTTTTTTCCTCATCATGGTTTTTATCTCAAAACATTTTTCAATGATAAGATTTTTAACGAGATAATCAATACACATTTAAAAAAGAATATTAAAATTGCATATATTTTTTATTCAAATTAATTACAAAGTTTTGTCTATAAATAAACAACTCCTTATCCTTACAAAAACACAAAAAAAAATCAGAAATATAATCTCATCCTCTCCCCTCCTCTACTCGTATCCTCTTCTCTTGTAATATATATTATATTATATATATTATAATATTATATAAATATATAATTATATATATAATATACATACATAACGTTTACATCTACTTTTAGTGTATATATATATATTAATATACACACATATTAATATATCAATATATAAGGGTTAATTTCAAAAATACCCTCGTAGAACTAAAACACTTCAAAAATATCCTTTCCAAAAAGAAAAAATTTTTAACTTCAAAAATACCCTTATAAATGTTAATATTTCCAAAATACCCCTGTGACCTTACGACCCAGTTCTACCCAGCGACCCAGTTCGACCCTGCGACCCTTGTCCCTCTACGAACATTGGACCCCTGCGACCCTTGTCCCTCTGCGAACATTGGACCCCTGTGACCCTTGTCCCTCTGCGACCCTTGTCCCTCTGCGACCCTTGTTCCTCTACGAACCTTGGACCCCTGCGACCCTTATTCCTCTGCGACCCTTAGACTCCTGCGACCTTTGTTCCTCTGCGACCCTTGGACCCCTGCGACATTTGGACCCCTGCAACCCTTGTCCCTCTGCGACCTTTGGACCCCTACGACCCTTGTTCCTCTGCGACCTTTGGACCCCTACGACCCTTGTCCCTCTAACACTCTTGTTACAATAATACTAAATCCACCAAACAATGATACTAACAATATAGTCAAAATAATTTATTATTTACAAATTATTTACAAATAATATGAATAATTTTAAAAATAATTACAATATACAAAGTTTAATTATCCATTCCTAAAATTATGTTACAAATAAACTGTTAAAAAAAGAACAAAGTACCAAATTACATCTTCCATAATCAACGAGTAAACATTTTTTTAGACCCTTGGACCGTGCGACCCTTTTCCCCTCCGACCCTTGTCTCCATTCGACCCTTACCTCTACGACCACTTGGACCACTGCGACCCTTATCTCCCTTCGACCCTTGTACCTCTGCGACCCTTGTACCTCTGCGACCCTTTGTCCCTCTACGACCCTTGGACCCCTGCGCCCTTGTCTCCCTCGCAGGGTCAAGGGTCACAGGGTCAAGGGTCGAATGGGTAAAAGGTTCGCAAGGGACAAATGGTGCGACCCTTGCGACCCTTTACGCTTTATTATTTAAAAATAATATGAATAATTTTTTAAAAAATTACAATGTACAAAGTTGAATTATCCATTCCCAAAATTATGTTACAAATAAACTGTTAAAAAAAGAACAAGTTGAATCAACGAGTAAACATTTTTTTAGACCCTTGGACCGTGCGACCCTTGTACCCTCTGCGACCCTTATACCCTCTACGACCTTGGTCCCTCTGCGACCCTTGTCTCCCTTCGATCCTTGGACCGTGCGACCCTTTGTCCCTTGCGACCCTTGGACCCTCTGCGATCCTTATTACAATAATAGTAAATCCACAAAAATATCGATTCTAACAATAATACATTCTATTGAATAATAGTAAAAAAACAACCAAATACAAACATGAATTTTGTTGTTCAAATGAGCTTCAAAGCAATCAAAATACAACGGAATTCAATCTATGAAGATTATAGGGACAAGAAGTAAACAAGGTACATCATCAAGAACGGTGTACAGTTCGACTTTGAGGGTACAACCCACGTTAAATCCATTATCATGACAAAACTTTGTCCAACCCCTGGTGATGCTAGCGCCACCGCGTTTCACGGGCCTTAGATCTGCCTCCCAAATGTCTGTGTAATTGGTTATCAGCTCAACCTTATATCGTCTACCGCAAAGACCATTCAACCTCGCAAACTGTATCAGAAATGTCTGCGATAACCGAATAATTTTACAACAACGCCAAACTAATGCATATACGGCTTGATTTGATGAATCGAATAAATCGGTTTGAGTTCACTTACCACTGCATCTACGACCAGATTTGAACGCGTGACTAGTACCGTGAAAATCCTCTCACCAGAAGAAGATGACCCTGACATCGAATCGTCGGCACCAGTCGTTTACATTTTCGACAAGATGATGATGATGATGATGAGAGTTAGAGAGAGAGAGTGTGTGTCGTTATTAGAAAAAGGAAACGACTGGAATACGAAAAGACATGACCCTGACATCGAATCGACGTCAGATGGAATTCGAAAAGTTATTTCAAATTTTGGTGAAAAGTTCGGCGGGAATTCTGGTGAAAATGAAAAAATGTCAAAAACCAATCAAATGAGGGTTGCATGGGTCGTACAAGGGTCATATGTGGTCGCATGAGTCGTACCAGGGTCATATGTGGTCGCATTAGACGTTCATGGGTCATATGTGGTCGCATGAGTCGCATAGGTCGCATGAGTCGTCCATGGGTCATATGTGGTCGCATGAGTGGTACAAGGGTCATATGTGGTCGCATTAGACGTCTATGGGTCATATGTGGTCGCGTGAGTCGCATAGGTCGCATGAGTCGTCCATGGGTCATATGTGGTCGCATGAGTCGTCCATGGGTCATATGTGGTCATATAGGGTCGCATGGGTCGTGCAAGGGTCTTATGTGGTCGCATTACACGTCCATGGGTCATGTTTGGTCGCATGAGTCGTCCATGGGTCATATGTGATCATATTGGGTCGCATGAGTCGTACAAGGGTTATGTGTGATCTGAGTCGTACAAGGGTTATGTGTGATCACATGAGTCGTACATCGGTCATGTGTGGTCACATGAGTCGTATAAGGGTCATACGTGGTCGCATGCGTCGGATGGGTTCCCGTTTAAACCTGATTCTAATTTAATCCGATTGAGCATCGCATAACGGGTCATATTGGGTCATAATCTTACGAACAATAGATGCAAAATAAGACATTTTCAACGTTTAAATATTGATTACATAAGGTCTCAAAGGTTACAAATGTCACAAAAGTTACATAAGGTTACATAAGGTCTCAAAGGTCACAACGTTAAAAAAAAGGCAAGAAAATGGTTGAAGAAGAAGACAAAGGCAAAAAGAAGTTCGAGAAAAAAAAGGAAACAAAAAAGGTCAAATTTGCTGAATTTAAAGACACATTGCAGCCCTTCCCCGCAAGAAGAGTCGTGTGTGACTCAACGCCTTCTCCAATTTGACCTCCAACCGTGACCTTAGGTAACGCGGATACAGCTTGATGTCTGAGTCCGCCGATTACCAAGACCTTATGTAGTGCATATACATCACAAAGTCCTCCATCCACGTTGTAAGTACTTGTGTGTATCTGCATACAGACTGAGTCCGACAATTACCAAGACATTGAATAACAAATAGACAACACGATGCCCTGGGTCGACCATGTGACCTTAACGGTCACAAAGGTAACAAGGATTTTTCAGAGAATTCAGGGTTAGATGTTAGAAATCGCCTTTTTGAGAGAATGAAAGACTCGAAATAGGGTTAGATGTTAGAAATCGCCCTTTTGAGAGAATGAAAGACTCAAAACAAGAGATGATTTGGTGCTTGCTTGTTGTAGCTTTTCGGTTTTTCCTCCTCTATTTATAACGAAAAATAAACGGACTCCTAAAATTCCAGAAAGACACTAAATACAAAAAATGACCAAGGTGCATGTATTGACCACATTAAAGTGTATACGATATACATGTACAAGGGCATAAAAGTAATTTTTGTAATTAGGTCTAATCTTCTTTTTTTGTACATATAGCCGTTTAGGCTGATTCTAATGAAGAATTACAATTCACTTTCACAATTCAGAATTATCATGGTATCAGAGCTGATCAAGTCTAACGACAACCCTAAAATTTGAATCTCTCGATCGGCCCTCCTCCCATCCTCTTCAAGCCGTCGCCGCTCCTCCTCTCGTCCTCTTTGGCCGCCGTTCACCCTCTTTTTTTTCTTCTCCCTGGCCGTCGTCCTAGCCCTCACAAAAAGCCTCCAACCGAAATCAGGTCTCACCTCGCGCCTCGCCTCTCGCCTCCTCGTGCCTTGCCTCGCGCCTCGCCTCTCGCCTAGCGTCGCGCCTCTCGTCTCTCGTCTCGCGCCTCGCCTCTTGCCTTGCGCCTCTTGTCTTGCGCCTCTAGCCTTTCTCAGCCGCCTCCATCCCCTCCTCCACCAATGGCCGGCCAAACCAGTAACCCTACCGTTCGTCTCTTCGATGCGGCCGCAACTTTTGATACACAACATCCGCTCAACACTCTTCTCACGGTGAACATGACCAATATTACCAAGCTGACGCCGACCAACTTCCTCACGTGGAATGTTCAGGTTCGAGCCCTCTTTGAAGGACACAGTCTCCGATGCTTCATCGAGGATAATTCCATTGTTCCTCCGGCCAAGATCTACCGCGATGGTGTGTCCGTTGACAACCCTAATTTCCAGCCATGGAAGCAATAAGATCGTCTCCTCTTCTCAACCCTCTTTGGAGCCATATCGGTCTCCCTTCAGCCTCTCATTGCACGCGCCCCTTCCACCTATTAGGCGTGGAAGACACTCGCCAACACCTATGGCAAAGCGTCTCGCGGTCATCTTTTTCAACTTCGTGACAAAATCAAACGGTGCTCCAAGGGATCTCAATCGATTGATGAATACTTGCGTGCAATCACGACCACTGCTGATGAACTTGCCCTATTAGGGAAACCGCTGGATCACGAAGATCTCCTCGATGCAATTCTAGACGGCCTTCCCGAGGAGTACAAGCCAATTATGGATGCAATCCGAGCGAAGGATACTGCTGCATCCGTTGAAGAAGTTCATGAAAAGCTTCTAAATCATGAAGGCCAAATTGGCTACTGCTGAACTGCATCCTCTCTTGGCCGTTGCTCCCATCACAGCCAACCCCACGGCCGCACGCTCACAGAATTGGTTCCGCCCGAATTCTCGCTCGTTCGGCTCCTTCAATTGGTCTCGCCGTCCTCGTCAGCGTTCACCAATACGTCGTGGCTATCAAGGCCGGTGTCAAGCGTGTGGTGTTCACGGCCACAACGTTCAACGCTGTCCGCGCTTCCGCCTTGTCTCCTCACCCGGTATACTTGAGAACCCGCTGATGCAATCGTGGCAGAATTCTTACAAAACTGGCAGCCACGCCCGCAAGCTCATCATGCTATTGCCTCTACCTATGATGCAAACTCATGGCTCCTAAATAGTGGCGCGTCTCATCACATTACGTCGGATCTCTCCAACCTTGCCATTCACTCTCCTTACCGCGACAACGACGATGTAGTTATCGGTGATGGCAACGGGTTACCCATCACACACACGGGTTCCATCTCTATACCTCTTAACACTAGACCGTTATCTTTACAGAATGTTCTATGTGTGCCTAAGATATGCAAGAATCTTATTTTAGTTCATCAGTTGTGCAAAAATAATGACGTATCCGTTGAATTTTCTCCGTATGATTTGCAGGTGAAGGATCTCAGCACGGGGGCGCAACTTCTGAAAGGAAGCACTAAAGATGGAGTTTATGAGTGGCCCGTCCCATCTAGTACCCCGTCATCTTTTCATGCTTTTCATAGTGCCAAGACCACTTCGTCCGAGTGGCATTCTCGTTTAGGTCATTCGTCGTCTTTCATTTTGAATAAAGTCCTCAAACGTTTTGGACTACCATTGTCTTGGGATCCCCCTCACTTGTTTTGCAATGCTTGTTGTCGTAATAAAAGCCATAAATTGTCATTTTCAACTTCCACTCTTATCACTTCTCGTCCCCTTGAAGTGATCTTTTCCGATGTTTGGACATCTCCTATTTATTCCATTGATGGTTTTAAATACTATGTCCTATTCGTAGATCACTATACACGTTATTCATGGTTGTACCCACTCAAAACCAAATCCCAAGTCCGTGACACATTCATTCAATTCAAATCACTTGTTGAAACCAACTTTGAAAAACGCATTTCAACACTTTATTCCGATAACGGGGGTGAATTCATTGCCTTGCGTTCTTTTCTCTCCTCTAATGGCATCTCTCATTACACATCTCCACCACATACTCCCGAACACAATGGCATTTCCGAAAGACGACATAGGCACATCGTAGAAACAGGTCTTTCCCTTCTCACGCATTCCTCCATGCCCCTATCCTATTGGTATTATGCATTTTCCGTAGCGGTTTATCTCATTAACCACCTCCCGACACCTACTCTTAGTATGTCCTCCCCTTACGAGTGTCTTTTCCAACAACCACCAAACTACACTAAGCTTCGAGTCTTTGGATGCCTATGTTACCCATGGTTACGCCCTTATACAGCAAACAAATTAGAACCCAAGTCTGATCCATGTGTCTTCCTAGGGTACTCATCCACCCAAAGTGCGTATGTTTGTCTTGATCCCCTTAGGTCGCGCATATTTGTGTCACGTCATGTTCAATTCTTTGAGTCTGTCTATCCCTTTGCCGACCCTACCAAATTCTTCCCACAAACCAAAATGCCAAAAGACGTTGTCAACCCCCAACCTTGTGTCAGTCCTACACCATCCTTCTCACCGCCACTCATTGCTCCATTGCCGTCTCAGCCCCTAAGCTCGGATCCTTCACCGCAGCAACCCTCGGATATTGTCTCTCGGTCTCCGACTCCTCCAGATGTTGCGCCACCAACATCATCACAGTCTCTTGAGCTCATCATCTTGGACGTGCCACCATAACGTCCTAGAACCAATTCTCACCCGATGGTCACTCGTTCAAAGAGTAATATTAACAAGAACAATAACAGATTTGCTCTTGTTGCTCAGGTAGAAAATGAACCCTCCAATATCACTCAAGCCTTAAAGGATCCTAGATGGCGTGAAGCAATGAATGCTGAGTTACAAGCCTTACATCGCAATCAAACGTGGCAGCTTGTTCCAGCCACTCATGCAAAGAATATTGTTGGTTGCCGATGGGTCTTTCGCATCAAAAGAAAACAAGACGAATCTGTGGAAAGATTCAAAGCTCGACTTGTTGCAAAGGGGTTTCATCAAAGATCGGGCATAGACTATCATGAGACATTCAGCTCGGTTGTAAAGCATACCACCATTCGTGTCATTTTGAGTATTGTTGTCTCCCGCGGATGGTCTCTACGACAACTTGATGTCAATAATGCCTTTCTTCAAGGCCGTCTTTCAGAGGAGGTATACATGTCTCAACCCCCGGGTTTCATTGATCAAAATCAACCTCATCATGTGTGCAGACTTCAGCGAGTAATCTATGGACTTAAACAAGCCCCTCGAGCATGGTATTCGGAGCTTCGCACATTTCTCCTTGCTCGCGGTTTCACAAACTCTCTGGCGGACACCTCCTTGTTTATTCTCAACACAATCGCGCTACAATTGTATGTGCTGGTCTATGTTGATGATATTGTTGTTACAGGCAATTGCGCATCACGGGCACAACAGTTCATTGATGCCCTAGCCGCACGTTTCTCCATCAAAGACTTGGGCCACCTATCATTCTTTCTCGGGGTAGAAGCAACACGGACATCTGATGGCCTACTTTTGACTCAACG
>CM071860.1:12295503-12320726 GCA_036759665.1 Gynandropsis gynandra
TCACTGAGTCGAAGATGGTCATGCAACTACTGCAACCCTTGCTACTCAACCGACTCACTGAGTCGAAGATGTTCATGCAACTCCTGCGACCCTTGCGACCTAACCGACTCACTGACACTCACTCATTTCAAATCAATAAACTATTTTGTGACTCGAAAGCTTGCAAAACTCTAGAAATCGAGCTACTTACACTCATTGACGCCATTGAAGATTGACTCGTGCTCTCTTCGTCACTGCTGCTGCTGATTCTAGCCATTTTCCTTTCTCGCCAACTTCAAATCGATCCCTCTCAAGTTCGACATCACTTATTTCTTTTTTGCTATAAACTTTTAAACAGATTTCACGGTGAAAAATTGTTCGGCTTTCTCGTTTTTTACAGTTTTTCACGTCGAACGTAGATTTTTTCACGTTCGAACATTAAGGACAAGATTGTCTTTTCTTCAATTTGTTTGGATTTAATAATTATTTTAAGAAAGAGTACTTTTAAATGGTTTAACCCTATAAAATATTTCTGATATTCCGCCTATATATAATATATAATATATATACATACCTACATATATATTCATATTATTATATATTTATTAGTTATATGTACGTATACTATATAATAATAATTATATTATATTCATATAATATATATTTTATATATTTTTTTATATATTTAGATATGCATCAATGATTGATAAAATTTTACCGGGATTTTAGTGGCACTAATTATTAATAAATATGCTTTATATCAATTTTATAATTTGTTTATAATTAATGCCACTAAAATTTTACCGTATACTATATTTTAGAGGATTTTAGTGGCACTAGTTATTAACAAGTTATGAAATTGATATATACACAAGGAAGAACCAATCAATTAGTAAGTGAGAACAAAGAAACACCAGGATATTCTACTGATAAACGTGAACACGGCAGGAAGTTTAAAAGTTGGATCAGTATGTACTGATAAGTTGCCACGTGGTATCTGCCTAAACCCTTCTCGTCTTCACCCAGAATCCTTAAACCCTAACTTCTCCGCAACTCTGTTCGACTCGTGATCCACTAGAATGACCGGCCATATTTTAAGTCCATCATGAAATGGTGAATTCGTTCGATTTCCATGGCGATTTCCGGTTTGGGTTTCGTTTGCAGACCCCATTTCCCAATTCGTTCTCGTCTGGTTTACTGCTTAGCGAAGGTGTGACCCTTTTGCTGCATTTAAGAATACAGTTCTGTTTTCGGATGTACTCTGTGTTTTTTTTCTTAATTGTTCATTGGCTTACAGTTTCGGTTCATTTCCGTTGCTGCTGCGATTAAGACAATTGATGAGCCAGATGCTTTTGACAAGGACACCGCTCGTTATAACAAGGGTTCTGATAGAACAAGTAAGTCAGACATCATGATTTCTTTTTTGAGTAATTGTCACACTACTACTCTTCTGAGTGAAAATCAATGTGTTGAACAACAATTGTCTGGAGTTTTTTTGTCATGATTTGGTAGTGTTGAGTGTTTCTTTGCATTATAGGGCATGAAGGGAGTGGTACGGTACCAGAGTGGAAGAAATTGAACTCAAAAGACCTTGGAATAAGCACTTCTATGATTGCAAAACCCACAAGACAAGTGCTTAATGGCCTTAAAAGAAAAGGTTAATGGTTTATCTTTAAGCCTGGAGTTTCTCATGGTAAATTTCCAAAACTTTATCCAGCATTTGATCATAGCGGCTTCGATTTTTATACGTTCAGGGTATGAGGTTTACCTCGTGGGAGGCTGTGTACGAGATCTTATTTTGAAGAGGACACCAAAAGACTTTGATATAATCACTACTGCCGAACTTAGGGAGGTTAGTATTATTTCTTTTCATATCTTTGTTATCTCAACGAGTTACACTTCCATCTGAATTCAGAAATGATTCTTTTACTCATGGTGTTTAGGTAGTCCGGATTTTTTCAAGAAGTGAAATTGTTGGAAAAAGATTTCCCATCTGTCACGTGCACGTCGGGGATCATATAATAGAGGTTTTCCCAACTAATTGTTTTACTTTTAAGTACCAATATACTTTTAACGGGGAAAAAGTAATTAATTACAACAAGTTTCTCGATGTTTTTCTCCCATTTTATGTTTCTTTGATTTATATTCTGTTTGTGTAGGTTTCGAGTTTTAGTACCTCAGCACGCAACTCGCATAGAAACATGAAAACTGAGGTTGGAGAAGCAAGCTGGTCAGACGACAAGGACTGCCTCCGTTTCAATAATTGTTTGCAGCGTGATTTTACTATTAATGGGTATCTTATTAATCCTTAAATGATTCATTACCTTTCATAAAAAAAGATGAATCTCACTCGCTCCATATTTCCTCAATTGATCAATTTGTAGATCTTTCATCACATAATTTATGTGTTTTTGTTTCTGCTTTTGGTCTCAGGTTGATGTTTGATCCGTATAACAAAGTTGTGTATGACTATCTGGGAGGAATAGAAGATATTAAAAAAGCTAAAGTGTGAATGTATTCTATTAAAGTATACTTTGTGTCATTCCAATCATTTGTTTGCGTTATATATTTATTCTGATTGAGACTCTGTGATTGCAGGTTCGGACAGTGTTTCATGCTGGAACATCCTTTCAAGAGGACTGCGGTGAGTTTGTGAAAGAAGAACAATAATTTGTACTTGAACCTGTTTAAGATTCCATATATAGGATGCTAACATGCATAAAGTTTTGCAGCTCGGATTCTTCGTGCGATTAGGATTGCGGCTCGTCTAGGTTTTAGGATTTCCAAGGATACAGCTCCTTTCGTTAAGAACCTCTCTTTCCTATTGCAACGACTTGACAAGGTAAGAATATACTTTTTGCTTTGTTTCTGATTGCTATCATGATATTGTCTTTGAAAATAACTCTGTAGAAATTGTTAGGGAAGAATTATGATGGAAATGAACTTCATGTTGGCATATGGGTCAGCAGAAGCTTCGTTGCGATTGTTGTGGAGATTTGGGATCCTAGAAATTCTTCTACCCATTCAGGTAATTTCCAATCAAACACTCCCTGGTCACTTGTTGGCTTGTCTTAGATTCCACGTGTCTATCTAATTCTATTTCACAGGCAGCATATTTTGTCCGCAGTGGTTTCAAAAGGCGTGACAAGAGGTCGAATATGCTGTTGGTAATCCCTTTGACCCGATTGTACTATTTTTCCTGCTTTACTATTGTAAACATTGTAAGAAATGTTTGTTTGCTAATCAGTAGTGTTATACTCTGTCTTTTGCTGGAAATGTGTACCATAGAACTGATGTATTGTTTCTAATACTTCTTTATGCAGTCTCTCTTCTCCAATTTGGATAAGCTTTTGGCGCCTGATAGACCTTGCCACAGCAGTCTATGGTGAGATCTACTATTGAGTACATTTTTTCGTGACTTTGGGTGATAAATTTGAGAGGGACAATTCATGCAAAGCGAAAATAAAGAAAAAAACTCTACCAATGTTGGCATTAACATTCTCTTTCTGACTACTCCAATTTTGTTGGGGAAATAACAGGGTAGCAATCTTGGCGTTTCACAAAGCACTCGCAGATCAACCTCGAGATCCTTTAGTGGTTGCTGCATTCAGCCTCGCTGTTCACAACGGTGGAGATCTATTGGAAGCTGTAAAAATCAGTAGGAGTATCACTAGGGCACATAACAGAAGCTTTTTCGAGTTACTTGAACCACGGGATCTGGACTTCCAAACCCTAATGGATGAGGTCATGGATCTTGATGCATATGTCAAAGAAGCTTTAAGACAGATGACCGATGAGTATTATGTCTCTAAAGCAATGGCCACATATCCACAAGCACCTTATTCAGATCTGGTATGTGCTTTCCTTCTCGGGAAATACATTCTCCGCCTTCCTTTCTTTGAAATGATTGCCATGACCACCCCTTATAGAGGGTCTTGATGAATTTGGCCTATACATTTCTCTCTTGTTCTATGTTTAATTATAGAAAATTCACCATTTGATGAAAATGTAATGGATTATGTGTAGGTGTTTATACCGTTGCACTTGTATATGAGAACAGACAGAATTTTCCAATGTGTGAAAGATGAGAGGGAGAAAGCATTTGTGGGTAAGAAAGGAAGTAAGATTGACTATGACTTCCTATCTCAGGGGAACCTCCCAGAAGTTCGACATGTATTTGCAAGGGTCGTCTTTGACACTGTCTTTCCTTTAGACCTAAGTCAAGAACCACTTGGGGATGGCTGAGTTCAAACTGAGTTTTGGTTAGAAAGGCAAACCAATGTACGATGTCATCCATGTCAGGAAGCTGAGTTTTTCATTTGTTATCATGTTGGTCTGGTTGGTTTTTTAGGACATTCCTTGTAACTTCATGACTTATAGCGATGGTAATAGTTATTAAAATTCGAATATGTATAACGATTTAAATCTGTAAAACACAGGTTTTTTAAATTAGGTTATACTCAATTTTAATTAAACGACAAAATTCTAATTTTTAAGTATTTGTATATAATTTAAATTATTCGTAATTGTGATTGTGAGTATTCATATATGCAATTCCATATTGATATATAAAAATATCACAAAAATTGTGACGCCAATTAGAGTTGTAGTCTGAGTTTAATGTCTCTTTTAGGTTTAATTCATTTTAATTTCATCTTTCTAACCATAAAATGTCGATTAAAGATTATATTATGTGGTTTTAAAGTTTTGTTTTTCGATAGTTTATCCAGTTTGTTTTTATCTTTTTATTTTATTTTATTTATATTTTTTTAACTGATTCAGTTTCATTTGGGTTAGTTTTGTTTTTGTCAGTTCAAAAAAAAAAAAGAAAAAACCACAACAAATACAAAAAAGAATAAAAGAAAAGGAAAAAAATGGTAAAAAATAAAAATAGTCCCTAGATAAAAATAGAAACAAATTTTAGTTAGAAATAGCAATATCATATATTAAAAAAATTTATTTTAAGTGTCGACATTATACACTTGTAACATCAAGATTTAGTTTAAGCGCAGAAACTAACTTCGAGTTTAATTTTTCGTTATGAACTAAATCGAAGAGGATAAACTGAGAAAATGATAAGCGAGTGAGCGAGAAAAATTGAGCGAAACACTTTTTTTGAGATATTGTGAGGTTCGTTCATCTTATTTTTCTTTTATCTTTTCTTTGTAAACTTTCAAAATGTCTAGTTCTTGTAGTCAGCGATGAACCCGCTTACGTTGAGAGAGTCGTTTCGATATATTTGTTCATGAACGAATTCAGGCGCGAGAAAAAAACTTCAACCAATGACTTGATCGAATGGAGGAAGCAATACATGGGAATTGCCAAGAGCAACAATGCAGAAGGCCATCCACAACTCGTAATTCATGCCATATAAAATATGGATGGGGATGAATATACTGAGGTGCTAGAAAAAGAGTATAATCATCTCGTGAGAAACAATCAATGCGCACAAGCATCAAGATTGAAATTCTTACGTTCATTGGGAGGAGGGATCACAAAGCTTATTTGAAGTGGGAACGTAAGACGGAGATGGTTTTCGAATGTCGTCGTTATTCTGAATTCAAGAAGGTGAAACTAGTAGCTAAGTTCAGCGACTACGCACTGACGTGGTGGAATCAACTCATATATTCTTGAAGGCGTCTTGAAGAGCGTGCAGTCGACACTTGGGACGAGATATGCACCCTCATACAATGTCAATTTGTAATGTCTCACCATCATTGGGAGGTCCATCAACCACTACTAGAAATTTTTAATTTAGAAAAGGAATTTTCCGACGAAAATTTTAGGTTCGTCCCTAAATTTGGAAGGATTTTAATTCGTCTGTAAGTTGTAAACAAACTTCTTTCACTCCATAATTTTCGGATGGATTAAGGATGCACCATTAATCCGTCTCTAATTTTCGGGATGAATTAGTAACAGATTCTATAAAATTTTATATTTTTATTTTTATGGAAAATTTAAAAATTAAAAGAATAAATAAAAAATGGAAAATTATAGAATTTATCTTTGATCCATCTGGAGTTATGGACGAATTTTGTTAATCTTTATAGACTTATGGACGATTTTTTTAATTCGTCTAGAATTAGGAAATTTAAGAATATATATTGAGTCAGAAAGAAAGAAGAAGAATGAACAATAGAAAGAAGAAAAAAATAAGATGAAGAAAAAGAAAGAGAGAAGAGGAGGGGAGGAGGAGGCGACAACGACAGAGGAGGCAGGGGCGACAATGGCGGAGGAGGATACGGCTGTGATGGCGAAAGAGGAGGAGTTTTTTTTTTAATTTTTTGATATTTTATATTCTATTTTTTACATTTCGTAAAACTTTTATTGACGGAGCTATCCGTTCAATTTTTTTTTGTATTTTTCTTTAATTTTCCGGACGGAAAAATCTATTTGGATTTAAAAAACAATACAGACGTTCCAGACAGATTTAGCCGTCCGGAATTTTGGATGGATATTAATTAGCGACTTTCATTTATAGACGAAAAAAATCTTTCCAGAAAATGTATAGAAATCTTTTTCCAGACGAATTAGAGACAGATTGGTCTTCCGAAAATCCAGTATTTCTAGTAGTGAACATTGGAGATGATTGGTGCAAGGTAATAATAGCTTCAAAGATCACTACAAAGATATGAACTTTCTAATCGGTAGATGAAAATGGATCGATTTCTGAAAAGCCTTAAAGATCGAGAAGCAACTCAGGAGAAAGGGCAAAGCATTCCAAAGGTACGATAATTCCTTTAACTATCGGGCCGAAACCAATCGGTGTAATAAACCGAACACGAGATGGAGCAAAAGGTGGAGGCTTCATGACCCATACCATCTGCTCCTACCGAGACATCATTATGAAACCATGATACTCACTATTTCAAGTGTCAAATTGGGAAAAACTTTTCTCGGGGTTATCCGAATAAAAAGACCATGATCATACAAGTTGATGCAGGATCGAGACAACATTTGAATATGAAGAGATGTCGAATCAAAGATGTCTATTTCAGATGAAGAGTTTGAGGAGTACGAGGCTGTAAAGGATGAGTTACTAGTAGCATATCGAGCGTTAAATCTACAAGCTAAAGAGGAAGCCATCGTACAAAGGAAAAATATCTTCTACACTGATGGGCTTGTGTAGAACAAGGTATGTAATATCATAGTGGATTGAAGTAGAACGTGTAGCACATCGCTTGTAGAAAGTTTGGATTGAACACTACGACGCATCCTAAACCCTACTAGTTATAGTGGCAAATAGACAACGGAAGCCAAGGTCCATCGTCACGTGATGGTCGAGTTTAGCATTAGGAAGTATGCGGATAAAGTATTGTGTGATGTCATCCCAATACAAGCGGGTCACCTCATGTTGGGACTATTCGATATTCGAGGATAACACGACAGGTTCAACAACAAGTATTCCTTTGATTTTAAAAGATGACAAATTTACCTTGCTCTACTCACACCCAAGGAGTTATCAAATCGTGAAGTTAAGGTGATTGACATTCATACTAATATTTTCAAGTACTCTTGGAGACCACTATGGAAAACCCTAAAGACAGACTGAGACTTACTATAGAGATCTGACACATCAAGTAATGGAAAATGCAACATGAGCAACACACTTTTGGAGAATATTTTTGTGGTAACTCCAACACCCGAGGCTAAATTTGTCTTGATCCATGGTTTTACTTGTACCATCATGTCAACAACCATAAGAACATGAGTAAATATTTCGATAAGATGAAATCAAGATTTAAGTCATGTTTCAGAGTTAGAAACTCACCCTCACCCCAAGTTCCGAGCATGACACTCGAGTTTGATGTATTTGTACAACTTGTAATGGCTATAATGACAATCCATGGAATGAGAATTTTACAACTTTATACAAAGGATCAGGTCATAGATCCACCATGGATCATACAAAGGTCGATCACGAGGGTCAAAGCAAAGGAGCTTAGGAATACGCTCACTCAAATGGATGTGGAAGGACAACCAATGGATGGACGATGACGAAAATAAATGTTGAGTCAAGACCACAAGGTTCACTAACAAGGAGAAGAGACCGAGAGGAACAAGAAAAGGATGAGCTTAAGGCATTCGACCTGAGCGGAGAATCGCTCAACCCGAACAAATTCTTTGGAAAAATAGAGAACTTGGAGGATTTGGCCGCTTGAATCAAACATAACACAGCTCGATCGAGCATAGGAGGACTCGATCGAGTATAAGAGTTACTCAGTCGAATGTATTTAAGTGTTGTAGATTTTAGGTTAAAGAGTTATGCTTGCTTGCATTATAAAAAAACAGTCTGTTTGCAACGGACGAATCAACGGATCATTTCCGTTGTTACGATCCGTTGACCTTCCGATAGAAAACCCTAAAAAATGGCCAACGGACATCCATTGCCAATTGTAACGGATGTGTGTTGGTATTGGCAACAGATACCTATTGAAAGTGGTAATTTTGAGGATTGCCGTTGGAATATTTTCACGTGACGTTGCAACGGACATCCGTTAATGATTCCAGTGGATATCCGTTGAAAAAACACTATTTAATGATCAATATCAAGGTTTCAGCATCAAACCATCAACAAAAAATATATTTTCAACAAAATGTCGTCTTCTTCAAATAGAGATATATATAGATCGAGAGAGTGGATGTATAGAAGAAAAGATTTTATAACCGATGAAATTACGAAAGAATTCTTATACGGATTGGAGTAATTCATGAGTTTTGCATAGATGCAACCTTTGTGTCAAGAACGCGAGACAATGTTATGTCCATGCAAAATATGTAAAACCATAAAGTATCGAAGTCTAGAAATTGTTTGCAAACATCTTTACAAGGTGGGTTTTGTAGAGAATTACAAAATTTGGTTATTTAATGGGTAAAATTGTGGTGTTAGAGATATTATGCAAGAAGCGCAAATAGAAGAAATGAAGAAGTTATTTATGAAGCATCAACGACCAATCCATATGTGGAAATGATGTCAGATGCTTTTCCTGGAGTTGTTAATGATGAACAACCGCACGAAGATATGTCGAACATCGAGGCACGCCGATTTTCAACCTATTGGATTCAGTGAAATAACCTATATATGAGGGTTTTTGTGAAGGTTAATCTCGTTTATCTTTGTCATCAAGATTGATAAATATAAAAATAGACTATAATGTTACTGAAAATTGCATAGATTCATTTTGCAAAACTTTGCGTGAATATTTATTGGAACAAAATCAGGCCCCTGAGACATATTATGAAATAAAGAATATTTTAAAAGGTTTGAGAATGCAACATGAGAAAATTGATGTTTGCTGAAATAGTTGCATGTTGTTTTGGGGAAATGATAAAGACTTGTTGGAATGCAAATTTTGCGGTGCAAGCAGATTTCGGCCATAAAAACCATCTTTACGTAAATATATACCTTACAAAAAAATGTTCTATATGCCTATAGCAAACAGGTTGAGAAGGTTATTTGAATCGAAAAAAACCGTTGTGGCAATGAGATGGCACGTAGAACACTTGACGGGCGAGGGGATAATACAACATCCATCGGATGGTAAGGCTTGGAAAGATTTCAATGAAATATTTCCTAAGTTCGCGTATGAAACAAAAAATATTTATCTTTGCCTGTGCACCGATGGTTTTAGTCCATATGGACAATGTGGAAGTCAATATTCTCTGTGGCCGATGATTTATCTCCTTATAATTTGTCTCCCGATATGTGTTTGAAAAGAGAGGTAATGGTTCTGACGTTGCTGATTCCAGGACCAGAATATCCGAAGAAAAATTTGATGTTTTTTTGCAGCCTTAATTCATGAATTAAGACATCTGTGGAACGAAGGAATTCTTACTTATGATGTTACATTGAAAGCGGTCTTATTGTGGACAATTAGCGACTTTCTTGCATTTGCAATGTTATCTGGATGGAGCGCGCATGGGAGATTAGCATGTCCATATTGTATGGAGGATACAGATTCATTTCGACTAGTACATGGTAAGAAACCATGTTGGTTTGATTATCATAGAAGTTTTCTTCTTCGTGGACATGCTTTTCGGAAAGATAAAAAATATTTTCGAAAGAACGTGGTACAAAAAGAAAAGGCACCATGCATGCAAACCGAAACGCAAATCCTTTACGAAAGATTGATCACAATGGATGATTTACAAGAATCGGTAGAATGCGGTGGAGATCGTGGGCATCGTAAACCAAAAAGCCAAGGTGAATGACATAACTGGTATAAATATAGTATCTTTTAGGAACTACCATATTGGAAATCATTAATATTACGTCATGATTTAGATATTATGCATATCGAAAAGAACTTTTTCGATAACATCATCAATACTATTTTGAATGTGGGAGGTAAAACTAAGGATAATGTACAATCAAGAAAAGATTTAAAGACAATGTGTCGAAGACCTGAGTCGGAATTAAGAGATGGGAGGTCATCTATCCCGGTATTCAGATTGTGTGGACCCGAGAGAACAACATTATTAAGGTGATTAAAAAAAGACGTTAAGTTTTCAGATAGATATGCATCGAACATTGCTCGGTGTGTGGATATTGTTGGTTCGAGGTTGATCGGATTGAAAAGTCACGATTGTCACGTTTTCATGCAGCGACTCATTCCAATTGTATTTGATGAGCTCTTACCACAAAATTTTCACGATGTGTTATGTGAAATTAGCAAATTTTTCAGAGATATATGCTCAAGGAATTTAAAAAGGGATGACTTGGAATTAATGAAAAACAATATCTTTGAAGTATTATGTTCATTGGAAAAAGATTTTCCGCCTTCATTCTTCGATGTCATGGAACATTTGCCAATACATTTACGAGATGAGACAATATTCTATGGGTCAGTTCAATTCAGATGGATGTATCCTTTCGAAAGATTTTGATTTCATTTAAAGAAAAAAAGCAAAAAAAAAGCAATGGTTGAAGGATCTATTGTTAAACAATACTTGTTGGAAGAAATCACATATTTCAGCACATTTTATTTTGAGTCGCATATTCAGACGAAAGAAAGACATGCACAAACTATCTATATCAATATAATCTGCAGTTTGACACAATGCCTGAGATGTTTACATCGATTGGACGCACAAGATATTTTATAAAGAAGTAATTGGTACATATCCTCATCTAAACGCAGACGAACTCACAGAAATGAAAGTTCAACATTATGGTTCGTGGTTGAGAGATTACGTAAGTACTCATGTACACGTCTTATATATATATTAAAATTAATTGCATTATTGTAAAGTATTCATTTGTTTTTTTATGTTATAAAGGTAAAATATTCTGATGAAAGACTTCAAATGGGGTTAAACGATTTGGCTAATGGTTCTGCACGAAATGTTATGTGTTGGCCAATTCAGCTACACTTTCCACACGTATGAACACGGAAAACATAGAAGCACATACAATTACGAAATTTCCGTTAATAGTGAAATAGAGGATGATAACTTCTACGATATTTTGCACTAAATCCTACAGGTGGAATATCTCGGTCTCGTTGGGTTGAAGGTAATGCTTTTTAAATGTCAGTTGTTCGACCCAACCTTAGGATGTGGAACAAGAAAAAAACGATGGGAGGAATTAACATCAATCCGGGATGACAATATGGTAAGTATGATCTATTTATCACAATAGATCAAGCATATCAAATGTGTTATGTGCAATATCCGACAACATTGAAACGTCGAAGAGAGGAGTGGTGCGCCGTAGTATAGATAAAGCCATGATGAATTATAAGCAAAGACGAAAAATAAGATCTGTTGCAAACCGATCATCCGCAACCGATTGGATTATTTAATACAGAAAATCGAGAGGAAATTCTCACAAGAACTGACATAGACGGAGAATTCATACGCGATTATGAAGACGTTGAGCCAGAAAATGCAGAAGATGAAAATGATGATGAATTCAATGAACAATTGACGAAAGACTCGCCAATCGAAGAATCTACTGAAGAAGAAATGTAAATACTATAATTTAATATATAAATTATGTGTAAACTTTTTTACCTTCATATAATCTAATTTCAACGATCATCCATTGAGATTGCTAACGGATGCCCGTTGGAATACTAAATCGCCTTCGACACTTGAAAAAATTTCGAAATTTTTCATAATATCAACAGACATCCAATGGTAATTTGTAACGGATACCCCTTACGAGGGAGCTCAACAGACACCGGCTGACACTTTGGCAGCGCCAACGGGCATCCGATACAATTTGTAACGGATGCCCATTATGAAGTGTCATCATGGCTACCTAGGCTACGGATTTTTCTAATGGACATCCATTGCAAATCGTAATGGATGCCCATTGCCCGAGGAGACGTACGATTGTTTTGGCATCCTTACCTCGGGAGTACGCATTTCCAAAAGGCATCGGTTGGAAATTATAACAGATACCCGTTGGAGACACATAATGTCGTATCAATTAATTGCGTCCGTTGAGTGGACGTTTTTCTTCCGACGGGCATCCATTGGTATTTCCAACGGATTCGTGTTGGAAAACTTTTTATATATAACATTGAAAAGTTTCATTTTTAACACAAATCTAAACACCAAATCCTCTCAAATATTACAAAATCCAGCACACACACAAACACTTCTAAACACAACACACAAAATGAAGGCTAGACGATTTATAGGATGTGGTGATATGTTGGCAGGTTCAGCGACAGCCCCGCCCTTGCCTCCACCGCCATCATATCGACCTCCTTCACCAATATCGGCACCATCGATATTTGATGAAGAGGACGATATAGTGGACATCTACGCCTTGATCGATAATTTCGATGAGCGTCCCGCCCTTCCAATTATCGATCCTGATCGTCATGACAGAACGTTATGGTAAGAATTCAAATAATGAATTGAATTTATATTGTTTTAAATTATATATATTATCTAAATATTTCATTTTCATGTGCAAGTTTGATGTGGATGATGTTCTAAAACATACGATAAACAACATCATCCAAAGATTGCTACAGGATCGACTCTATTATTCCTGGTAAGTGACGCCAGGTGTTATACGTCGTCGATAGTGGTGTACTTTCATCGTAAGTTAAATACTATAAAATTTTTATTTAAAATGATTAATTACATTTATTCTAAACTAATTTATTATAATGTATTTTGCAGCGTGCATACAGATGGTAGAAGAAGGATACGTCGCCTATCTACACAGCCTGGATGCACGACATGCAAGCCCGACTGCGCTTGATGATGAACAACGCTAAGCGTAACTACTACAACAAGAATGCCAAACCGACATGGGCAACAGACGAGGTCTTCAACCAACTGGTCCAATATTGGGAGTCTGAGGACTTCAAGACCAAGAACGAGAAGGCCAAGAAATGTCAGTACGACGAGAAGGTTCTCAGAGATTGTCCGCATCGCCATATTTCGGGATCAAAATTATTCCCGAAAAGAAAGAAAGAGTTGGTAAATTTCTTTTAGTTATTATTTAATTTTTTATTTTTTACAATATTTATATAATTATGTTTATGTTACGTAACAGATGCAACGAATATGAAGAAAATTGACTCTTCTTGAGCTGATTGTAGAAACCCACGCCAAGAAAAAACCGATCATCGGGGAAGAGAATGGCAAACCTGAACTCGTCGACCCTCGAACAGAATGGACATCGAAAGTTGTGATAGACACAACAATTATAAGCTTATGGTTCAACTCTCGACAGCTCAATTCTTTACAAAAGGACAAAATTTATTTGGAGGTAAAGAAAAATTTATTGTTTATAATTGGATTAGTAAATAAAATACTTTTTAACTATTCTAACTCTAACTTTTTTTTTTATTTTGTAGTTAGTTAGACCATATACGGGGTGTTTGTACGGTCTCGGTGCGCTTCAGAAGGATATCGTCGAGGACGCCACAATGGTACCCCCTGTGGTACAAGAGAGTTATACGGAAGAACGACGTATCAAGCATCTTGAAACACAACTTCGAGAAACTTGAACAAAGGTGCGACGCATGGACAACGTCATTAAATTGATAACCGGCCGGGCATATGAACCATAACATCAGACGGGGAGACAACGTCACGTCAAGAACCAGTTAAAGATTCGGATGCAACGCCTTCTTCACGAGGTATTTGAGACCACGGGGATGAATTCGACGCCACAAATTTAGATGATATGTAATAGAAATTAGGTTTTTATTTTTTGTAAGAAATTTTTAAAATTAACTAAAGTTTTTTAATTTGTTTTTAATTTTTTTAAATTTTTCTATTTTTTTTTTGTAAAAATCCCAACGGATGTCCGTTGACATTTTTTAAAAATTTTTGAATGGGCATCCGTTGGAATGCCAAATTTTTCCATTTTGTAACGGATGCCCGTTGCCATTTCCTGCCAACGACCAATGAGCATCTGTTGCAAATTTTCAATTCCCGCGCAGTTTTCTTACCAACGGATGGGCAATGGATATCCGTTACAAATTGGTAACGGGCATCCGTTACAAATTTGTAACGGGCATCCGTTGCAGTTTTGTAACGGGCATCCGTTGTATACGTTGTAACGACCATCCATTACAATCTACCAACGGAATTTTCCGTTACTCGTCTATTGGAATTTTGCAACGGATAATATCCATTGTAACCCCGTTGAGAATCGCAACGGATCTCGATTTGCAATGAGTGATTCTCAACGGCTCTCGATCTGTTGTCATCCGTTGGGAATTGCTCATTGCCACGTAATTTTGGCGATTTCCAACATATCCATTAGAAATCGCCTTTTTTTGTAGTGTTGATCAAGTAGTTACACAGCTCGACCGAACCCTTTTAAACCCAACATAATTTTCACGACATGCATGCTAATCAACCTTCATGTCTAGAAAAGAGATGGCACACACGAAAGGTTAAATGGGAGCAACTAAACCCCTTTGTTCCCCATTTGACCAACCTGAACTCCTCAAAGGTCTGAATCTTCACACAAACATAATATTTTCCTCACAATTTACAAGAATAATTTCGTAGGCTCCTATAAGAAGAAAATAAAAGAAAAAATTCTTAGGTGAGATTGTCGATGATGATGCTAGAAGAAAAGACAACATTTGCAACAAAACAAGGCTGAGCAATGAAGATAAAACTTAGGTTCTCATCTTGCAAGAGATGAAGGTAACAGATCGATTTAAGAAATATTTGCATAAAATAGTATTTTTTAATTAAAATTGAAACTTATTTGTGATATTTAATCAAAATTCCAAAAGTCGCAATTGTAATATGTCAATTTCTCTATGTTTAAAATTTATTATTAGTAACGATTACGAGTGATTGTGTTTACATCATTGAATTTCATTCCACTTGCAATCACCAAAAACACAATTATTGTGTCTACAGACGATTAAAACTCCATCAGTCATCGCCTTAATCAATTTATATAATTTTTTATAATATATCATCTTCAACATATATAATTTTATTAAAAATAAGTACTAAATTAATTTATATATAATATTACGATTAGTTATTCTATAAACTGTACATATGATGATAGATTATAAACTAATATATATATAAATCGTATGAGTTTAGAATATCAGTATAAGTTAAAAGAGAATGTACAATACAATGTAATTTTATAATGTATTTCAATATTTAATTGAAAAGATGCGTACAAATAAATTTTTTTAGATGATAGTTAACCTATACTATATACTAAAAGGATTGCAGGTATGAATAGTGTTTATTCGATGATATGGTAGATTTATTACCATTTGATTGATGGAACTGCTACGTCTGTGGTTCATGCTTAATCGGTTGCGTTCGGTGCGGTTAAATCGACCCGACATTCCCATCATTCGATTTCGTCCTTGTGGTTTTTTCGTAACGTGTTAGCATCCTGACGGTTTGGTTTTCTTTTCTTTCTCTGATATTGAAGGGTCGGATCTCCTCACCAACACCGCCCTTTACAAGCCAACCGTTGGATAGACTTTTGTTGTGGTAAATCATAACCATTCACCACCGCTCGCAATGTGTTGCCTCCGAAGAGACTGAGCTCCATTAAGCCAACTATGAACACAAAGGGAATAATCTTTAAAGCGGGGCTCGGGCCGAGATGAAAAAAGAAAAAAAACGAAGAAAAAAATGAGAGAAAGGAGGCGACAGAGGTACACAGCAAGGATAGAAGAAGAACAGAGGAGAGAGGAAGGAGAACAAGGAATAAAGAGAGAAAATCTTGTTTCTTTTTTTTATTTAATTTTATATTTGGTAGAATATCAGAGATACCCTCGTAGGACTAAAGTGCTTCGCGTCTACCCTCGTGAAAATAATTATGAATAGGAAAAAACTGAAGAAAATTCAAATTTGCCCTTAATTTTCGAACGTGAAAAAACACACGTTCTGCAGTTTTGCGACGTAAAAAATGTCAAACCGTGTCAAAATCAAGGAAGACGAACAGATTTTTGACGTGAAAACCTATTTTAAAGTTTAGAGCAAGGAAGAACGAAGTGAATTCAAACTTGAGAGGGATCGATTTGAAGTTGGCAAGAAGAAAAATTCAAGTTGAGACCAAGGAAATGGCTAGAATAAGCATTAGCAGTGAAGAAGAGAGCACGAGTCAATCTTTAATGGCGTCAATAAGTGTAAGTAGATCTATTTCTAGGATTTTGCAGGTTGTCGAGTCGCAAAGTGGTTTATTGATTTGAAATGGGTGTGAGTGTCAGTGAGTTGGTTGAGTCGAAAGGGTCACAAGAGTTGCATGACCATCTTCGACTCAGTGAGTCGATTGAGTCTCAGAGAATCAGTTGGTTCGCAATGGTTGCTTCAGTGTCGCAGGGGGTCCAAGGTTCGTTTGAGTTGCAAGGGTCACTTAATATTATGCCCTGTGGGTCGCTTGAGTCGCATGGGTCAATTGAGTCGCATGGGTCGCTTGAGTATCATTGAGTCGGTTGAGTCTCAATTAGTTGGTTATGTCGCAAGGGTTGATCGAGTCTTATTGAGTCTTAATGGTCGCTTGAGTGTCGCAGCTGGGGTGGACAAATTACCCGAAGAACCCGTCCCAACCCGAAATCCATCCCGAACCCGCGAAAAAGTATCGGAAACCCGTGGGTTCGAGTTCGAGTTCGGGTAACGAAATCTCATTACCCACGGGTTCGGGTTTGGTTATACAGAAATGCCACTAGGTTTATTTCACATTTTTCTCTCTTTCTTTCACTCCTCTCTCTGCCGCTTTCACTCCTCTGTCTCATCTCTTTCACTCCTCTCTCCTTTCTGTCGCTTTCACTCCTCTCTATCATCTCTTTCACCTCTCCATGCCGCCTCTTTTCTCATCTCTTTCACTTCACTGTCATATTATCCAGAACATTGGCATCCAATTAGCAACTAATCAAAATCGAATCATCACATTGTCTCTACATCAGCAAATTTCGTCTCTCCTTCTCTGTCATATTTCGTCTCTCCTTCTTTGTACATCACATTGTATGAACATCAACATCGAAACATCGCATTGTCTGTGCATCGCATTGTCTTTCACTTCACTGTCATATTTTCGTCTCTCCTTCTCCGTTCGTATTTCTCTCCCTCCATCTTTCTCTCTATCCTTGTCTCTCTGTTCGACATAACCAAAGCCAAAGTTAGAAATTCCTCTTTGATAACTACACAGACTACACAGTCGAAGTTCGAGGAACTATCTTCATAAACGTATGCTAAGGAGAAGCATCAAGAACTAGAAGCTAGGGTTGGACACGGGTACCCAGTGCATTTGGCGAGTACCAGAACTGCGAATACCCAAACCCCTTAGTTTCAAGTTCGCGTTGGAATATACCTACCCGTTCGGGTTCAGGTTCCCTAAAAAATCCAGGTACCCGACCCGTGCCCAACCTTATCGCAGAGGGTCCGATGGTCGTTTGAGTCGCATGGGTCGGTTGAGTCGCATGGGTCTTTTGAGTCGGTAGAATTCTAATGTATTCTTAGTTGGTCATTTTACAGGTGGCGCCAAAGCCGAAGCTTGTGTATGAATTCAAGCACATGGACAAAATGCCAAAGATCATCACCAAGTGTTATCCTCACGAGACAATAACAAAGCTGAGAGGAATCTTAGATTAATATGAGTTGCATTACTTCGAAAAGGAGTCACAATTTAGGCATTTATTCCATTTCCAATGTGACTCCACATTGACGAAGGTTCAAATGTCTATCCTACTAAATCACTCTATGATTGTACGAGACAAGAAGGAGTTATGGTTCATCTTAAACGGTGTTCCCATCCGATACTCTATAGTGGAGCACACACTAATTTCTGGATTGAAATGCGGACCATATCCAAAGGATGAGAGTCCAAAAGGGGTGATACATTTAGGCTGAAGAATTTTGGTCGTGGAAAGGTGACCCCCGCACAAGTCAGTGAAAAGCTTGTGAAGGTGAAGAATTTCGACGACCGGATGAGGTTAACAACTTTGATGTTGTTGGCGCATGTTATGGCCCACAAGGATTCATCAGACAACTCTATCAGCCATGATCTCATTGACATGGTTGATGACTTTCGTTCATTCGCGGAAGTATACGAATATTTGGTAAGCTTTATAATACTTTTTATGCATTTATACAATTAGCATTTGATTAATATTAAACTAATATCTTTTTTTATTTGTTTTAGGCGAAAGAGAAAGGATCCGAACCATCGTACCTAGAATTGCTGGAACGTGCGCACGCTAAGAAGTCTGATGATTCGTGGGTAGATTCTAGGGCCAAACGTGTTCACAATGATGTTGAAATAGGGGTGCGATAAGGGCCGGGCTGGCCCGAGCCCGACCCGAGCCCAAAAAAAGCCCGCATTTTTGCGGGACGGGCCAGCCCGGCCCGAAAACGACCGGGCCTAGAATTTACGGCCCGAAACCCGGCCCAACGGCTTTGGGTGGGCTCGGTCCGGGCCTCGGGCCTAAAGAGATAAAAAAATTAAAAAATTTAAACAAGTCTAAAACGCCTAAATTAATCCATATGAATCCAAAATTCACGTTAACAAATTTCGAAATGCTAAACAAATCATTAGTCTAATAGTCTAAAACACACATCAACAAAGATTAAAAAGTATTCCATACAAGTCCATAAATGAAGAAACACAAATACAAACAAATTTGACTTGAATCTCTTGCTCTTCCAGTTTTACAATCAATATGCTTATTGGGTCACGGCGACAAATCCATCGGGGCCGCTCAATATAGAATTTACACATTAGTCAATCAAAGAAACCAAATCAACAATATAAACAATCGTATAATCTCGATAATTTGAATTGAAATGTATAAATTTAACCTTCTTCATCGTAACCAAGTAACCAAGAACGGACAAAAATTAAGGCTTGAACGTTTGAGGGTAAGAGACGCCTTTTGTATTTGTTGAGCACACGCGAGTCAGCGCTGAAAGAAGACTCTGAAGCAACTGTGGTGATCGGAATACTTAGGATATCAGAAGCCATAAGCGCTAACTCAATACTATATGTCTTAGTGTTAGACTTCTAGAACTGCAACACATCCATATCGGTATGATCTTGCGTACATATATTAGGATCACGCATACATTTGTGATATTTTCCTTTTCACTTTTTTGTGTCACATATATGATATATGTGTAAAGTAGAAATTTATTTGTATTCATATCCTTTTAAATTTTCTTAATTTTAATTTTAAAGGAAAATAATTCAAATAAAGTTAATATATATTATAAGTTATATCATAGCATATAATATTTAGGGATTTATATCTTAGAAAAACTATTCTGAACATAAAGAATACACAAAATATAAGAAGAAAAAAAGTTATTAATAAACAAAATAAAAAATATTTAATTACAAATTAATAGCTTATGCACGAGGGAGAGAGAGACATCATGACGAGCTTATGAGACTGAGGGAGGAGAGAGCATTAGGGCTAGGGGTGTAGGGTTTAGGGCGTCACGACGAGGAAGTAGGGGGAGGGAGAGAGCTTCTGAGACTGAGGGAGGAGAGAGCACTAGGGTTAGGGGTGCGGGCCATTTTCGGGCTCAGACAGCCCGCGGGCCGATCCCGGCCCGACCCGAATTTTGCGGGCCAAAATTTTCCGAGCCCGACCCGATTGAAAACGGGCCTATAATTTTTGGCCCAAACCCGTAATTTTTCGGGCCGGGTTCGGATCGGGTTTCGGGCCGGGCTTGAAATTGACATCCCTATGTTGAAAACATGGCAGCGGAACGAGTATACCAAATTCCGCCGGAACACAAACTTTCCTTAGTCAAGAAGAATACAACGAGTTGTATCTCGAGGTAAATTAATGACATTTCAATACAATTTAGCTATTTATAATTGTTATTAAATCTCGATATTTGTTTTACAGCAAGTTACGCCGTACAAAGGTCGCATTTTCGGTCTTGGAGGAATGGCCTAAAAAACATTCAAGTTCCTCCAAAGGTAAAGAAAAAGTATAAGAATACGAGTTTCAGAATACGTTATCAAAAGTTTTCGAGATGCAACAAGAATCCGAAAGGCGAGTGGAAAAGCGCTAAAGGAGGTTGAACGATCACAAAAGAAAGTTGAACAATCAGAAAGGCGAATGAAACAGTTCATGCGCATGATGAAGGCGCAAATACCTAACATCGGTTGGGATGCATTTCAGAACAATGATTCCGAGCAAGACGATTCAGAAATACCTCCAATGGATTAGTAATACAAATGGTACTCATATGCTTTTAATTTAATTATCATTATGTACAAACTTTTAAAATTAATATAATCAAATTTAATTCAATTTTATTTTTTTATTTTAACAAAAATGCGGACGGAAAGGACACTACAAGAAAATTCGGATTTCGGGACTGAATTTGCGGACTGACTAATCCGTCACTAAATTTAGGGACGGATTAGGGACTAATTAAGGACGGATTAAGAAAACCGTCCCAAATCCGTCCCTAAATTTGGGGACCGTTGAGCAGTCCCTAAGTCGTCCGCAATTCGGGACGGAATCGGGACTAAAATTCCTTCGGTCCGAAAATTGCGGACTGCTGAGTCATCCGTCCGCAATTTGCGGACTGCTGAGTCATCCGTCCGCAAATTGCTGACGGTTTAGAGACTACTTTTTTCCGTCCGCAATTTGGGACTTACCGTGAACAAACCGTCCGCAAATTTCGGACGTGTTAGGGACAGTTCGTCGGGAAATATTCATTCCAGTCCGCAATTCGTCCCGAATCGGTCTTAAAATTTTCTATTTAATCTCTTCTCTTTACCCGTTTCTTACACACAAATCTCATATATTTCTCTTTATATATTGTTATCGTTTCTAATTGTAATGGCATTGTCGTCGAGGTCGAATATTTTCATTTCGAGACAATGGATGTATAGAAGAATTGATCCGGAAACTCAAAGTGTATCGAAGGAGTTTGTAGAAGGCCTTACACAGTTTATGACGGTGGCGACAAATCAACAAGTTTATAGAGAAAACGGTAAGTTGGTTTGTCCATGTATAAAATGCAAAAATGAAAAATTCGTTAATGAGAAAACCGTTTGGAATCATCTCTATTTAAGAGGGTTTACTCCAAATTATTTTATTTGGTTATCTCATGGAGAGAATTTTGCACCACGACCGAGGGGTGTTGTGGAACATTTTAGTAGGGGTATCGTAAATCATGAAGTGACTCAGACTTTTCAAGATGTAGAAAACCCTTATGTAGAAATGGTGCAAAATGCGTTCGTTGAAAGAAACGAATATGAAAATATTGAAGAAGATCCGAATGAAGAATCAAAAACTTTTTTTGAAATGTTAGAAAGTGCTAGGCATCCACTCTACGATGGTTGTCGAAGTGGTTTATCACGGTTGTCTTTATCTGCACGGTTAATGAATTTGAAGACAGAAAATAATCTTTCTCAGAACTGCATGGATTCTATATCGCAATTAGTTAGAGATTATTTGCCCGAAGATAATAATGCAGTCGAGTCATATTATGAAACAAAGAAGATGATGAGATCATTGGGTTTATTGCCATATCAAAAGATTGATGTTTGCCAAGACAACTATATGATTTTCTGGAAAGAAACTTCGGACTTGATCAATTGTCGATTTTGTGGAAAAGATCGATTTTATTTTTCAAGAAATGGAAAATCGGTTCCGTTTCGTCGTATGTGGTATTTACCAACTACAGGCAGGATAAAAAGATTGTATCAATCGGAGAAGACTGCAAGTGACATGAGATGGCATGCCGAGCATTCAAGTCCTGACGGAGAATTGTGTCATCCCTCAGATGGTGAGGCGTGGAAACATTTTAACAAGGTATATCCTGATTTTGCAGCTGAGAGTAGAAATGTTTATTTAGGCCTTTGCACTGATGGTTTTAATCCATTCGGGATGTCTGGCAGAAACTATTTGTTGTGGCCAGTTATTATGACACCTAATAATATACCACCAGATATGTGCATGAAACGTGAGTTTTTGTTCTTAACAATATTGATTCCCGGGCCTAATCATCCGAAAAGAAATGCATGAAGCATGAGTTTTTGTTCTTAGCAATATTGATTCCCGGGCCTAATCATCCGAAAAGAAGTTTGGATATATTTCTTCAACCATTAATGAAGAATTGAATGAATTATGGAAGGGAGTTCCAGCGTACGACGTTTCAAGACGACAAAATTTGATAATCTTGACAAGTGAAGAAGAATGTATTATATATCTCTACGATTGATACTAGAAGTCCATAAATTGGTAAGGACTAACTTTGATGACTAATCAGAAACCTGCAAGTGGTTCTCATGCACATGAAACTTATCGATACAATCGATAAGCTAGCCATGACTATACCCGTTGCTAATGACGTTGATCGAATGGCTACCTTTGAAGTATGTGGATGGTTTCATCACCACCTAGTGAATCATTTAGGCATCCATGGGTCCTGGACTCCAATGTCAATATAAGGACATGGGTCCAACTGACATCATCATACATGTTAAGACGTTGTATGGGGTCCAGAGCAGGATGGATAAGTTTCAGTTGTCCAAGGCTCTATTCAATGCCCAGATAACTCCAAACACACACCTATTGGACCCCACGTTCTCAAGATAATAGATCTTGTGGAACAGCTTGAGAACCTTAGGTCAACATTTAGCAAGAGATTGGTGTAGGATGCGATCTACATTCACTTCTCGACACCTTTGTTAACTTTATTTGTAACTACAATATAAATATGTTGGATTTTGAGTCGTGAGTTTTTAAACTTATTGATTGGTTATAAAAATCAATTGCTCGGGGTGTGCCAAAGGTTGTTGAGCCTATAATGGTCGTTGGCTCCTTTTTTAAGAAAAGGAAACGCAAAAATTGGTCTAAGAAGTCATCCTTGGCCAAGGGTGGTTCGACCAAGCCAAGGCAAAGGATGGTGAGGTCAGTCATGTCGATGTGGATTGTTTCTTTTGTAAGAATAAAGGGCACTAGAAGAGGAATTGCAATGAGCATATTGCATCTCTCAAAGGCAAGAAATCAAGTACGAATTTCATGAAAAATGTTTTCATAATTTCTCTTGTTGTTATTGATTAGACTATATGCATATTAGATAATGTCAATAGTTTTAATATCTACAATATATTGCAAGAACTGGGGATCAGTAGAAGGTTGCAGATAGAAGACTTCAATTTACAAGCGGGGAATAGCGCAAGCATTGCAATTTAGTTATAGGAAGTATTTCTCTTTGTATATCTACATGCAAGAAACTTATATTAGAAGACGTTTATTATTTCTAAAATTTGTTTCAAACATAATTTAGATTTCTATATTGAATAGGTGTGGATTTAAAACAATCTTTTTTTATAACATTTGCTCTATTTATCATAATGTTGAATTATTTGTGATGGTTATTTACAACATAGTGTTTATATTTTATGTGATGCAAAAGTTGATTTGATTAATATGCACGTTTCTGACCAAAAGAGAAGAAATGGATGATCGTTTGAATCATACTTTTCTTTGGCATTGTAGGCTCGATCATATAAGGGAGAAACATATAAATTTGTTGCAACGATATGGATATCTAGGGCATCATGATTACGAATTAAACGTAACTTATGAATCTTATCTCCGAGGAAAAATGATCAAATCTCCTTTTACAGGAAAGGAAAACGAGCAACAGAACTCATAGGACTTGTACATACTAATGTATTTGGTCCAACGTAATATGATTATTTTATATAGTATAATTAGTGATTAATAATTTATTGAAATATTAATTGTAAAATAAACTAATTAATATACTTGAATTTTCAGGTATTGACATATTTTTTCGAGATTTATGTGCGAGAAACTTAAGCGTAGATATGGTTCGTAGACTTAAAAGTAACATAGTTACAGTACTATGCAATTTGGAGAAGATTTTCCCACCATCATTCTTTGAAGTTATGGAGCATATGACAGTTCATCTACCACACGAAACTGCATTAGGAGGTCCAGTTCAATTTCATTGGATGTATCCATTCGAGCGATTTATGTTCCATTTGAAGAAAAAAGCCAAACAAAAAGCTCGTCCAGAGGGTTCAATTGTTGAACAATACGTGAATGAGGAGATATCGTTCTTCACTTCTTACTACTTCGAACCACATGTTCAAACGCGAAATAGAAATCCAGACAGATGTTTTGATGGTGGTGTGACATTTTCATATCCAGTACCAGATGTTCCAGATATTTTTTGCGGCGTGGGTCGAACAGCTGGTAAGGCGAAAGAGATATGGCTATCACAACGAGATCTACACATCGCACATACGTATGTTTTACTCAACTGTGAATATCTACGGCCTTTTGAAAGGTAATATCTTATAAATATATAATTCAATTACGTATGCGTACGTATTTTATTTGTAATATTGACATATGTTTCTCACATTTTTCAGGATGTTCGATGATGTATTGAAGAATACATATATGAATATTGATGAATCTCAACTCCAAGAACTTAAAGAAAAAGATTTCTCCACATGGATAAGACAATATGTAAGTGGATGATATATATATATATATATATTATTGTTAAAGGAACATATTTTCATATCGATGATTGTTTCATTTAATGCAGATTGAGATTGGCAATCACCCATTATGGCTACGCGAGCTTGTTAAAGGACCAACTCTAAAAATTATGAGTTGGCCCATGTATTTTACACGTGGTTACAACTTTCATACATACGAGAATGGAAAATTGAAGTCAACTATGAACTATGGTGTATGTGTGAAAGGTGAAAGCTATTGTGAATCGACCGACAAACCAGATTTTTATGGGATTTTAAAAGA
>CM071860.1:12330188-12372517 GCA_036759665.1 Gynandropsis gynandra
ACGCCGAGCGCCTAGGCGGAGTCTAGGCGGTGTCTAGGCAGGCTAGGCGGATTTATATATATATATATATATTATATAATGTAATATTAATCCAAAATTTTAATTTAAAACATTTATAATTATTTAATTGTTTAAAAATACATATAAATAAATAAAATTAAAATAAATAACTAAAATAAATAAGTAAATTTTTAAATTATCTCATTAAACTTTTTCATATTCTTTATTGAAATGTTGTTCATCAGATTCAAACTGTATGTTAATTTCTTCTTCTTCGGAATCAAAATATGATTCATCAAACTCTCTATCTATAAGCAAATATCCATTTGCTCGATCTCTTGAACATTCACACGTCAACATATGTTGGTTTGATCTATCATATTCTTCCATTGATTCATCGTCCATTTTTCCATTATCAACAACCTAATCTTGAACATGAGATGGATTATTAGATAGAAACACATTCAAAGCCTTGTTCATTTATTTTTTATTTTAAACCACCAATCTCACATTGAATTAAAAAAAAACAAGATTATTCAACCTTTTACTATCAAGTCGGTTTCGTCTTTTTATGTATACCTACTTACACAAGAACAGAAATGATTATTTATATAACTATAATGAAAAATAAATAAATGTATTTGATTAATCACTTACTCATTCTAAAGTATTCTAATTTCGTTATCATCTTGATAAACTAGTTCTTAAAGTTTTTTTGTTTTATTTTTTTCTACCTTTAAAATTAGAATACCGCCTAGACGGCCGCCTAGCGATTAATCATCCGCCTAGACCGTCCAGGCATCCGTTCTGCCTAGAACCTCCGATTAGTAATTAATCGGGGCACCCAGCCACCGCCTAGACGCCGCCTAGGCGGCCGTCTAGGCTGATTTTTAGAACAATGACTCATTTTCATAAAGGGAGAATCAAATCTATACATATTACTCACAAAAGAAACAAGAAAAACACAAGAAAAACACGAAAAATTCACTATACATACCTGGTTTTCTGTGGAACGTGCTTAATTGCAAGTTTCTTTGTTGACAACAAACGATTTCAACCTTTTGGCACCGAATCTGATGCCGATTTCAAGCTACTCTCGCCCAATCTGTTGTGGTGTGGGAGAACAGTGATTTTTGCACCACAGGAGAGAGAGAAATCGATGTGCTCTGGAAGAGAGAGAGAGATCGATGTGTTCTGGAGGAGAGAGAGAAATTGTCGTCTAATTAAAAGACAAGAGTAACTTAGGTTATCAATATAAAAAAGAATCATAAAAATAATTAAAAATATAAAATTATTACATTTTTTAAAACCAAAATTGATATATATATATATATATATTAAAATTTAAAATTTTTAAACAATTCAATAAATTACAATTATTAAAAACTCGGTAAGAGATCAAACAATTTTAAAATTTTATATTAACTATAAATTTTAAAAATAATAAATTTTTACAAAACAATAAAATTAATTTAAAAATTTATATGTATAAATATATAGGTATATACATACTTATATATTTATATCAAAAACGTTATACTCAAAATGATAGATCAATGTGATGTGATGAAAAATTTTACAAATTTATCAATTGTTTAAAAAATATTGTTCAATTAACTAGACATAAAAAATTAAATAATTTAATGTGCATAATACATTACAGAAAATTTTTCAATAAAAATATATATTCAAAACATAAAAACAAAGATAAAAATGTTGTCTATAGATATAATAAGATTTAGCCGAGTTTATCTATTGTATACACTATTTTTGAAGATACATATTTATCTAGACTTATCTAGTTATACTCTAAATTTATCTAGATATACAAAATTTTAAATACAGAAAAAATAGAAAATTAAACACAACTACGATTTTCTATTGTAGTGTTGGGTTCACAAGAAATCCTATTCTAAGTATGGATTTTATGGATTTTTAGGATTGGTGTATTCTTCTTTTTAAGTTTCATGTCAGGACTTGAACCAAGTATCCCAACTTCGTCTACCCATTCTGCATGTTGTCCTTTTCATTCCGTGTTGGGATAAATTTTTTTTCTTTTATATTAATTTTATAAAAAATGTTCTTTATATCTTTATATTCATTGGCGAAAAATAGGGCTAGGCAAATAGCGAATATCCGTAATTATTCGACTATTCGTATTCGTATTCGTCGAATATTCGATTTTACTATTCGTATTCGTAAATACGGATATTCGTAAATTCAAATATCTGCAAATATTCGGATATTCGTCAGATATCCGTATCCGTAACAAAATCAATTGTTTTTAAAAAAAATATTCTTATAAAAAAGTGAATAGTTATCAAAATATCATTAATAAAGAATCTTCAAATTGCACAAATACAAAAAAAATATAATATAAATAAAAAACACCAATGCATCAATTCTCTCAATCATGTAGAGTTAACTTTGTTGATGACTCCAGCAGCGTCGCCAATTCATCTAAAACTTTTATAATTTACATTTTAGTCCTTAAATTTTAAATATTATAATGATTTCTTTATATATTTTATATTTGATATGAAAATCAATTATAATAATGTTTTTTATTTATAATTTGATTCTTAAAATTAATTTTATTATATATATATATATATTAAATAAATTATATGTTTAGTACTTACGGATACGAATACTTACGAATAATTGACTATACTATTTGTATTTGTATTTGTATTTGTCGAATATCTAAATCCTGGTATTTGTATTTGTATTTGTTCCTACGGATATTTGCTTTTTCGGATCGAATACGGTTCGAATACGAATCGGATACGAATACTTCGAATATTTTGTCCAGCCCTAGCGAAAAACACATATTTCTTTTTTTAAGGAGAATTTTACACAACATAGAAAAACTCTTAAATTTGATTTAGATTTAATATCAATAACTTAATAAATAATCTTAGTCTTAGCAATTGCATCAATATATTTTGTTTACTCTGAATAGAAAATTAATTATTCAAAAAATTTTAATTTTCACATTTTTCATATTTGCTTGGGTATAATACTACTTTATATATGACAAAACAACAATTAATGATAGGGTTGGGCAAATAACAAATATTTGCAAATATCTGACTATTTGTATTTGTATTGTATTCGACGAATATCCAGATTTATTATTTGTATTTGTATCTATAAATTCGGATATTTGTAAATATGGGTATACAGATATCCGTCGGTTATACGGATATCTGTATACGAACCTAAATTTTTTAACGTAAAAATTATATATAAAAGAATTTTAATAAAAAACAATAATAATAAATTATAATCTAAAACTAAAATTCAAATCGCATAAAGATGCAATACATAATATAAATAAAACAAAGTACTAAATATTCACAATCATCTCAACATTAGTAATTTAAATTTAGTTCCGTCGATGATTCTACGAATATCGTCAATTCACCTAAAACAATGAAACAAATTGTTCGATTATACATTAAAATGAAACTCGTAAAAAAGTTATATATTTAGTGAGTTCTTTCTTTTTATATATTGTAATGTCTTTATAACATTATCCAACTCATTTGGATTAAAACCATTCTTGAGTGTAAATCAAATCTTCAACAATATTAGTTATTTTAAAGTATTTGATATTTAGTATTCCAATCATAAATATATTACATATTTGTCTATATATTTATATAATAAATGTTTAAATAAGATTAGTAATGTTTTTTATTTCCAATTGGAACATTAAAATAATTTTCTTATATATATATATTAATTTTCTTATATATATATATATCTATCTATATATTAACCTAATTTTTATTTAGTATTTACGGATATGAGTAGTTCAGATAATTGACTCTATTATTTTTATTTGTATTTGTATTTTTTGAATATCTCATTTCTAATATTTTTATTTGTATTTGTGTCAATAAATATTCGAATTTTCAGTTCGAATACGAATCGAATACGAATGTTTCGAATATTTTACTCAGTTTAATTAATGGTATAAAACATTTCAATTTTTAGATAAAGAAAATAAAAATTGATTACTCTTTTAAATATTTCAAAAATTTATAAGCTTAGGAGTGCCTAGTTAATCGGAGAACACAAAATGACTTGCCTTTGAATCCAAACAACTTACTGATTGAAAAATGTTTAAAAATTTTAAAAACATTATTAAAAGAAAATAATCAGAACTTGACTGCTGGGTCCCACCATTTTCCACCTCCGGCCAGCTCATGCCTTGTGTGTTCATCTACGCATGAAACGCCGTAATTACGAGGCCCTCCGCCAAATCTCATCAAACTTATTTCTTTCATTTCGGTTTTCTCGGAAAAATCTAAACTTTTCCGTCATAATATTCTCTCTCCCCTCATTTTTCCACTCGTATCTTTTCGCTGTTACTGTGATCGACAGCGCATCTGGCTAACAAGCGTCTCTACGAGCATATCCGATGGACCGGAGGAGGGCCGGAAGTCCGGTGTACGGGCGCCAATGGAGCGGCGAATCGAACAGTACGGACTCGACTTCTCCGTCGATGTCTCCGGCTCACCGGAAGCAGCTCGGAGGTGCTGGAGGTTTTTCCACCGTCAAGCGTACTCAGAATGTAGCCGCCAAAGCGGCGGCGCAGCGGCTTGCTCTGGGTATGGCATCGCAGAACAGGGATAACGGGGAAGACGGGGATGAAGAAGTGGATGAAGATCTAGGGCTCAGATTCGCAGCTCCTCTCAGGCCAGGTCTTCATGCTCCTTCTATTGGCAACCACAAAACGAATGGGACCAGTAACTTGCCGGCGGTCTCCTTCTCTCAGCGGAACAGATCACCGTCGCCTGCGGTAAATTCTCGCTTTCGTAAGAGGAGCGGGTGACTCGTGATTTAGCTTCACTTGATTGCGCGATGAGCTGTGCTCTGGATTTTGGTGTATCGGTGGAGAACTTGATTTCTCACAGCTGATTTGGATAGTTTTTGTGCTTTGATTAGTTAGGCAGGAACTTGGTGGAGCAAGCGCCTTCATTGCGTTCTGCTTCCGCTGGAAGACCGTCGATGTCTGTCAGATCCACGACTCCGACTCCTAATCTCAGGCCGCCAAGTAGGGTGTCAGCCAAAACTCCGGTTGCTATTCCCCCAATTGATCCTCCTAAGAACAGAGATAGAAGGTGAAAACGCTGTTAGCTTATTGAAATTCTGTTTATTTTTTATTTGTCGATAGATTATGTATGCTGCTTTGTGGAGTTTGTCAAGACCGTTTTTTTTATTTTTGGCATTGATGTACAATAACTCTTCTGTACTAAATCAATGATGCCCAAGGCTTATCAACAGGCTTCCTAGAGACTCACTTCAAATGAGAAGTCAACTGCTCCTTCATGACGTGACTGTGGTTTCCCCTAGGTTGTGATTCATTCGTTATTTTGTGGTTCTAGGTTTTTGCCTGATGTGCCATCAGTGAATTCAAAGGAGAAGGGAGATCAGCGGGAAACTTCAGCCCTTCGTGATGAAGTATGTGATTCTTTCTTACGTATATTTAAGTGAGGGTTATATGCTCAATTTACGACTTTCATGTGGGATGAGATTGATTTTTAAAATGCTAGTTTGTCAAATGGGTTGTGAACTTTCTGCTTGATGCTGACTCGATGTTAATTGCAGCTGGATATGCTACAAGACGAGAATGATATAATATTGGAAAAGGTTTGATCTTCTGTTGGATATGGAAGCTGACAATGCATAATAAGCTCCTCTCATCCATTACACAAAAATTTTTCTTATTGAATACAGCTTCGTCGTGCGGAAGAAAATCGTGAGGAAGCTGAAGCGAGGGCTAGGGAGCTAGAGAAACAGGTACATATCTAGTTGTCATTTATGGTAGACTTGTTTGCTGCTTTTGCTTCTCTTCATTAAGTGAGTAAAGATACTTCCCTAATATTCATCTTATTTTATAATAATCAAAGCATTCACATCAGCTACCATTATCTAGTTGTAGTAGCCTGTTCTCTTGTAGCTTTAACTCTCATCTTTGGTGTGCATGATAAGAAATTTTGTTGGATGATTACCATTTCACTAGATCCTGGAAAACCAGGAGATGCAGTGTGTGTTTAATTGAACAAACATATATGTAGATGCAAGTATAGGAATGGTTGAGATGATTATTTCTTAGGGTTTGACTGTTGGAAACGCGGGGTTTGCGTTTGCGCTTGGCGGCGTTTCTATCAGCGATTGTCGGCGTTTTGTTTTATTTTGTCTGAATGGTAGAATCGCTGCGTTTGCGGGCGACTGCGACTAAAAGCAAATGGTAGAAACTGTTGCTATTGCGTTTTGAACAAAATTACCAAAATAGACATTATTAAGAAAATAATTTATTTAAATTTTTTTGTTTAGTGTATACTTTTTAATTGTAATTTTCAAATATTTGAAATAAATTAAAAACTTATAAAAATATTTAAATATACAAAACATATACATATATATACATATATATATATTTATGATTAATATAAATTATAATAGAAAGAGAGAAGAGATAAAGCGAGGGTATTTTTGTAATTTTATTCGAAACGCACCAAAATGCAAACTTAACGCAACATAATTTCAGATTTTTAAAATCTGTGTTTCGATACGTTTTCGGACGACTGCGATTCCACCAGTCGGTTTTAATATCGCCCGGAATCGCAAGAAAACGATGTCGCTGTGTTTGCGTTTGGCTACGATTCCACCAGTCAGGGCTTTAGTATATTCATTAGAAAAACAAAAGTGGTTACTTGGTATCAACAGTATGCATTTTTCATTTAGACACGGCTTCAAGTCATCAATTTGTTGTCTTTTCTTCCAAAGGTTGCTTCTCTAGGAGAAGGAGTATCTCTGGAGGCTAAATTGCTGAGCAGGTAGGAGTTTGTGACTTCTATTTCATCTCT
This sequence comes from Gynandropsis gynandra, assembly GCA_036759665.1. Lineage (NCBI taxonomy): Eukaryota > Viridiplantae > Streptophyta > Magnoliopsida > Brassicales > Cleomaceae > Gynandropsis > Gynandropsis gynandra. The sequence continues at coordinate 12,337,073 of CM071860.1, forward strand.
TTTTTTTTCTCATCTGTATAGATACTGTTGTTGATATGGTTGTTTACTCCGAATTATGTCTTTCTTCAGGAAAGAAGCAGCATTGCGTCAAAGAGAGGTGAGTATGTTCGCTACATATAGTGTTGGATTATTATTTTTGTGAACTGTAGCTTGTACAAACAGACAAATGCTACTTGTTACAGGCGGCTCTAAGGGCTGCTAAACAGAAAAAAGATGGGAAAGATGATGAAATTGCTTCCCTTCGTTCAGAACTTCAGGTAAGATATATTGATATTGCTCGTCTCATTAAGATATGTTATTTTAATTTGCATGATGAAATCATGCTGTCACGGTCTCCCTGGTTATGATCAGAGCTTGAAAGATGAAGCTGCAACAGCTTTGGAACAGCTCACAGAAGCAGAGTCTGAAGCAAAATCTCTTCGTACAATGACTCAGAGAATGATTTTAACACAGGAAGAAATGGTTTGTTAACAGAACTCAAGCCTCACTATCTTCTAGCAGGTCTTGAAGTTTTGATTTTATGCAATATCTATCTTTTAGGAAGAGGTAGTTCTAAAGAGATGCTGGCTTGCTCGGTATTGGGGGTTGGCTGTGCAGCATGGTAAGTAATTCTTCAATATATATACATATAAGACATGGTGTGTCTTATAGTGATTATATGCTTTTGAGCTTGAGAATGAATTTTTGTTACATCTTGTATCATTTAATAGTCATCAAATGTGTATGCCTGTATGTACAGGGTTCTCATACGTCAAAATTCTCAGATATTTGTTTTTCCCATGTCCTTCTGTAGGCATCTGTGCTGATATAGCACCATCCAGGCATGAATATTGGTCAGCTTTGGCTCCTCTTCCATTTGAACTGGTCATATCTGCAGCACAAAAGACTAAGGAGTTGTCTCGGGATAAAGGCTAGTCTGCTGTATAGCTAAACTTTTAAGAGTTCTCCTTGTGCTTTGCTATTTACCACATCTTTAATTCAATGTTTAAAACTCAGCAGGTGGAAGTGATAGGAGTAAAGCTTCTAGAGATTTAAGTGATCTAACTGGAGAAGGAAATATAGAAAGTATGCTTTCAGTTGAGATGGGTTTGAGAGAGCTAGCATCATTAAAGGTGTGTACTCTAGTTTTCACACTTATGTTAAATATTGTCTCGTAAAATAGCTTGTCATCAGCAGGGTTTAGATATATCATGAGGTTCCCCGTGAGCTCTCTATAATTTCTCCGCAATAGACATTCTTTTAAGTATCTATGTTACTCTGGAAGTTTAGGTTGAGGATGCTGTGTTGCTTACATTGGCCCAGCGGAGAAGACCAAGTTCAGTTCGTCAAACTGTCTCTGGTGAGTATAATAGTTTTGCATGTGTTATTTATAATCAGCTACAATGAAAATGAAAATACGTTCTTTGTTTGTTGATAATACCCAACTTCTTGCTTACAATCTATCTTAGAATCTCTAAATGGTAGATAATTATGCTTTTCCTTGTTGTCTGCCAAGTTATACGACTAGGAACAATGTTTTTCATGCTCGCCCTTTTCTCTTCCGCAGTAATCATGCTTTTGGTCCAAACGTTGACCTTTTCTTTTCCCTGATATTACAGATCCCAGGGGCCATGGAGATCCCAAATTTGTAGAGGCTTACGGTAAGCAAAGAGTCTCACATAACCTGAGAGATAGTGGCTATTCTGCTTTTGCTTGAGGTCTTATCGACTGTTACAAAATTTGTCTATGATGATAGTTTGGTTTTGTTAGGTTTAATATCTCTTCCAGAATGATCAGTATATATATTGAATGAAATGATATCCAGCCATGTGGTTAAAATCATTATTTTTTTTTGGTGTTGTTTAATGAAGAACTAAGCGAAGAGGAAGCCGAAGATGTTGCCTTTAAGCAGGTATTTTTTATTTATGCTCGCACACCTATGCTAATCGCAATGTACAATCCCACGCAAAACCCTAAATCTTATGGAAGATGATGCCTTGCCTACTCACTTCTTTCTATGCATTTTCCATGAAAAAGCATATCAATGGAGAAATCATTCCATGACTTTGGTCGTTTTGGCACAGTGATATGGTCGGGATGTTAATGCTCGCGCACCTATTATGTTTATTCCTCTAACTATATATAGACATGTTATATAGATGCTTACAACACCTGATGCGATTATAAATACACATGAGTCTGTTTGTGTAGTACTCCGAGCTCTCCTGACATACCATAAACTATGTTTTTAAAATGTAGAGTTGTCACCAACCTTAGTTCTTTGGGTATTATCCCTGCCGAAGGATGTCAAATAATTTGAATCGGAATGAAGTATTTATTATCCACTGTTTCAGGGTAACGATTTGTCATATATCCACAATTACTTATGCAGGCATGGTTGATGTACTTCTGGGGAAGATCCAAGTTGAATGGTGTGGAAGAAGACATCGCAGACGAACGCCTCCAATTCTGGATCAACCGTAATGGGCAAACTCTGACTTCTCACGATTCTATTGACGGTAAAGTTCTCATGGCCCTTCTCATTTTCGACCCTTTCTTCGCCCTCGCGTCTGCATATCATCCAGTGATTGATGCTTCGTAAGTATGTACTGTGTGTGTGTGCGCAGTGGAACGAGGATTAGTAGAACTAAGGAAACTGGGGATAGAGCAATTGCTATGGGAAGCATCTCGGAGAGAGATGGATCAACCTCAGGCTCCTTCGCATAGCTCAACCTCAGACCCAGATGCAGATTCATAGTGAAACTTTCTCGCCTTTCTATATGTTCCTTTTGTATAAACATAAACATTTTGAAACATTACTAAATTTATATGTGTGAATGCTAGCATTCTTTAAACTCTATGCCCATTATAAGTGCTTTCCTTTTGTTGATGTTTTAAACCTCCTTGGTAACAAGGATTTTTGGTTTTGAGCAAATTAAGCCATCCATGTAATTCATTCATTCAATTTATAGTTTTTTAGTCACATCTCAATACAAACAAAATGTAAAAGGAAATTGAAAAGTTCCACTCAGGCCCGGAGAGACAATTAAGCTGAAAGATCCTCAGAACGTAAGAGGAAGATTCCGAGGTTGTTGGAAGCAGACCAGAGAGGAGTTCAGAAACAGGGACATGGAAAGATACGGTAATGAAGATTCCAGTTTTACCACATGGTCTTTAAATTATTAATTACGATTTTCATAGATATAATATAATGTTAAAACGGACAAAAAAAAGACCCGCCTTTCTTCTTACTCCTTGGAAGAAGATATAGATGCGTTGCGTCCACTCTCAAAGCTTGACCTTGAAAGAAAAAGACATTTCGAACAGGAAACTTTCTTGCAAGCTTTTCTCATGGCGGAATCAGGGGAAGGAATGAGAGATCAGAGTTTTTGTCAGGTAGGCTTTCTTTTTTTGTTCTCAATTTTATACCCCGAATTATATAGTCTTTTATCATCATCATCACCCCACACCACCATCATTGCACCCACATTTCCCTAGATCTCTCTCTCTCTCTCTCTCTGTTGCATTTCTCTTTCCAGTCTTTTGGGATCTAAACGTTGTGGTGTTATGGTGGGATCGCAGGACAAAGACTACGAGAAGGATCTCGATATCGCACCCGACGAACACGAGGCTCCTCTTCCTCTCACCGTCACTTCCCGCGTAAGTACCTCCGATCCATAGATTTCTGTTCGGTTGCGAGGAAAGTCTATCGAGAAAGTTTTTCATCTTTTTTTTTTTTGGAACGACAGGTTCTGTTTATGTTAGGAGATATAGCCGCTGGTCCGGCGTATCGGTTCACCCAATGGTTGGATTTGGTTCGTAAACGGAGCGCCAGATACGGATCTTCTGGTTTCCCTCACCGTCCTCACAGGATCGATGACATGGTTTCTAGGTTTTTTTCTTTCTTTTTTTGCTGGGGTTTCGATTGATTGATATACTGGTTTGTGATTAACATTTGATTTTTCTCTAAAAATGTCATCGATGAAGTGCACCCGATTTCTTTTGTACATCTAAGATTTATTTGTGATATCACGATTGAGGCTCTGCTCTTCTTTGAGATGGAATCGGGTGTCATGTTACTCCTGAGTTCTTGTTATGAATCTTTTCTATGTTGATATATACACCAAAGATATTGAATTTTTCTCCCTCTAGTCAAGGTACTCGTTTGTTAAAATCAGACATGGAAAGATTGGCAAGACGATTTAAGATTTCTTTATGCAGATAAGTTCTAAATTAGGACACAAGATTGCTACTGTTATTGAAATTATGGTGATGCTAGGTAGTGATGATTGATGAAATTTGTTGTCCAGTGCAGGAGAGCTGATTGTTGATGCTAAAAGTCCGTGCATCAAGCAGTCTTCGGAAATTAGCTTGTGGGAAAGGCTTGGCAAAGCTTCTATGCTGGATATAGAATCAAGTTCGTTTTCATGGAATTTGTTGTCTTCGCTGCATCATACCGAGCATAGTAGTAGCAGTGATCCGTCTGAAGAAGACCAGAGTAAAGCCCTTGAGGTATATTGTATAGATTGAAGAATATTATAGCAACCTAATTCTTCTTCTCTTTGCTTTTGTCTGCATATTGATTTTCCTGTTTATCTTCTTTTCTTTTGCTTTCTTATCTTTTTTTCCCTGGTCTCATGAACAGGTTACCGTGAATTCTGGGGGAGTTGTTTTCTTTGCGTTATTCAATCATCCTAGTTCTGATGATGCTTCTCCAAATGAAGCGGCTGCAGTTATAAAATTTTCTTCTTCAAGGATGGCCACACAATCAGAACGTTTAGGCTATGAGTTTGCCTCGTGGTTAGGGGTGCAGACTCCTCAGGTATTTCTTTCTTCTCTGTTTTTGAGTGTTAAATTCTTTCGTTTTCTTTTCACTTCATCTTCAGATAATGAGTAACCTTAACGGGACAGGCTCGAGTAATCCATAACTCTAATCCTGAGTGGGCCCTTATTAAAGAAGCAACTGAGAAAGCACAAGCAAAAGCGAGTTCAGAGGGAGATGAGGTTGGTGAGATGACTTGTTCAGAACTTCTGGAGGCCCTTGAGCTCAGTCGGTGTCTTCTCCTAATGAGGTGAAAATAGGAACCTCAGGTTTAATTATGTTTTTATTTTACATTTTGTACTCGGCATGGCAACATCTAAATAGTCACTCCATGACTTCCTTTCATGTTAAACTGGAAAAAAGCCAGTTGAACAGGCCTCCAGTCCTGCCTAGAAAGATGGTTTAGGCGATGGTCGGGTCTGTTGCACCTTGTAAAAGGATGTCGAAATACTAATATGTGGCCATGAATGTGAAAATCCCTCTTCTAAACCTTTTTCATTTTGTGATTGCAGTTATGTCCATGGATGTCCATTGCTCGAAAGCACGAATGTCTTTGGATCAGAAGAGAAAGCAGAGAGGGTTGCTGCTGCACTTGGGAGAATCTTGGTATTAGATCTTGTAATTAGGAATGAAGACAGACTACCCTGCCGTCAGCTCAGATGGCGAGGCAACCCAGCAAATCTATTATTAGCTGACAAAGTTGCTTCACCGGCTAAAAATTTGGAATGCGCCTTTGAGGAAGCCTTTGATTCTGCGATCAAAAGATACCATCCTAGGGTTTACAGAGCCATTCAAAAGGAAAGAAGGGCTGCTTCCGTAGACAGTAGATTTGGTTCCTCTGACCAAAGGTTGGTCTCACAGACTTCTGACCTTTCTGATATAACAGAGTCACCTAAATCCTGTGCCACAGGTTTAATGAGTCCATTGTCGGATACAGCAGCTGTTGCTGATCTTCACATCGTCGCCATAGATTCAGGTGTTCCACGCCGCCCCCCTGCTGGAAAACGGGCGAGCGATCAAGATATTTATCCAAAATTGGTTGAACTGCTCCTCAACAGTAGTGAATACGCCTCGAATTTGCTACATGAGATAACAGAAGGAAAATTGGGATGTCCTTGTGTAGAAGATGGTGAGACAACTTCTATTCAATCCAGTGAAGTAACATCAGTCATACGTGAATTTCGCAATGGGTTTCGTGCTGGTCTCAGAGATCTGCAAGGGTTTCACATTTTTCTCGTTACCCTTCATCAGAAATTAGATGGTCTGCTACGGGTATTTTTCACCATGATAGATAAAACAATGTGTTCAGAGTTCGATAGAGAAGAATTTGCTGTTCCTGAATCACCTTCCCATGCTCCTGCACTCGAGCCGAGTTGCTATCCATCACCCTCCAGCAAAGACGGGGTACCCAATGATAACAATTCTGACTACAATGAGTTAGAAATGCAAAAGTCAGCTGTCAGGACACCGTATTCAGAAAGCAAAGAAAGCTCAGATGCTTCTTCACCCAAATCACGAGAAAATTGGCATGGAAAATCAAATAGAGGAGAATCTCTTAGCAGTCAGCGTTTGGCAGCAAAGCTTCGCGATTTTCACAAGTTTGCAAAGGTTTTACACTCTAATTCAAAAGTAAAAGCTGAATCGTCGTTTATATTTCCTTAACGGTTGCAGTATATCAATCTGCTAAGACTCTTTCTATTGCTTAAAACATTGGAGTGGATGGAAGCTCAAACTTCTGAACCTCTTATGACGCATTACTGTGCAGTGTGATGCATGTTGAGATTATTAATTCAAGAAGTTAAACCACATTTGATCAAATTCCTGTCTTTCAGGGTTACCCATCCATTAGGCTGAAATAATGATTTTCCTTCGGTCCTATTCTTCCTATGGTGTTTTCAGGTTGATGCTGAATCTAGTAAAGAAGTTGAACAATGGAATGAAACACTGAGACATGATGTTCTCAAACTCTGCCAAGAAAACAATTTCAATACGGGGTTCTTTGAGGGCAGTGATAGTAACATCTGCACTGACGCTTACGAGCTAAAGGTATTCTTTTTCATTATGTATCGTTTAGGTATAACTTAATACGGCAGTTAATGCTCACTATGCCTGGGAATCTCGTCATAACAGGTTAGGCTTGAACACATTTTGGAGAGGATATCATTGATTTGCAAAGCAGCTAATACCGAGAAACCGTCGATGGTAATGGATAATCTGTTTATTGGTGGTGGATTGGCTGCACGGTCGGTTTACACTCTGCAGCATTTAGGTATAACACATATTCTATGTTTGTGTGCAAATGAAATTGGGCAATCAGATACTCAATACCCCGACCTCTTCGAGTACAGAAACTTCTCAGTAAGTCGTTGTATGTTTGCTTTCTGTTCAAGGAATTCCCAAAGTGATTACTTTAAAATGATGAAAAATGCTGTGTGGTGCCTCTGAACAGATTACTGATGATGAAGATGCAAAGATAGAGAGCATCTTTGAAGAAGCTCTGAACTTCATCGATTATGGTGAACAAACAGGCGGCAAGGTTCTAGTTCATTGTTTTGAGGGTAGAAGTAGAAGCGCAACGGTAGTACTCGCTTACCTGATGCTCCGGAAGTAAGTTTTTCTTCTAAAAAGCTTTGTATTTGCCCGAGTTATTCTGTTTCGAATTCATTTCCTTGGCTTTGCAATGGGATTTGCAGGAACCTCACCTTGTTGGAAGCATGGGAGAAACTGAAGAAAGTTCACCGGCGAGCCCAACCCAACGACGGCTTTGCTCGTATCTTACTTAACCTCGACAAGAAACGTTACGGGAAGGTCTCGATGGAATGGAGACGGCGGAAGCCAACGATGAAAGTCTGTCCGGTGTGCGGTAAGAACGCAGGTCTGAGTAGCAGTTCACTGAAGCTTCATCTCCAAAAGTGGCATAAAAAGATCTCATCGGGGAGCGTCGACAGTGCAATGAATATGGAGATTCAGAAGGCTTTGGATGCTCTTAAGCTCAGTAATAGAAGCTCAAGTGTCAGTCCCAAGTCATTTCACTCTCATTCCGGTTTAGAAAGTCCGGTTTAGTTCTCTGGAACCCCATTGACCGGGTTGGTTTTGGTTCAAACCATATTAACCGATGGTTTGATGAATCTGAAACCACATTGAATGCTCAACCGGGAAAATTCTACCGGTGTAGATACGTTATTATCATCTTCCCGAGTCCTCAAGAACACAACAGATGAATCAATCAATATTCAGAAACGAAAGAAGTGAAAACATGAGATTGAATTCAACAAGAGAATTTGAGTAACCCTTTCCTTCTACAACACTAGCATCGGATCTTCAATGGCTTCAGGAGCAGCGGCAACTCCGCCTGTGCTTCCACCCAGCACGATCACCTTCCCGTCAGTATCAACATCGACTATCACAGAGTCACCTTCTTTGATCTCTCTGGCGAGCATTTTCTCCGCCATACTGTCCTCCAAGAGCCTCATGATGGCTCGTCTCAACGGCCGTGCCCCATAGCTCGGGTTGTAACCTTCCTCCACAACTCTCTCTCTGAACCTCTCCGTCACTTGAAGCTCGATCTCCTTCTCCTTGAGCCTCTCCACCACTTCTTTGAGCATTATATCGCCAATCTCCTTCACTTCGAGCTTTGTCAGCTGTCTGAACACAATCATATCATCCAACCTGTTCAAGAACTCCGGTCTGAAATACTGTTTCAGCTCTTCTGTCACCAAGCTCTTGATTCTGTTGTAGCTGCTGTCCTTTTCGTCTGAGTCGAGATCAAACCCAATTCTCCGACCACCCTTTTCGATCACGCTGCTTCCGACGTTGGACGTCATGATCAGAAGTGTGTTCTTGAAATCCACAGTTCTTCCTTTGCTATCGGTCAATCTCCCATCCTCAAGGATCTGAAGCATCATGTTGAAGACATCTGGATGGGCCTTCTCAATTTCGTCAAAGAGAACAAGAGTGTAAGGCCGACGCCTGACAGCCTCAGTCAACTGACCTCCCTCGGTGTACCCAACGTATCCAGGCGGTGACCCAATGAGTTTTGAGACCGTGTGTCGTTCCATGAACTCACTCATGTCGAGACGAATCATAGATTCTTCAGAACCGAAGTAGTAAGCAGCCAATGCCTTGGCGAGCTCCGACTTCCCCACACCGGTCGGACCAGAGAAGATGAAACTCGCGATGGGACGATTTGGGTTCTTGAGTCCAACACGAGCACGGCGGATGGCGCGGCTAATGGCTTTGACAGCTTCATCTTGACCAATGACCCGTGTGTGAAGGGTCTCTTCCATTTGGAGAAGCCGGTTCGACTCATCAGATGAGACTTTCTCAACAGGGATGCCCGTCCAGGAAGCAACAATGTGTTGGATGTCAGAATCCGTGACAATGGGACCTCCATCACCTGCGTCACTCTCAGCTTTGCTCATCTCCTTGCCTTTGGCTAGAGCAGCAGATATCTCGGCCCTGAGTTCGATTTCCCGGTCACGCAGAGAACCAGCCTGTTGACAAAAGCTTAGTGAACTATAAAAACAATAACTTTCAGATAATAAGACAAGGTAAACAACTATACCTTTTCGAAGTCTTGGCCTCGCACAGCTTCATTCTTCTCTTTCGTGATTTGCCTGAGCTCTTTTTCGAGCTCTCTAGCTTCCTCAGGGACCTAATGAACGAAACCTCAGTTCTAATCAATCCCAAATAATTATACAGGCCTATTATTCATAAAACATCAGAAACAAGCAAACACTTTGAACCTGAGCATGTTGCAACCTAACCCGAGACCCAGCTTCATCGATTAGATCAATGGCTTTGTCAGGAAGAAACCGATCGCTGAAAATACAAGAATTTATCTAAAAGTTGAAATCAACATAGGCACCATTGATACTTTATCTAGAAAAGTCATATGTTCCATGTTAGAGAAAGAACATACCTGATATACTGATGTGACAACTGTGCAGCAGCAACTAAGGCATCGTCAGTGTAACGCAGCTTGTGATGGATCTCATACCGTTCCCGGAGACCGTGCAAGATCTGTATAGCTTCATCTACAGTTGGCTCAGGTACTTTTACAGGCTGAAACCGTCTTTCCAAGGCCGGGTCTTTCTCAATGTGCTTTCTGTATTCATCCAATGTGGTTGCACCGATACACTACACACACAGAGTTCCAAGCCCATTGATCCACAGTTCGACAACACCCAACAAAAGCGTCAGTAAACTCACCTGTAATTCACCTCTTGCAAGAGCTGGCTTTAAAATGTTAGCAGCATCAATCGCTCCTTCTGCGGCTCCTGCACCAATCAATGTGTGCACCTCATCGATAAATAGAATTATGTCATCACTCTGCCTGATTTCCTCCATAAGCTTTTTCAATCTTTCCTCAAATTCTCCACGGTACTTGGTTCCAGCCACCAAAAGACCCATATCAAGGGTTATCACCTGAAATTATGAAAACTAACACTTCAAAAAACAGAAAGACAAAAGCATGCCACTTCTCAGCGTTACACCAACCATTAATGGTTAGAGAGGAATAAAAGGTCCACTGTGCAAATCATTTCAAAGAACAACCATGCCTCAAATTCTCCATTATTTAGTATACCAAAAGCCTAAACATCTAAGCCCAAGATTATTACCGTCTTGCCCTCAATTGTTTCAGGAACATCGCCACTGGATATTCGTTGAGCGAGTCCTTCGGCAATTGCTGTTTTCCCAACACCAGGTTCTCCAATAAGACAAGGGTTGTTCTTAGTTCTCCGGGCCAAGATTTGAACCACACGTTCAATCTGCTGCTGCCTTCCAACAACAGGATCCAATTTACCCTGCATCAGGAAGAAGTTAACTTTAGGAGAAACACTCGACATCCATCTCAACATGACACTTTCTCAACAAGGAAAACCCACTATTACCTCCTCCGCTAATTTAGTTAAGTTGGTTCCGTACTCTTCTAGAGTTGGCATTTTGCTGTTGCTGGTTCCTCCACCAACACTTGCAGTGACTTCGTTGTTCTCTCCAACCATTCGTATAACCTATTTAACTCAAAATTATATTTCCAGTTATCTCTACCTGTTGATCAAAGAACTCTCAATTAAATAATTCTCAATGAACCATAAGAATGGAGTTTTACCTGTGTCCGGATGTTACTGGGGTCTGCACCCAAATTTTCTAGGACACGTGCAGCTACACCTTCTCCCTCACGAAGAAGACCAAGCAGAAGATGCTCTGACCCAATATAATTATGACCTACAATTTTCACATGGCAAAAAGTTCTGAATTGATAAGTTACACTGGTCCAGAAAGCACCAAACTATACCCTGAGATGCTGAAACCTTGTATGCATTTACAGCATAATAAGCTCCAAGCCCATTATGAAGTAATTACAACATACGCAAAAGCTAGGTGTATGATGTTATATGATTCTTCCGATTTAAGCTAAATTAATAATTAAAAAAAAAAGCAGATGCCCACCCAGTTGTCGAGCCTCTTCAAGTGACAATTCCAGCACACGTTTTGCACGAGGGGTAAATGGGATCTCCACAGCAACAAATCCACTTCCCCTCCCAATTATCTTTTCAACTTCCACACGACCATCTTTTAGATTGATTCCCATGGATTTAAGAACCTTAGCGGCAATGCCAGTGCCTTCGCCAATTAAACCTAATAGAATTTGCTCAGTCCCAACAAAGTTGTGGCCAAGTCTTCGAGCTTCCTCTTGAGCCAGCATTATGACCTTAATTGCTTTCTCTGTAAAGCGCTCAAACATGGCTTTTGGTACAAATCGGCTAGCCTTTCCTTTACGTGATGAGACTTGAAGTCGAACCTTGGAATGGAAATCTTGTCCAGACCTCGCCATAAAGTCCAAGGCATTGGAACTCCTCAACCCAGAGAAGCTCTGGATTCTCAACCCAGGTGCTTGTAGACTATACATCATCTTTACATACCTTTTTGGTTTTCCACTTTCTTGGGACTGAACATGCCGCTGGGAACCAATTAAAGAAGAGACAGTAGAATGAGCCAAGACCCTAGCCATAGTGCTGAGTGAAAGCCTGCACTTTGTAGTAGTAAGCATTAGGAAAACCATTATAAAGGTCAAGTGAAACAAAATAGCTCTAATCAATCATAAGAACCAAGAAAACCATATTAAAACCCACAATACAGTTCAAAGATAAAAGGTTCTTGTACAAGATACTTATTGAAAGTACCATGTTCTTTTCGCGTAAATGGGCGCTATTTTGAAATGAAAATGAATGTAACGCAAGACAAATACAACACAAGACAAGACAATCAACAAAGTGAGTCTGCTTTTCTACTGAGCAGAAAGGAAATGCTAGACTGCAGAAACATCAGAAAACAAAAGCTACATGCAACTAAGAGCTCCATGAAAGAGTGCCCTAAATATATATATATAAAAACATAACAATGACAGATCTACAATGTAATTCAAATCCCTTAAGCAATGAGAAGAGCAACAAAACTATTTAACAGGAAGTAACTATTCATACCAAGAACTCTACATTCGACAGGGAAGATGCCACACCACTCCGAAAGAAAAAAAGATGAAACAGTTCAATTCAACCAGATAATGTCACATTTCATAAGAAAAATCGTCATATGAGACTGACAGTAGACAATAGTTGAAGTTTGTCTTCCAATTACATTTGGAAAAAAGAAGAAGATTTTTGTCCCACATGCCTTGAAACAGTCCCAATTAATTGAACCAAGATTTTTGACCCGACAATAGCCCAATCATCAGACAAAGAAGTGGAAAATGATGCTCAAGTGTTTTATCAGGAAAAAAAATTTGGAAGTCATTTCAAAATATAAAAACTAGGCTCGTATTCGGGTTATTATGGTTGCTAAGAGTATAATATAAACAATAACTCAATAACACATAGAATGAACTAGTATCAAAATTCTCATCCCGATTTCTCAAAGAAAAGGCTTAGCTGATGTGACCATCTCCTTGAGTTTTTTTTTTAAATTTCTCGATAAAATCGGTTGACTGCAGAGATAGCTTCAACGGGAAACCGAACAACAGAAGCAAACGACAGCAGCGATGGACCTCAGAACCGAGAAACAGACCTGTCGACGGCGACCAAGAGCTCGACGGAAGTGGTGAAAAACACGGGACGACGACCAGTGCGAGCTGGACGGAGGTGGATGGGTTCGAGTCGAAGGTTCGGCGGCGGCTCCTCCTGCTGTAAGGTACGGTGTGGGTAGGCGAGAGAGTGAACCAAAAATCCAACAGGTGAGGTTTTAGGGTTTTATGTAGGTTTTAGGGTGTAGTTTTTTTTAATCTAATCTAATGTAAGGTAATGGTAGGTCGATTGGCAAGGAGATAGGAGCTAAACAGTCCTGGAAACGATGGTGAAAGTAGCTGACCGAAGAGATGAAGCGGCGGAGGCAATATGGAGGCGAGATGTGACGGAGACGAGAAGCGGCCGCACGAGAGGAGGTGAGGAGGAGATGAACGGAGAGGGATGGACGGCCGGAAAATGGATGGCCGGAAAAAATGGACGTCGTCCAAAGAGAGTGGCCGAAGAGGAAGGAGAGGAGAAAGAGAGAGATTTGGTTAAGCGGCTGCGGGTTTGAAAAGAGGATACATGAAAACCTATTGGTAATATTGTAAATAATTTCATTTATATGATTTTTTTAATAGATTTTAAAAGATTAATATAATATGAAAGCGAATGATATAATTTAGAAGATCAATATCCAAACTAATTGATAATTGGAGTTAGTTGGAATGGAGAGGAAAGCAACAAGAAGAAAGCATGCATCGTATATTCATTCATGACCAATGAACGTTACAACAGAAACACAAAAACGTGAAATGTGTGGAAAATTAATTATTAATTTATATATATACATATATATAAATATATATATTAAAAACATATATTATATGAATATAATATAATTATTATTATACTTAATATTAACTTGACATGTACATATATAAGATATATTATATATACTATTACGTACATATAATTAAATATATATATTAATAATACTAATTACATATATATGCATATCAATCATAAGTATCGTACCTATACTAAAGGGATGCACGGGTTTTCAATTTTTAGGTTACGTGGTAGCTTCCCGTCCGTTGGATTGGCCTCCTTGCAACGTGTATGGTTGGTAGCTGTTCGGGTTGGTTTTGGTGGCGGATCTCGCCCGGCTTGTGCAGCCGTCCGATTCACCCGGGATGCTTTAATGGTTGCGTGTCTTCGGTTTTGCCGTCCGATGCTCGTTTTTGGAGTTACTTTCGACGGTGAGATTTTCTCACCGACCATATCACATCGCTTATGTTCGTTAGATGCGTCTCTCCTTCATTTCGTCTAGGGTTTTTAGGTTTCAATTTCAGATAATTTCTCTCTTTTCTGTTTCTTCCTGTGTGATCGTCTTTTTTGTTGAGCCTTGCCGAGGAGGTTGGTTCTGTGTTAATGTCGGTCGAATGGGTATTATTCCATGCAATTTAGGTTTTTTGTTTGTCGTGGTTTGGTTGTTTTCGGTGCTTAGGAATTTCGCAGTGGTTTGTTTTCTGCATGTAGGTATGATTAGGGTTAGGGTTAGCTTTATCGTTGTGCTCTCCGATTTTTGTTGATGTCGGTTGGATGAGAACTGTTATCCTGTGGTCTTGATGGTGTTTTGAATTATTGCACCTTTTATTTGGGTAGTCATTGCATTATCCATTTTGCCTATGGATTGGGCTTGATCTGAGTTTTCTTTACGGACTGTTTTGAAATATTGGGCAGGGATATCGGGTCGTGTTATGTGTTAACGGACAGTAGTGGATTATGTTTACATATTAGTGTTGGGTTATTGTGGTGTTAAACATTTAAGGAATTTACCATTGCTGATGTGTCCAGAAGAAGCTCAGGTGGCACTTCATTATGGCCATCTACTTCTTTGGCGATGGCTTTTCTAGGTGAGATGGTCTTTTTCTTTTACCCTATCATGGTTACATGGTTGCATTTCACTTACCATTTATGATGACTCATTGGCCACAATTATTACTGTGGCCCGTGTAAAACCTACGTGTCGTTGTTGTTAATATTGTATTCTCTCCATGTTGCCTTTTCTATTTGACTCAGCTCGATAAGTGTTATCTTATATGTGTCACTCTGAGATCTCATGCCGCCTATTTATATCGCAGACAAATTGGTTTCCCCTCTAACATGTTCGCTTAATTACATTTTGGTCCCTTCTAACATTTCGCTATGGTAGTTCAGGTTTTCGTGTGAAACTATTAACTATGTATTGCCCTATTTCCGATATACATCTTTCGCAAGAATTATCTTTCAGGATCTGTATTTGGGTTGTCCGTGTTTAGAATTTTGACGTTGTTCCAGTTCCTCGGTCAACGTCCAATTGGAAAATATTGCTTTGTGATGAATGGGTAGGTCCATTTAATCTCTTATTTTTATTAACTTCTACTGTATAAGCCTTTCATACATTGTTTGAAATACAGTTGTTGGTTTGTTTTGCTATTTTGCAGGGCAACCGTATGCAGTGTGCCGTGAGGTTTAATTTCTGGTACCGACGTCAGCGTTTTTAGTAGAGGGAGCATGCTGCATTATACCAAATTTCAATGTAATGGTGACTACAGGGCATCGGCTCTTCCTTTTAAAATAGTCTTCAATTCAACTACAGTTGTTAGGCCTTGCGGTGAGCTAGCCCATGGCGATAGATATTTTAACTTTGCATTGTACGTGGATATCGTATCAGACATTTTAGAGGATTCTGTTCTGATTGGTAAATTCCCTTGAACTTTTTTCCCCTCCCTGAATTCTTTAACTAACGTTTTATATTTGTTTGCGTGTTTTTTCTCCGCTCTGAGAAATATGTTTGTTGTATTTGCAGATGTCATAGGTGAGGTTATCGCCGCTGGTGAGTTAACGGATGTTACCTACGTCGATCGAACAGTGCACCGTCTGATAGTTCATCTTCGTAATAACAAGTACTATCTATTATTTGTTTTTCCTTTAGCGATTCTCCTTTTCACATTATAGGTTACATTCTTACGCGTCTATGACTTGAAATTTAGCTCTGAAATCATCGAATGCACAATGTGGGAGACTTTCACATATCAAACCTATGATTGTATTCGCCTTCATCAACATGGTGCGCTGGTGGTTATATGTCTATTGTTCAAAATACGAACCTGGGGCGGTAATTTTTCGTTATTTTATTTATAATTTTCAGTAGTTTTTCCCTCCGTCGAATAATTTTGGTTTTGAAATTTATGGTGAATATGGAGTGAGGATTTGTTGTTTTCCTTGCAGTTTATGAATCTTTTCTGCCAAGAGTTGGAGTGCACTTTTCACCATCGATGTTCCTTTGAATGTATTGTTAGCGTAGCTATGTTGCATTACTTCTGTGACATCTTTTTGTAAATATATAAATACGGATATTTTGTTCCTTATACTTTTGTTTATTTGTAATAGAGTATGTTTGCTTTTACAAAGTTTTCTTTGTTGTTCTCTCTAGAGTAAATGAAAGCTTGCACTTCTGTTCGTCATAAGTTTTATGTGCAAAAACGTTGCTTCCCCTTAGTATTATTTTCCTTTGAATTTTTTGCCATTCCTAACATATTTTTGTCACGTTCGTAATAACATTGCTACGTAGACCCGTCTTATTTTTTTGGATTTATTACAACGGTGTTATTTTTAATTATATATCTTTTTCCAGATCAGTGTACAATTCGTAACATTTAGTTTTCGAGTAAGCTATTTTTGGATCAAAACTACTTGGCGATAACAAAGTACAAAAAGAAGTATGTTTGTTGTTTTATTCCATTGACATTTCAATGTAAACTTATTAATTGCGCCTCATATCTATTACTATATTTGCCATTATGAACAGTTCCCCCCGGATGACGTGGCAGGCCTCGCTGTTGTTCGATTTCATGTTAGCACGCGAGTACGCTGGTGATCAATCGGGGCAACGCACGGATCTTCGACCGGACCCAATCCTCTCACCCGTTCAATGTCGCGCGTGGTCGTTAGACGCTCCCCTTTCAGTCCTCAGTCGCCCGACCGTCCAAAATTTTCCCCCTTTCAGCGGCTATATTTCGTCACCGACAGCTCCAATGCATTGCCAGTCGTTGATTATTTTTAGGGTTTTGCTTCCCTTCTCAAGTTATTTCTGCCGCATTATAAATTAGGGATCATCTCATTTTTTTCCATTCCTTCGATTTTTGTTGTTTTCCTCTTCCCGTTTTCTGCTGCCTTTGCCCCTTTTCCGGTCATCCGGATCTTGGCTATTGCCGGTGGCCACTCACACGGCGGTCCATTCCGTTTGGGGTTAGTGTAGGCTGATATCGGGTTGTAGTTGTCTTTTTTTAGGTCTTTTTCTATGACTCGGGTTGTTTGCAGCCTTTTGTTTTTTTCTTCCCATTTTCTTTTGTATGTGCCCCTTTCCGATCATCGGGATGTAGGCCATTGCCGTCGGCTAGCCACAGGGGCCGACTCCGTTTGGGGGTAATGCAGGCTGATATCGAGTGCCATTTGTCTTTTTTAAGGTTTTTCCCTCTTACTCGGAATGGTGTCGCCGCCGCCGCCGCGTACCTTCCTTTTTTTGTTATTTACGACGCTTTTTTTCTCTATTTTGGACCACTTCCCTCTGGGATGTCCGCCGATCGGTGTATATAAAACTACATTTGCATGCGGTGGCCCGGACCCATGGCTCGGCGTTCCCTGTTGTCCTCGGCCTTTGTCTGATGTTTTTTTCATTATTCCCGCATTGTAGGGTTATTGTTTGTAAGCCATAAAATTTTAAGTTTTTTTTTTGTTGTTTTAGTGTTTGATTTACATGTAAAATTTTTTAGTCATTGGGATCTTGACTGTTAGTCCTAGATTCCGGAGGTTGTCTTCATTATTTTATAGTTTGTGTTGTTAAATGTTCTAAAAATCCTGCCTAGACGTCGTCTCGGCCCCGCCTAGGCGCTAGGCGTTCCCTGACCGCCCGATTAATTTTTAGGCGGTCTTTTTTTCTAAAAAAAATTGACGTCAAAATGGCGTTGTTTTGGTACTTAAAGAAAAAACTAACAATGACATATATCCATACGTTTATCTTTTATCGACTTTGATATCGTCATTTCATTTGTCTTCTTCTATCTATTGCATCGTTTATTGTCTTCATCTAAATCTTTTGTCCTTGCATTCGTATATCATTTTCGTCTTTGCCTTCATCCTTGTTTTTCTTATCTTCTCTCTCATATGTTGTTATCATCTTCATCTTTTGTCATCGCCTTCATTTCTCATCTTCATATTTGTTTCATCTCCACTGTTGGCTTCATATCTCGCATTCACCCTCGCCTTTACCCTTGTCTTGATCAAACATCATCTTCACTCGACAACCATTTTCTATATTTTGTTTGTTTTATATTGTTTGTCATTGTAAGTTTGATAATGTGAATTTAATACTTATAAATATTTTTTATAAATACTAAATTTTATTTATTTATATGTTTTTTTATAAAATTAAGTACTTATAAATATTTAGAATTAAATATTTATATTATAATTACATTAAATAAAAATAAAATATATATATCCGCTTAGCCCGCCTAGACACCGCCTAGGCCCCGTCTAGGCGTTCTGGGCGCTAGGCGCTGGGTGTCCGCCGGCCTAGGGTCTAGCGCTTTCTTGAACCTTAGGTCCTTTGCGTCGCTGAGACTTGAACCATTCTGGGATGAATATATATCGTTTATGCATGGCTTTGGATCCCTGGACGATGACGTCTTCTCGGACAGAGTTGTACTCCTTTTGGTTCCTCTCGGCCATCTTCTCACCGACGAGAGAATACCACACTTAGTTGCAGTCGTCTGATCCGGAGATCCACTATTTTGGACTGCCTCTGGATCGGTTTATCGACTTTGGTTTATAGGACTTCAATAATATCTAATATGATAATTTCCATATGAGTGAAATGTTAATTTTGCTTGTCTTATGTTTTTAATTTACTAAAACTAAACATGCTAACTTTGTAAATAAAATTTAAGTCTTATGTTTTATGTTCTTCTGAGTGAATCTTATTTTGCTTCCTTATAAATTATCCATAATTATTTGAACAATTTTGTCTTTATACAGTGGTGATCTATATTTTTATCAGATATTAAACATTGATTGTTCATATGTTGTTGAATATTTCAAATGATTTCATATATATACTAATACAAATCATAATCATTAACTATTAAAGAAAAATTCTCAAAATTAGGATTTCTTTTGGAATGAGTTAAATCATTTTTTCGTAAATAATAACTTTACCATGCTCTTCCATATGTACCATGTTATTTTATAATTTTAGAATCAAAATTATAAATTGCATGATCTATTATTTTTTTCGAATTTGAATCCAATAAGTTAGATTGTAGATTTAATTTGCCTTTTGAAATGATTATAAAAAATTCAAATTACGGTAGAAAAACTATTTTCCATTTTCCGTCGTCACCTGAATTATTTTTTCCCCTTTTAAGACACCACTGTTCTTTTAATTTCTATAAACAATTTGGGTTTGTTGTGTTAAATATTGAACCATAATGTCAATAATAGTCAAGTAATTCTTAGCTATATCGGTTATAAGTTGGGATTTAAATTTGTAGTGTTGATTAACTAAGATTTCACCTAGGCTCATTATTTTTTATTTTGGTTCGTTTTGTCTGATTGAATATAACATATAAAGGTTATTCAAATTTTGTTTAGTAATGAACGGATATTGATAAACACCAATTTATCTGGTTTTATAATTATTGGTTTAGTTTAAAAAATGCAGAAATCTGTTTAAATGTTACTTTTTAGGTATTTTTTCCCCTAACCATATAAACAATTAAACTTTATGTTCTGTCTTCATTTAGGAACTTGTAACAATATATATAGTATATATATATATATATAAATTTTGGTATATAAGTTATAAGACAAAAATAAGAATATCGTTCAATTATTTCTTAACCTTGAATGATTCATTCTGTAATATTTAATATATATATTTTTAGCGATTTCTGGTTGGAAATTATGATCTCGCATGGTTATCTTGAATGATGGTTTTAGGCTTTATAATCTGTCTAGATGAGTTCTTTATATATGGACTAATATTATGATATTTCAAAAGTTGGGGGCCATTATGCTAATTTTCTGTCCAGTGGGTTTTATTTCTCGGCTAAATGTTAGGTCCATTTCATTTCCGATTTTGATGACTATTTATCATGTTGTCGCTACGTGTACTATGCATTAGTCTACGTGGACAGATTTCACACTATATGTACGCGTGACAGCGTCTCCCCTGCGGTAAATCTGTCTACCTATTCAATTGGATTATTATGTGTCTTTACCTCAGAGACATACAACGTTTTAGTCTTGAGGCATTGACGTGTTTTACATGTGACATGTCTTACTCCTGACTCAGCTTAATCTACTGTCCACCTACGTTTATGCTTCATGATAAAGGTTTTTTCTATACCGGTTATAAATATTGCCGTTTGTGACTTCCGGAGTTACTCAGTTCTATCCAATTTCAATTCTTCGAAAACATTACGTCTGTGTGATCTTTCTGTTTCTGTGTTTGCCAACCATGTATTGTCCTCTCACTGATATACGACCTACACAAGAAATATCATTTAGAATCCGTGTTCGTGTCGTGCGTGTTTAGAACTTTGATGTTGTGCCAGTCCCTAGGTTCACATCTAATTGGGAAGTTTTAGTTTGTGACGAATGGGTAGGACTGTGTCTATGTTTTCAACAATGTATTGAATCCTGTTCGACTTTACGTATTAATTCTGTTTTTGTTTGGTTTCAGGGAAATCGTATCCAGTGTTCTGTACGCTCTAACTTTTGGTATCGTCACCAACGATTTCTCGTGGAGGGAGCGTGCTGTATAATTACCAATTTCAACGTCAGTCGTAGTTTTGGGGAATACCGAGCATCTTTTCTTCCCTTCAAAATAAGTTTTCACTTCTACCACTGTTGTAAGACCTTGCGGTGATATAAACAACACCGATAACTACTTCAACTTCGCATCCTATTCTGACATATTATCAGGTGCTTTGGAGGATTCAATATTGATTGGTACGTGGTCTGTAAATACTTTATAGATATCGTTTACCTATGTATATTTTGTGCAGCTCTACATTGATGTTTACCTTGCTGATATTTGTTGTCTTTATTAAATTTTGTTGCAGATGTTGTGGGTGAGGTCAGTGCTGCTGGTGAGCTCAGTGATGTAACTTATGTTGAACGCACGGTCCAGCGTTTGACAATACAGCTACGCGATGCCCAGTACCCTCTACCATTTCTTCGGTTTTAAGTTTATGTTCCATTCATATGTTATCACTTCTATTCTATTGACCATGATATTCTGTTTCCAGTTTGCAGGTTGTTGAATGCACCATGTGGGAAACGTTTGCATACGAAACATATAATTCCATCCGGCTCCATGAAAATGGACCCTTTTAATCATTTGCCAACTGTTTAAAATCAGAACTTGGGGTGGTAATAACTTCTCACTGTTTTCCATTTCTCCATATGCTATTTGCTTTTTGTGTGTCACTATTGCTTTTACATTTTGGATGTCTTACTTGCAGCATACCATTATTTACACTCCAGTACGTCGACTCCAATTTCAGTTGTTGTTGATGTAGTGATAAACATATTAGTGATATACGTGTATTTGTACGATGGACTTCTTATTGAATGGTTATATGAAAGGGTTGTTCATTACCGTGATTATCTGTTGTAAATCAGTTGTACGCGACACTGTCTTATGGTTTTAGCTTTTAACATGCTTTGGTTAATTTTTAAGTGTTAAGCATGGTTGTTTTTCTATTTTTTGTCTGCAGAAATAAAATTGGCTACTAAAAATTAATTACTTTGTGCAATTTCATTTTGGGAAATTACATTTTGTTCCTCTAATTAAAATCCGCTTATTTTGGCTTCTATTGACAGACCGAAAAACCCTACGTAATATGCAATTTTCCAGCAAAATCTATCTAGATCAGAATTTCAATGCCATAGTAGAGTACGAAGTATGCGAAAATTAATTCTTGCTGTTTCAATAAGGGTTGAATCATAGTTAATATTGATTTGTTATAGAAGATCATACTAATTATATTTCTGTTCTCTTTCGCGACAACGCTTGCACCAGATACTTATCCTCTTTTGCTGATACCCCGAAAGCTATAAGTCAGCTCGCTCGGAGACCTCAGCCAAGTGAATCGCTCGATTTTTTGAATGCTTTTACAGTTAAAACCATTGCTGATCTGGGCAAAATAACGGAGGGTAAGTTGTGTTATTTTAATATACAATTTAAATTTTACAATTGAGTACTCATAAGATTTTGTTGTTGTAGACTTCAACTTGCATAGTTCCAGCATTGATCACTGAAGTTCTTGACAGAGATGGCTGGTACTATTTAGGATGCAATGCCTGTTCACGCAAAGTGAACTCTATTGCAAATGATACATTTGCACGCGTCACTGTTAGGCGCTTCTTTTGTGATTCCTACAAGACGAGACAGATAACCCTTTCCCTAAGTAAACTGATTGCATACATGTCTTTTCGATTATTTCTTTGATATTTATGTTGACTAATTTGAATTCATTTTTCAGGTTCCGTGTATATGTAAAAGTGATCGACGATACATGTGAAGCCATATTCCTTATCTTCGACAAAGAAATAGTACAACTGTTACAAAAATACTCTCTCGATATAAAAAACAAAGAATCCGAGGTACATTAAATCTATTTACAATTCCTACAAACTTTTCACGAACTGAATATTACCACCTCTCGAAATTACATATAACAAACATATTTAACTTTGAACACAGACTTCTTCCGGTGGAATCCCTCCAAGTCTAAGGGCATTGGAGAATTTTAATTGCCTCTTCAAAATAACAGTTTACCCTTCAAACAACTTCATCGTAGACGTTTGAATAGATTCTCGTTTACATGGTACGGCCTGACTACCAGGAGGCATATAGAGTCAGTCGTTTGACAGACAACGAAGACATACTTCGATCCATATCCACAAGGGCATACTTTTTCGCCTATCCTTTTTCAAATGCATATATATTAAATGCATTTTCCCGCTAATTGTGTTATATCTTTTTACAGAACCCGTCATTTGTCTCGTTCACACAGGTATAATATAAAATCCATCTTCCTTCATTGTACATCTTCACATGAAATACTTCTTATATTAAAATTGAAAATATAGTACAATATAGTAATCGTTCCTTTCATGATTGGTGTATTTGTCCTAAGTTCTCTCCAGATAACAGTTCCATAGGATCCGTTCCCAGCTCTCCTTCTACCAGCCATTCCTATGGAAAGCGACATGTAGACGACCTGATAGTTACTCATCTCTCCAGTCAACTACATCGAAGGTAAAACCAACGGATCCAGAGGTGGGCAATTCAAAACGTACAGAATAGAGGCTTCTGCAAAAATCACTTCTGCTTTTATATTTTACTGTGCTAGGAACTTTTTCCTACTCGAAGGGCTAGCTTCATTCCTATATATAATATTGTAATCGGATAATTTTAACGGACCATGCCCTGCTTTTTGATGTGCTTATCTATGTACATAGTTTGAAAGCGTCTGATAAATCGACTGTTGCATAAGGTTTTTGTGATGTATAATATTATGCGTAGTTGCTCAATGACAACGTTACGGTTCTCAAGAATTATTACATTTTTACCTACTTAAATATTTGGATATCATACAAATAAATTTGTGTTTCAGCTATATTAATGTCTACCGCAAAGTTATATTTGAAATAATTTCTTTGGGTATGCTTTTTCTTGGAATTCAAATTTATTATTATTTCACATAAATTTCAGAGAAGCCGTATTGCAACTATACTTGCTGATAGATCTTCCTTCTTCGAAGCCAGTACTTCGATTGCACATTCAATTAATCATATGACGATGTTACCCACATTTAACCCTCTTGGAATATATTTATCTATTGCATTGTAAACAATCACTGTCACTTCTAATAATGCATTTTATGCATTCATATATTGCACATAATTCAATTATTTATGATTCTTTTTCTGCATATAGACACTATTCCTTATGCAGATGTTGGGGATCAATCTTTCTCGTGCCAGTTTTGCGATGCAAGGATGTGGTTCAGTGAACGTTCTAACAAAAAAAATTGCGGTGATGATTCTATGTTCAGTTTATGTTGTTCAAAGGGAAAAATATCGTTACCGAAATTATCCGAACCCCCTGAATATTTGAAATCACTTTTGCAAAGGTCGCATAGATATTATGCACATTTCAAACAACACATTCGTGCATACAATACGATATTTTCATTTACATCGATGGGCGGTCATATTGATACTTCAATAAATATTCATAAGAACCCGTATATATTTAAAATACAGGGACAAAACTACCATCGTATTGGAAGTTTGTTGCCTAATTTCAGAGAGCCTGCAAAATTTGCACAATTATATATTTATGACACAGATAATGAAATCCAAAATAGGATAAACGCTGTCAGGTGTGTTGCTCATGCATTGGTGGAAATTATTTCTTTTTTGCAATTAATGACGTTAATAGCTAAACATTTACCTGTTTTGTAACAACACACGAGGAACATGGCACAATTTCAAAGCAGCCTTTAAGAAGATATTGTGAGAAATATTCGGAAAATGTTTGATGAACACAATCCGTATGTTAAAGTATTTCAAACAGCTTGTGACAGATTTAATGCATGTGAACAGTTTGAGATGAAATTATGTCTATTAGAAAACCGAGAAAAAAAGAATGATTCATATAATTTACATGAGGTGACAGAAGTTGCTGCATTGATAGTAGGAGATTTAGATGAGAAATTAAGTGAACCAAATATCATTTTACAGAAGCATAGTAACAAATACCTGAGAATAAGTGAACTGCACCTTTCGTATCTTCCATTGCAATATCCGCTTCTATTTACACATGGTGAATATGGTTATCATCTAAACTTAGATTTGTGCATGATAGCTTCTCTATCGTTAACACCTCGAACACGAATTAGTTTAAGAGAATTCATGGCATATCGTCTCCAAGAAAGAATTAATGAATCGTCTCATATAATACATTCTGGAGACTCTTCCAACAATTTGTTGTTGATGGTTTTTGCATGGTGGAATAAAAAAGAATTTCTTATATAAGAAACCATAAAAAAATTGCGATGCGATTTGTACAATAATATAGAAAGTGCAGTACATTCAGGTACCGCTACGGCATCCAGTATTGGAAAGAGAGTAATCTGGCCTTCGTCATTCACAAGTTGTTCACGATATATGAAAATGAATTATTTGAATGCAACGACTTTATGTAAAAAGTAAGGATTTCCGGATTTGTTTTTGATATTCACATGTAATCCTAAATGGCCCGAGTTACAACGAATCCTAAGGTTCTATGATGATACATCGGAAAACAGGTCCGATCTTTTAACAAGATTATTTAAAATTAAACTTGATGATTTGTTAACAGATTTAAAGCAACATAGACGTGTTGGTGAAATAAATGCAGGTGAGTTAATACTCTACAAATAGTTAAACCATAATATTTTAATAATCTGACAATCATGCATATAAATTCGTTCAATGCAGTTATATACACAATTGAATTTCAAAAACACGGGCTCCCTCACGCACACATTTTGTTGTTCCTAAAAAGACAATAAAAAATTCCAACATCAAGCGATATCGATGCTATTATATCTGTTGAGAATCTAGATAAAACAGTAAATCCTTTGTTATATAATGCAGTTAAGGAAACGATGGTTCATGGACCTTGTGGAATAGTGAAACAACTCTCCCCCTGTATGGACAAAGGAAAATGCACAAAAAGATTCCCAAAAAAATTTACTCAATCAACATATATTAATAATGAAGGATATCCAGTCTACAAAAGAGAAAACAATGACAGATTTATAATGAAAATAGAATTAAATTAGATAATCGCTACATTATGCCTTACAATCTCTATCTTCTTTTAAGATATAGAGCTCATATCAATTTAGAATGGTGCAATCAAACAAAAGCCATTAAATATTTATTCAAATACATAAATAAAGTATGCGATAAAGCTGTTACAACGATCACTACGCCTGGAAAAGTGAAACAAACATAGCGTCTGCGAAATAAAAAATTACTATAGTTGCATATACATATCGGGCTGTGAAGCTTGCTGGAGAATATTTAAATTTGATATTCATTACAGAAGTATACGTGTGGAGACGTTAAAATTTCACTTGCTCGAACAACAACATATAGTATTTGATGAAGATGACAACTTGTGTGACATAACATCCAATGAATACATGCAACGAACTATGTTTACAGATTGGTTTAGACGCAATGCTCAATGCTCTGGAGCGCGACAGTTGAGTTATAGTAATTTCCCAACGAAATTTATATGGAACCAAAGACACCGTAATTGGACAGCGCATAAATGGGGACTTGCATTTGGTAGACTACAACACATTAATCCAACCGTTGGAGAGCTATACTATTTAAGGATGTTACTAAACAAAATCCATGTTCCCACTTCATTCCAAGATATCCGTACTATCAATGGTCATCTTGAAATAACATTTAAAGATGCATGTAGATCGTTAGGTCTCTTAGACGATGACGAAGAATATATCAATATAATAAAAGAGGCAAGCAATTGGGCAACTCCAGCGTATTTACGGACTCTTTTTGTAATGTTATTAACAACGTAGTGTCTATCGTCTCCGCAACATGTTTGGCTAATGACATGGCACGATATATCGGATGATGTATTATACAGACGTTGTCTTTTACTCAAATTACTAGGTCTGCATTACTATACATTTATTGTAATAATATATACTGTAATATTATATACTTATTCTTTATTTACACTACAGATTTAAACATGTCCGACGAAGAGATCCAAGACACAACTCTTGGTGAAATAGAACAATTATTGCAGAAAAATAACATATCTTTGAAAGACTACCCCTCAATGCCATTTCCTAAAGAAGCTTACAATCAATAATCGTTAAATAGATTGATATATGAAGAATTAGCGTATGATCGGGATAACTTACAGATTGAATGTGTAAGATTGAAGTCACAATTAACAGTTGAATAACGTTTGGCTTTTAACAAAATTATAAAAACCCTTGATCAAAATAAAGGGCAAATGTTCTTTTTATACGGACACGGCGAATTGGGAAAACTTTCTTGTGAAAAATGTTATCTACAACAATACAAGCTCGAGGTATCATTGTTTTGAACTTCGCTTCAAGTGGCATTGCTTCACTTCTGTTAGAAGGAGGTCGTACAACTCACTCACGGTTTGCGATACCAATAGACATAAACGAAGACTCGATTTGTAATATTAGATTGAATACCAATCTTTCAGAACTTATTAAACGAAGACAACTTATTATATGGGATGAAGCTCCGATGGTTCATAAATTTTGTTTTGAAGCTTTAGACAGAAGTATACGCGATATCATGGGCAGCGTAAATCCTTTCCTAGAAAATAAACCCTTTGGTGGTAAAACAATTGTACTCGGAGGTGATTTCCGTCAAATTTTACGAGTAATTACAAAAGGAAATAGACACGACACAGTTCAAGCATGTATTAGTTCCTCTTATATTTGAAACTATTGTCGTATATTGAAATTAACTCAAAACATGCGATTGCAACTGAACAACACTACTTCAGATCTGAATGAACTACAAGCATTTTCTAATTGGATATTACAAATAGGAGATGGAACGCTATATTAGCCTAACGATGGCGAATGTTTAATAGATATACCCTGAAGATCTATTAATCACAGAAACATCAAACCCAATCGACAGTATTTCAGGCCATGTATATCCAAATCTCGAACCTGAATACAAAAAATCATCATTTCTCGAAGAAAGAGCAATATCGTGTCCAACAAATGAGATAGTAGATGAGATAAACAAAATGCTATTACGAAAGATTCCAGGTAGATGTAAGGAATACTTCAATTCAGATACATTGTGCAATGTTGATTCTCAAAATGGTGAAATGTACGAATTATATTATACAGAATTTTTAAACAGTTTAAAATACCCCGGATTTCCCAACCACTCTTTAACTTTAAAAGAAGGTGCTCCAATTATGCTTCTATGAAACATTGATCAAACACTTGGATTATGTAATAAAACACGACTTTAGGTAACCCAACTCGGCGCAGATGTTATCGAAGGTAAAATAATAACTGGAACACATGCAGGTGATAAAGTATTTATACCTCGACTTCCTTTGATTCCGACAAATACAAATTTACCATTTAATTTTAAAAGAAAACAATTTCTTGTTATGCTATGCTTCGCAATGACGATTAACAAAAGCCAAGGACAGAGCATCGGACGAGTTGGTGTATATCTACCAAAACCAGTATTCAGCCATGGAAAATTATATGTAGCAGTTTCGAGAGCGAAAACTAAAGAGGGATTAAAATTACTTATTTTGGATGATACTGGCAAATGTACAACGAAAACAACTAATGTTGTATACAAGGAACTATTTTGTAATATATAAATAAAACGTTCGCAGTAATGGAATACAATAATTTTTCCTATGTATTTTTACCGTTCCATTTGTATTAAATATGTTATGAATGCATATATCATGTCGAATTGTTCTCGCGTGAAGCGTGGGTAAAATGCTAGTTATTATCTATTTAAAGCTATTCTCTAACTACCTTTATTATATGCCAGTTTTACAAGTTCTTCCTTAAATGGTCCGAAGAGTATTGCTTTACTCGGCCCCCCCATCCGCAACTGAGTGAATCACTTGATTTTTGGAACACTTTTGCGGTTCAAACAATAACAGATCTGGGAAAAGCTACTGATGTATGTTGATCAATTCTTAAGCTCTTTTCCCTTTTGAGATATGATTATTGTAAACTGACTTTTATTCCATCTATATGCAGACGTTGACTTGCATAGTTCTGGCTTTGATTACACAAGTTCTTAATAGAGATGGGTGGTATTATTTAGGTTTTAATACGTGCTCGTGAAAAGTTAATGCTATTGCAGATGATAATTCTGCTTGCACTATGGTTAGGCGTTTCTTTTGCGACTCCTGCAAAACAATGCTGGATAGTCCATTTCCTAAGTACTTTGTTTTACATTCATTCGTCACTTGATAAAAAAAAATTCCTACAAATCTTTATCTTTTGTTTTTGTTTTTCCAAATTTAGGTTCCGTGTGTATGTAAAGGTAATTGATGATACTAGTGAGGCGATATTTCTTATATTTGACAAGGAAGTCGTCCAGCTCCTCCGTAAATCAACTCTGGATATACAGAACGAAAGCACTAAGGTATACATATATTCTAATATTCACCCATTAATATACCAATTGTTTCATATATATTTTTATAATATAATAATTTTCTTTATTCTGTCGTGTTATACAGAGTTCTTTAAGCGATATCCCTTCGGGTTTAAAAACTTCAAATAACCGTAATTATGCCTTCAAAATAACGGTTTCGCCTTTGCAACAGAGCCAACAATCTTCAAGTTCGCGCAGCGCTGGTAGAGGTGCATTGCCAATTTATTGGTCAGTAGGTTAACAGATAATGAGGACATGCTTCGCTCCATATCTACTAGGGTACAATAAAACATTCTATTTCATTTATTTTCTCCTACATACGTGTTTTTCTAAACATTTTTCCCTTCGCTGTGCTTTTATCTTTTTCAGAATCCATCATTCGTTCCTTTCGCTCAGATATGATTTCGATAGTTTTTTGCTTCATCTATTTATAGAAAACATTTGTCTTTTTTACATTTCTTAGTCATTAACAATGTTTTGATTTCATATATGTACGAAGTTATCGCAGGTGTCTCCAGACCACACTTCCATGGGATCTGTTCCGAGCTCTCCTTCTACTGGCCATTCTTTCGGTAAACGACACACTGATGAAAATGACAGTCACACGTCTTTGCAATCACGCACGTCTAAGGTAAAATCAATGGATCTGGCTATCAAATTCACCGATCCTTCGGAATAAACACTACGATATATGCTACCGTCGACGATTAAGCTTACCTTATTCCATAGATTTTTCGATTATGCTATGAGCATGATCTATTCATATGTACACATTTATATTCGAATAGCTTATGTGGACCTCTTTGCACAACTACAGTTGTTTTGTAATGTGATGACTTTTTTTAATACGGTTTATCTATAATGTTGTACTACGTTTAGTCGTTACTTATTATATGTTCTATATATTTTAATCAAACTTTGTTTTACATAGAAAAAAGATAAAATCTCCATTTTGTGGTTGGTTTTTTTCCTCTCCTTCTGGTTCTTTCAGCATTTGCGTTTAAGTCAAACAACTGCTTCAAAGAGGTGTTTTTTCGTTGGTGAATCCTCGAACCTTGAACAGAACAATAATATGCTTGCATTTCCGACTGACATTTCAATTGGTATGTGTTTATGGCTTTGCATATTGTTTTATTATGACGGAAATTTTTCCCT
Organism: Gynandropsis gynandra; assembly: GCA_036759665.1. Lineage (NCBI taxonomy): Eukaryota > Viridiplantae > Streptophyta > Magnoliopsida > Brassicales > Cleomaceae > Gynandropsis > Gynandropsis gynandra. The sequence goes on from CM071860.1 coordinate 12,367,382, forward strand.
GTACTTTATATATTTGTTAATTGTACCACCACTTTTACCACTTAACTAATTGTATAGTGACATATGCAGATGTTGGAGATGCAAACTTTGTTTGTGAGCATTATAATGCTAAGATGTGGTTTTCTGAATGCTTAAATAAAAAACGTGGTGTGGATATTCCGAAATTTAACCTATGTTGTTCAAAAGCTTTACCAAAGCTACTGGATCCTACCCCGTATTTGAAATCAATCCTTATGAACAATCATCCACTCAATCACCATTTCATAAATAATATTCGTGCATATAATATGATGTTCGCCTTCACATCGATGGGTGGTCATATTGATCGTTCAATTAATACTAGACAAAACTCTTATATATTAAAATCAATGGACAAAATTATCATAGAATTGGTTATTTACTCCAAAACAATGGAGAATCTGCAAATTTTGCTCAACCGTATATTCATGATCCAGACAATGAGATTGACAATAGAATACGTGATATCAGGTATGGTAACAACACATCACAACAAAAAAAATTTGGCTCCACTTACAGTATTAATACACAGTGTTTACTTTTGTAGTAGCCAAAGACAAGACATATTTTTCCAGCATGAAAATTACTTACGTAGAGACACCGTTGAAAATATACAACAAATTCTTGATGAACATAATCCTATGTAACAAAATTTTGGCTAGCACGCGAGAGATTTTCAGCTTCAGATCACCTTGAACTGAAACTACGTCTAATAGCAGAAAGTAATAAAAACAATGCCTATAATGGAACATACAACTTAGCCGAAACATCAGAAGTTGTCGCGTTGGTGGTCGGAGATTTAGATGAACGATTAACTTCCAGAGATATTATTCTACAAAAACACAATAATGAATATATGCGAATAAGTGAGTTACATCCATCTTATCTTCCACATCAATATCCATTGTTATTCCCTCATGGCGAAAATGGTTATCATCTTGGTCTGAATTTGCGTTGCATAGCTTCTTTAGCACAAACCCCGATCACGTATTAGTTTAAGAGAATTTATGGCATACCGATTGCAACAGAGGGATAATGAATCTTCCATCATATTGCATTCAGGTAGACTCTTCCAACAATTTGTTGTTGATGGATTTTGTATGGTTGAATCAAAAAGAATTTCCTATATAAGAAACCATCAAAATACTTACGATGTGAATCTTACAATACTATAGGCACTTCTCCTTTATCAAAAAACATCCAAGCATCTGAAATCGGGAAAAAAATAATTCTGCCTTCGTCATTCACAGGTGGGACAAGATATATGAAGCAAAATCATTTGAATGCAATGATTCTATGTAAAAACTTAGGTTTTCCTGATCTTTTCTTGACATTCACGTGTAACCCTAAATGGTCTGAGCTCCAACGAAACCTGCGACTTCATAACGATGCATTGGAAAATAGGCCTGATCTTTTAACCCGATTGTTTAAAATCAAACTTGAAAACCTATTAACGGATTTAAAACGGATTAAACCGCTCAGGGAAATCAATGCAGGTACTATAAGATTTATCAAATAAAAATTTGACTAAATTGGAACGACATTATAAACGTCTAACTCTTTTCATAATTGCAGTTATTTATACTGTTGAATTCCAAAAAAGGGGCCTACCTCATGCACATATATTGTTGTTTCTTAAAAGACAATCAAAATTACCGACAACAACCAAGATTGATTCTCTTGTATCAACTGAAATACCGAATAACACTACAAACTCTGTTCTGTATACAATAGTTCAAGAGATGATGATACATGGACCATGCGGTTTAGCTAACCAAATTGCGTCCTATATGAACAAAGGCAGATGTACAAAATGATTTCAAAAATTTCAATGAGTCAACGTATATTAACAACGAAGGATATCCAATTTATAAAAGACCAGATAATGAAAAAGTTTTTATAGAAAACGAGATTAAATTTGATAATTTGTACATTGTACTATATAACCCTTATCTTCTTTTAAAATATATAGCTCATATCAATTTAGAATGATGCAATCAAACAAAATCAATCAAGTATTTATTCAAGTATATAAATAAAGGGTATGATAAAGTTGCAACAACAATAATAATGCCCGAAGACATGCATCAAAACAAACATTTTGATGAAATAAAAAATTATTTTAGTTGATACTACATTTCCGGATGTGAAGCTTGCTGGAGAATATTCAAATTCGACTTTCATTACAGAAGTATACCGGTTGAAGCATTAAAATTCCATTTGCCTGATGAACAAAATATAATATTCGATAAGGATGACGATTTATCTGATATAATATCGGATGAACATATCCAACGGACAATGTTTACCGAATGGTTTAAATGTAATGCTTTATATCCAGAGGCACAACAATTGAAATATTGCAATTTCCCGACGAAATTTATATGGAATAAAAATATTCGGATTTGGACAATGCGTAAACGTGGCTTTGCTTTTGGTAGATTAGAATATATTAGCCCTAGCGCGGGAGAATTATATTATTTACGAATTTTATTGAACAAAGTTTGTGGTCCTACTTCCTTTGAAGAAATTCGTATAATCAATGGTATATTGCACACAACGTTTAAAGATACTTGTAGAGCATTAGGACTCCTTGATGATGATGAGGAATACATTAATACGATTAAAGAAGCAAGCAATTGGGCATCTCCAACATATTTACAAGTATTATTTGTCATTTTATTAACAATCGAATGTATTTCTTCTCCACGACATGTATTGTTAATGACATGGCAACTTTTAGGCGACAATATACTATATAGACGCCGACGATTACTGAAGTTTCCAGGTTTTATCATTTACGCCTTCATGATTGTATTTAATTTGAATAAATCAAGATATATCATAATTATTTCTTTGTGAAATGGCAGATTTTATCATGTTCGAGGAAGAAATCCAAAATGCAATGTTAGGTGATATAGAATAACTACTACAAAAGAACAACCGATGTTTAAAAGAATACCCTTTTATGACGTATTCTAAAGAGGCCGAAAATCATTCATTAATAAATAGAATCATATATGAAGAATTATCTTATGACCATCAGAAGATGGAAATAGAGTTCCACGAATTAAAATCAAAGCTTACAATATGCTTCGTTTACAATGAAATTATACATGCAGTTGATCAGAACAATGGGCAGATATTTTTTCTATATGGGCATGGAGGCACAGACAAAAATTTTATGTGGAAAACATTATTTGCAACAATAAGATCTCGCAAGCATATTGTTTTGCTTCTGGTATTGCATCACTTTTGTTAGAAGACGGTCGTACAACCCATTCCATATTCGCAATACCGATAGATGTTACCGAAGACTCTATTTGCAACATCAAACTAGTACAAACTTATCAAAACTTATCAAACAAACACGAATTATAATATGGGACAAAGCATTGATGATTCACAAACACTGTTTCGAAGCACTTGATAAAAGTATGCGAGACATCATGGGCTCAATAAATCCATTCTTAAAAGGCAAACCATTTGGAGGAAAAACAATTGTATTTGGAGGCAATTTTCATCAAGTCTTACCAATTATTGCAAAAGGAAATAGACATGAAACTGTTCAAGCATGTATAAACTCTTCATACCTTTGGAACTATTTCCGCATATTAAAATTAACAACAAATATGCGTTTGCAAATTAATAATGACTCATCAAACTTACACGATCTACAAACTTTTTCTGATTGGGTGCTACAATTGTGAAATGGAACTTTATCTGAACCAAACAATGGCGAATGTTTGATAGATATACCTACAGACTTATTGCTTACAGAGACGTCGAGACTATGCAATTTTGTGTCCCACAAACGAAAATTTTTAATTTGCAAACGCATCTCATGTATACCCAAACATTGTAAGTTAATATAAAAATCCTTTTTTTCAAGACCGTGCAATATTGTGTCCCACAAAAAAAAAATTGTAGACGAACTAAATGACGTATTATTAGCAAAGACTCTAGGTTTTTGACGCGAATATTTATGTTCTGACTCACTATGTGATGTTGGTTGAAATGATAATGAACTATATAGTATAAAGTTCTTGAATAGTTTAAAATATCCAAGAATTCCTAATCATTGTATTACACTCAAAGAAGGAGCACCTACTTTTGTGAAACAATGATCAAACACTTGGATTGTGCAACGGAACACGACTTCAAATAACGCAATTTGATCTGAATGTAATCAAAGGTAAAATATTATTAGGGGCTCATGCAGGTAACACATCATTTATTCCTAGATTCGCATTAATCCCATCGAACACAACATTGCCGTTTGATTTCAAAAGAAAGTAGTTTCCTATCATGTTATGCTTTGCAATGACAATTAACAAAAGCCAAGGACAAAGTCTCGATCAAATTGGTATATACTTACCAAAACCAGTCTTCAGTCATGGACAAGTATATGTTGCAGTTTTGAGAGCAAAAACTAGAAAGGGTTTAAAATTACTTATTTTAAACGATGATGATCAGTGTACTAAACGAACAATAAATGTTGTGTATAAAGAAATATTTACAAATGTGTAATACAATTGTATGCTTATGTTTAAAAAAATTGTATTAACTATTTTTTACTCATATTTCCATATATATTATATATATATATTAATATATTAATACGATGTGTATATATAATAGGCGGAATATCAGATATACCCTCGTAGGGCTAAAACGCTTCAAAAATACCTTTCCCTAAAATAATTATTTAATCGGAAAAAAAACTGGAGAAAAGACAAATTTACCCTTAATTTCCGAACGTGGGAAAAACCGCATTCTGGGAGAGTAAAAGCCAAACCCGCATTCTGGGAGAGTAAAAGCCAAGAAAGAACAAGTGATTTTGAACTTGAGACGGATCGATTCGAAGTTGGCAAGAAGTAAATTCGAAGTTGGCAAGAAGGAAATGGCTAGAATCAGCAGCGGTGGAGAAGAGAGCACGAGTCAATCTTCAATAGCGTCAATAAGTGTAAGTAGATCGATTTCTAGGGTTTTGGAGGATGTCGAGTCCCAAAATGGTTTATTGATTTGAAATGGTGTGAGTGTCAATGAGTCGGTTGAGTCTCAGTGAGTCGGTTGAGTCGCAAGAGTCGGTTGTCTCAGTGAGTCGGTTTGGGTCGC
>CM071860.1:12381575-12404844 GCA_036759665.1 Gynandropsis gynandra
TTGGACCCCTGCGATGACCTTTGATCCCTTTGACCCCTCGATGAGACTCTGTGACCCAGTGCGACCGTACGACTCTGTGACCCACTCTGTCACCTTTGACATTGCAATAGACCCAAGAGAAACACGAAAAACTCACTATACATACCTGGTTTTTCTGCGGAACGTGCTTAATTGCAAGCTTCTTTGTTGACAACAAAGGATTTCAACCTATTGGCAGCGAATCTGATGCCGATTGCAAGCTACTCTCGCCGAATCTGTTGTGGTGTGGGGGAACAGTAATTTTCGCGCGAGAATTAGAGGTGCTCTAGAGGAGAGAGAAAAAATGTCGTAAAGGGTAACATGGGATTATCAATATTTTAAGGGTAGATTTGAAGTTGAAACTTTTTTTTTCAGCCAAGGGTATTTTTGAAGCATTTTAGCCCTACAAGGGCATTTTTGATAATCCCCCTATATATAATATATATATATATATATATATTCCAAAAGTTAACTAGACATGTAATATAATATTATATATATGTATATAATATTATAATATATATAATAAAATATATAAGAAGATAAATATAAAAAATTATCAAGGGAGTGACGGGAGAAGAGAGAATTTTTTTTCTATTTTTAGTGTGTATTATAAAAGGTGATAAATTGTTTATTTATAAGCAATTTTTTAATTATTTTGAATAAAAATTGAGGGCTAGCTGTCTTTTTAGACATTCACCCTTTAACAGTGCTCATTGAATGTCTATTAACTGTCTCGTTAAAAATTTATCATGGAAAAATTCTTTGGGATAAAACCATGATAAGAGAAAAATAGTGTAGTTATAAAAAAACTCTTCCTCGATTTGTCAACCCTTTGTTTCTTCACAAGCTTCGAAGGTGATGCATCCCGATATTCCAAATGAGTTTTCTCAATGTTGAAGTATGAAGAGTCTTTGTGAATAAGTCAATTGCGTTTTTGCATGATCAGATGTATTGAACATCAACATCTTTCTTCTTCTCGAGCTCTTGAGTATACGTGAAAATTTTTGGAGGGATATGCTTTGTTATGTCACTTTTGATATATCCTTCCTTTATTTGAGCAACACATGCGGCATTATCTTCATATTGTATCGTTGGGTTGATATTAGGTGATAATCCACATGTCTCTTGTATGTGTCGAGTTAAAGCTCTGAGCCACACACATTCTCTAGTCGCTTCATGAAGTGTTATGACTTCAGCATGATTTGAAGATGTTGCAACTGGTGTTTGTTTCTATGAACACCATGATATCGTTGTCCCTCCAGTTGTGAAAATATATCCTATTTGTGATCTAGCTTTATGAGGATCTGATAAATAACCGGCATCTACAAAACCAAACAACTAATAGTTGGAATCTCTAGGATAAATAAAACTTAAATCAATCGTCCCTTGTAAATATCGAAAGATATGTTTAATCCTTGTCCAATGACGACATGCAGGGGATGAACTATATCGTGACAAGAGATTAGTAGCAAATGCTATATCAGGACGAGTGCAATTTGCTAGATATAAGAGAACTCCTATTGCACTCATATATGGTACTTCTGATCCAAGTATATCTTTATTTTCTTCACATGGACAACATGGATCCTTTTCAACATTTAAAGATCTACATACAATTGGAGTGCTTAATGGATTTGTTTTATCCATGTTAAAGCGTTTTAGTACTCTCTTTGTATAATTCGATTGATGTACGAATATATCATTCTTTAGATGCTCTATCTGTAAACCAAGACAAAAATTTGCTTGTCCAAGGTTTTTCTTTTCAAATTCCTCTTTCAGATAGTTTCGAGCATTTTCAAATCTTCAACATAAATAGTTATAATCACAAATCCACTTGTTGTTTTTTGAATAACCACATAAGGGTAAATAGGGTTATTCACAAATCCCTTTTTTTAATAGATATTCATTTAGATAATTATACCACATACGTGCAGATTGTTTCAATCAATATAAAGATCATTGCAATTTGATTGCAGATATTTCTTTAGGTTTTGAGTTTGATGTATTCAGTATTCTTAATCCTTCAGGATTTTTATGTATATATCATTATCCAAAGATCCATATAGATATTTCGCAACCACATCCAGAAGATACATATCTAAGTTGTTGGATGTTGTTAAACTCATCAAATATCTAATTGCATCCATAATAGGGGAATATTTTTCCTCATAATCAATTCCACATATCTAGAAAACCCTTATGCGACAAGGTGTGCCTTATATCTCGTGACCTCATTATTTTCATTTCTTTTTCGTACAAAATACATTTTCATCCAACTAGTATAACACCATTGGGAGTTTGAATAATGAGTCCAAATACTTTTCTTTTATTTAATGAGTCTAATTCTATTTGCATAGTTTCTTTCCATTTTATGCAATCATGTCTCTTTTGACATTCTAACACTCACATTTGTTCTACATATTCACTATCATTTTCAATTTCTTTGGATACTGAGAAAGAGAATATTACATCATTGTCATTTATTTTATCTCTTCTTATAATCTTTTCATCATAGATATAATTGATGGAAATATCATTGTTCTCAGTATGTTCATGATTAGTTTCATGATTTTCATTCTGAAGATCATTTTCCTCGTTTCTTTCTTTTTGGATGTTCTTTATGATCCGAGAATCATCATCATTATCAAACTTCTTTCGCTTTCGATGATTTATATCTTTAAAACCAAGTGGCGTCCACGCTTAAAGTGTGTTGTAGACTCATTTGAAATTCTTTTACCCGCATGCTCTTTTGGTATTTCTATATGAGCAGGTGCATTTGCAGCCGATACATATGATTTTGTAACACGAGATGTATCATTGAACCCATGTGGAAGTCGATCTGCAATAGTTTGCAAATGTATTATCTTTTGAACTTCCATATTACATTATTTTGTAGGAGGATCAATATATAACAATAATTATGTTTTCCATGTTAGATATTGTGAGATTTGTTTTATTCCTCCTCATAACAGTGGGATTCATTCTCATTAAAATGCCAATCAACAAAATGAGTTGTGAACACATCATCCGTTTGTAGTTCAAGATATCTAATGATAAATGGTGAATTATATCCAACATAAATTCTCAATCTGCATTGTGAGACCATTTTTGTTCGTTGCGGTGGAGCAATCAAAACATATACCACACAACCAAATACTCATAGAAAAGATATATTTGGTTCATATCCATTTTCTAATTGCAATGGAGGTGATCGAGGAATTAAGCTCGTAATTTTGTTATTTGAGCAAAGAAACCTCGCAGATGCAACATTGCGGTTTGATAATAGGAAAACGTGTGACCATCTACTTGAAACATAGATTAATACCATAGAGTATCAAAATGGTCCACTTGGTGGATGAATAGGTCCACATATATCCCAATAATCGTTCTAAAAATAATGGTGATTCATGTCCAACTTTGACCGATGATGGTTTTATTATGAATTTTTCCTTGAGAACAAGCACTACATGCCATCTCATAAGATTGAAATATCTTCTCATGTTTTAATGGATGACCACTGGAATTTTCAACGATTATCTGCATCATTATTGAATTAGGGTAATCCAATCGATCATATCAAATCTTAAACATATCTTTATACTTTTGGTTGAAGGTGACATATGATTCAACACTCGTATCTTTGTGAAATATAATCCAGAGGATAAAGATGGTAATTTTTCTACAATATTTTTTTTCTAGAAACTATTGTCGTGATATAAAGATATTCATGATTTTTATCGTTCATTGTTTCAACATGATATCCACTTTGTCGAATATCTTTAAAATTCAATAAGTAGTTTTAGGATTTTGGAGAGAATAATGCATCTTGTATAATAAATTCTGTCCATCCGAACATTATAAAATTAGTTTCTCCACATCCCTAATTTTTTTTGCACTTCCAGATATCGTATTAACACTGGATTCATATATTCTCAACTTGGTGAAATACTTTTTTATTTCGATATTGTGTGCGTTGTAGCACAATCCGCTAGACATATGTCTCTATCATTGAAGTTTGATCGTAACATATTTTGTGTTACTTTTTTCAGATAAATATAGTGATGAACCTGAAATATATGAAAATTATAGTTGCATATAATGTACAAAAATTAACAAAATACTATAATAAAAGATAAAAATTAAATTTAAACGCCAAAAGAAAATTACATTTGAAATTTAAATAACAAGCTAAAGCTTAAAAAAGAAAAATCCATGTTGATATCATTCATTGTCATTGTGGTCCACGAAATATGCAATGTCGAGATGCATTCCACCCTTCTTTACATCAAGGAAGTCATCGCGATCATCAAAGACAAAGTTTGTTTGAACATTTTTTGCATTGTAATTTTTGTCACTATTGGTATAAATCAACAAAATATCCCGTTGTACGACACACTTGATACAAATCCACTCATACCGCACCGATGACATATTGTATCTTTTCTCTTTTTAGTCATATTTTCATTTTTCATCCATTCGATGATCCTTCCTTTTATTATCTACATTATGGAAATTGTTTAGTGGAATGCTTCGGCCTCTTCCTCTACCATATCCATGACCACGTAAACGGCCTCGACCATGACCACGTATATATTCACACCCACGACGTTGCCAGTGGTTATAATTCAATGAAGTCACGTTTGTTTCATAGAACGGTGCAGAACCATTATGACGAGCTGATGATTTTTCATTAATAGCTTGTTTTGTTGCTCTACAACGAGGAGAAGCTGCAAAAACTTGCGATAGGTTTTGAAATCCTTTGTGTGGTATTACTGTTGTAAAATGACATTATCAGCATGGAATGTTGATAATGTCTTCTCCAACTTATCGCAATCACTTATCTTTTCTCCACATAGTTTTATTCTAGAGATTATTTCGAACATCGCAGAATGATATTCATCCACGGATTTGTAATTCTAGAATCTCAAATTCAGCCAGTCATTCTTTGCCTTTGGGAGGATCACATATTTTTGGTGATCAAATCGATCTTTAAGAGTTCCCACAAATCTGCGAGATTTTCTTTTGTTCGATATTCATTCTTTAACTCATCGACAATATGATGGCGTAAAAATATCGTGGTTTTTGCCTTTTCCTCCTTCGAGGATTTTATTATCTTTATCAATAGTGGTAATGAACTTTTTTTTTCCTTTTAGATGCATTTTCGCATCAAAAGCCCATGACATGTATTTTTTCCAGCGTGCATCAAGTATCACAATTTTGAGATTCACAAGAGTCGACATGATAACTATATTCAAAAAATAAAATTCAAATTATTCATTATCATAATAATATTTAAAATATGATATTAAATAAAATAAATAAATAAATAGATTGAAAATTAAATTAGTAGATAAAATTAAATATCATAAAATAAATGATAGAAGATAAATAATTAAGTGGCATGACAATCTCATTGCCATGAATTAAATTCCAGATATTATGGATTGAATATCGGATATCTAAATACTAATAAAACAGAAGGCTCAATGAATAGTGCAATGGTAGACGTGGCAAGTTAATGATTGTTGGATTTTAATTTCAAATGCGTTGTCTGTTTGTACGTCCTTGGATCGACTAAATTTTATTCCTGTCTTTTTCTGTGTATTTTTGGCCGTTGATTTCTTTTTTTTTTTCCCGTGTCCTTCATCATCAACCTTTTCAATTGCCAGCACATCCGACACTCGGCTTATCCTCTATGCTGCAAAACGAAAAAGATCGGTGAGGAGGAGAGGCCATAAGAAGAAGAAACACATGGAGGTTAAGGTGGAGGCGTTGGATAAGTCCACTGTCGTCTTCCGAGATGACGAAAAACTTGAATCGGCAAACCGAACAAGAACGGTGAGGAGGGAAGCAGTAAGAAGAAGGAAAAAGAAAAAAATGGAGGGCGAAGAAAGAGCGGAGGCAATTTTCCAAACGCACTATTGAGCCCAAACCAATCGCCGTCTTCGTTTCCTTCATCATCGGCCTTTTCAATGGCCAGCACATCCGACCATCGGACTATCCTCTCTGCTGCAAAACGGCTAAGATCGGTGAGGAAGAGAGGCCATAAGAAGAAGAAACACATGGAAGACAAGCGGCGTCGGATAAGGAAGGAAGAAAAAGAGCATTTTAGGGTTAGTTAAAAGGCTAAGATAGTAATTTCACTGTTATTATGATTATTAAAAATATATATAATCCATGTATTGCTATTCTCCGTATTATATATTGTTTTAAATCCTTAATAATAGTTTTTGCCAAAAAAATTGATATGTTTTAGATTTATTAAACTTTATCAATTATATTAATTACCCCTAATTTTTCATATTTATATATATTGGTTTTTATATTTTATAAAAGTTATAAATCTTATGAATTATTATATCTTTATTTTGATTTGTTTATTTTAAATATTTTCATTACGATAAAATTAAAATTGAATGGAAAAAATTGAATATGTCAATATTGATTATTTGTTGAATTCAATTATAATATATATATATACGATTACCATATTTCTCATATTTATAAGATTTATCCATAATTTAATAATTATGTAATCAATATATATATAATGTAATTCATATAATAGTATATTATATTATTATTTTTTAGTTACTGTTATTATTAATAAGTAAATTTTAAAAAAAATTCATTTATTGTTACGAATAAAATTAATAAAAATAAAAATAATTTATGTATAAACATTGAAATTTTCGAAAAATAATATATTTAAACATAACTTATATTCATTAATCATTTTTTTAAATAAAAGTGTTAATAATTAAAATCCTGATAACAATAAAAATTAAATTTAAACTATAAAAGTAAAATTTAGAATTAAAAATTAAAACAATTTTCAAATTAAATCAATTCATTTTTTTAAAAATAGTTCATTTCAAAAATAGTATACCTATTTAATTTTGAAAATTAGTTTAAATTAATTTTAATTAAAAATTTAAAAAATATTTTTTAAAAATAAATTCATTGTAAAAGTAATTTGAAATAATTGAATTTTAAAATATATATTTAAAAAGTGAGATTAAAAACAATTATAATTTCTGAAAAAATCATTTTAATTTATTTACAAAAAGAGTTAATATATATATCCGCGCAAGGCGCGGGTAAAAACCTAGTTATGTATTAAATAACAAGCCTAAAATACAATATTATTCATATATATATATATATAATACTAATAACATGTATATATATGTACGTATACATATTAATAATTTTATTATGTATCATATATATTGATATATTAATAGCGTGTGTATATAATATATATATAACTTTAATATAGTATCTAAAACAGTAGAACAAATGAACATTAAATATATATACACGTCACATTTTTAGTTGTTAAATTTATTTTTTAATATTTTGGTGATTATCCAACTGTTGGATTACTATTTGTTATTGATCATGAAAAGAATGTTTTTTTAACCATTGGATTGTTCACATTTTTTCCCTGCATGTTCTCTCTGAGGCAGCTGCCGTTCTTCGGTGCGGCGGCCGGTTAAGGGACGACAGCGACCAACGACAGATCTGCTCGACGGATAGCGACAAGAGGACGGCGGAGAGCAACAGGTTGGCGAACAGCAGCGCGAGGACGGCAGCACAACAGGCGGGACGACAGAGACCGGCGAGGAAGCAGCGGCGACCATGAAGCAACGACCGATCTGCAAAGAGTAGAACCCAACGGCGGTCAAGAGCTGCACAGTGACTAGATCGGAGGACCAAAGACCGGCGACGACAGAAGAAAAAAGAAAAAGAGGGAAAAGAGAAAGAAGGAGACACTAGGGTTGAAGACCTTTCTGAAAAAAAAAAAACAGGAGGCAGTTTTGAAGGCTAAAATTAGTGTTTTTGAAAATTAAATAGCAGGCCCATGGGCCTATAAATTGGGTTGCAGTCAGATTTTATATTTAATTTTTTAAAAATCATTTACTTATTTTATTTTAATTTTAACATTAAAATTTTATTTTAAAAATTGGCAGTTTTTGAAAATACAGAAAAATTATTAAAAAACCCAATTTTAATAACAATTTCTAAAAAATAAAATTTTTAAAAATAACAATTTTAAAGAAGGAACAACCATTCAACTTAAATACACCAAAACAACTTAACAAAACACAACCCTACTAAGTTCTTTCCAATCATTACAAGCAAATGAAGCCTACCCAAAGTTGACAAAACCCACAATAAACAAATAACTATCAATTTGACTGAGAAAATACACTGAAACCATAAAATAAATTATTTACAAAAGGTATTAATCTTTTGATTTGAGAGCCGATAAATAAGTTTGGATTTAATCCAATTCATGGTCTAAGTTAATATTATTGCCTAAGTTATATATATATATTATAACCTAATTGAAGAGAACGAAAATAACAGTTTTCTGAGTCGTGGTCTTTCTGATATAGTATTAGAGTTTGGTTTCGATTCAGAGACATGTGAATTATGGGTCCATCACGCTTTCGCTGCAATGGGAAGAGCATGATATCGGCTCGAAAAGTAACAATTGTCTTGTGTGGATCATTTGTGCTTCATAATATCTTTTACGTTTTTACATTGAGTTACAATCTCGTATCTATATCTCAACTTCTTCGTGAGACAAATTACAGTATTTAATTAACTGATAAACTTTGTGTTATTTAGAACTGCATTACGAGGATGTTGATTGGAGTGGGTGAACATCGTGATGGACCCTACTTCTTCAAAGGGATAGTGCATGCATCATCACTTCGGGCACGTTCGTCGTCTGATCTTTGGCATGTGCGTATGGGTCATCCATATTCTCAAATTTTGAATTTAATTCATGGTATTCGATCTTCTGTTGTGCACAATTAGACCTGTGATATTTGTCTTCGAGCCAAACAATCTCAAGATTCATTTTCGTTGAGTAATACTAAAATATCGAGAATTTTTCAATTGGTTCATTAAGATGTGTGGGGACTGTATCAGACCCCTTCATTTTCTAGTGCGAGATATTTCTTGACCATTGTGGATGATTTTTCTATAGACGTTTGGCTTTATCTGCTTCATACTAAATCTGAAGTAACCAAGTTTTTGCATGGATTTGTCAAAAAACAGGAGGCAGTTTTGAAGGCTAAAATTAGTGTTTTTGAAAATTAAATAGCAGGCCCATGGGCCTATAAATTGGGTTGCAGTCAGATTTTATATTTAATTTTTTAAAAATCATTTACTTATTTTATTTTAATTTTAACATTAAAATTTTATTTTAAAAATTGGCAGTTTTTGAAAATACAGAAAAATTATTAAAAAACCCAATTTTAATAACAATTTCTAAAAAATAAAATTTTTAAAAATAACAATTTTAAAGAAGGAACAACCATTCAACTTAAATACACCAAAACAACTTAACAAAACACAACCCTACTAAGTTCTTTCCAATCATTACAAGCAAATGAAGCCTACCCAAAGTTGACAAAACCCACAATAAACAAATAACTATCAATTTGACTGAGAAAATACACTGAAACCATAAAATAAATTATTTACAAAAGGTATTAATCTTTTGATTTGAGAGCCGATAAATAAGTTTGGATTTAATCCAATTCATGGTCTAAGTTAATATTATTGCCTAAGTTATATATATATATTATAACCTAATTGAAGAGAACGAAAATAACAGTTTTCTGAGTCGTGGTCTTTCTGATATAGTATTAGAGTTTGGTTTCGATTCAGAGACATGTGAATTATGGGTCCATCACGCTTTCGCTGCAATGGGAAGAGCATGATATCGGCTCGAAAAGTAACAATTGTCTTGTGTGGATCATTTGTGCTTCATAATATCTTTTACGTTTTTACATTGAGTTACAATCTCGTATCTATATCTCAACTTCTTCGTGAGACAAATTACAGTATTTAATTAACTGATAAACTTTGTGTTATTTAGAACTGCATTACGAGGATGTTGATTGGAGTGGGTGAACATCGTGATGGACCCTACTTCTTCAAAGGGATAGTGCATGCATCATCACTTCGGGCACGTTCGTCGTCTGATCTTTGGCATGTGCGTATGGGTCATCCATATTCTCAAATTTTGAATTTAATTCATGGTATTCGATCTTCTGTTGTGCACAATTAGACCTGTGATATTTGTCTTCGAGCCAAACAATCTCAAGATTCATTTTCGTTGAGTAATACTAAAATATCGAGAATTTTTCAATTGGTTCATTAAGATGTGTGGGGACTGTATCAGACCCCTTCATTTTCTAGTGCGAGATATTTCTTGACCATTGTGGATGATTTTTCTATAGACGTTTGGCTTTATCTGCTTCATACTAAATCTGAAGTAACCAAGTTTTTGCATGGATTTGTCGTTATGGTAGAACGTCAACACAACGTTAAAGTGAAGCGTATTCATAGTGATAATGGAACTGATATCATGAGTCTTATCAACTACTTTATTTAGCGTGAAATTCATCATGAGACATCATGCACTCCACCATAAAATGGTTAGATGGAACACAAACATTGTTATATTCTCAATGTGGTGTGTGTTTTGCTCTTCCAATCTAGTTTTTTTATTGAGTTTCAAGAAGAAAGTGTTCTCACGACGTCATATCTTATCAACTGTACACCCATACCTATCCTAAATAGGAAAACACCCTTGACATCTTGAATGGTGTAGCGCACCCATGGATCATCTTTGGGTCATTGGTTCACTATGTTACATTCACGATCAAAAGCATCTTAGAGATAAATTTGTATCTCGTAGTCGGAAATATTGCCTTCGCGGATATCCTCATTCCCAAAAAGGTTAGAGGGTGTATGATATCGAATGACACATCTTTCTCGTAAACAGGGCATTTTTTCTCGAAAATGGAGTTTCTCGTTTCCTAAAGTTTCACCAGGAACTTCTAGTGTCGCATCCCATTCTACTCCACCAGGTACTCATTTTCCTACTACTAACGATGAGGAGGAAACTCATAATGTGTCATGGGTGGGCACAACCACACCTATTGCATCTGATGGTAATTTCGATCTTCATGTTATTTCTCACCCAAGTACGAGTGAGCCTATATCTATTTTCCCACTCAAAATCCCTATGATACTTCTACGTAGGGTTCTAATATGGGTCGTGGCTTGCGGGCTAGGAAAAATCCACTCGATTAAGTGATTAAATTATTTACATCGTCCAAGTCTTAAGCCTATCACGCGAGCATTCTGTCTCACTTTCCTCCATCATATCTTCAGGTAACCCATTTCTAGTATCACACTCAATTTCATGTGGAAAATTTTCCTTGGCACACCGTACCTTTATGCAGCTGTTATGAACCATGAGGAACCATCTTCCTTTGTTGAAGCTCTTCGTGATCCCAATTGGCATTGAGAGATGAAATTCGATATTGATGCGTTGGATAGAAATGGAACGTGAATATTAGATCGCCTTCCTATAAGAAAAAAAGCCAATGGTTGCAAATAGATATACAAAATCAAATTTTGTCTACTATAGGGGTATTTATGGCAGTGGATACGTGATCATCTTGTTTTAATACGTATTTCTCGAATGATTTAAGGGATGTTTATGATATAGATACGATGATTACGTATGATTTTGTATCCGTTTTACTCATTTTCGTGTTTTCGTGTTCTTACAGCTTTTAATGCGTATTCGGCTCATTTTGGAGCTAAAGGACGTACACGAGACAAAGTACCAACATCGAGGATCATCATGGAACAAACAGGGCGAGAATCGTCGAGGAACAAACTCAGCCCGTGATGTGGTATCAAAGTTAAACAAATAACCTAAACTACCCGCAAGTGCACGACACGTGTATAGTACTTCAGGTGTCGATCCCACAGGGACTACGCAACACAACCTAAACTCAAACTACGAATCAAACTTGTTAACAAATGAAATATGGTTTTAAGAATGAAATACTAAAAACAAATAAACAAACTAGTTCTTAAGAATGAGACAAACGTTCCAGGAAACCAGTTTCACCACAAGACTACCGAAACCAACAATCAACCTATCTATCATGCAATCCCAGTCAAGTTATCTAAGGCAGATGATCCTAATATGATATCTACCATCTCTCGAGGCATAGACACGTGATCTAGTCAAGTTACCCCCTACTTTCGTGGCTGACACCTTGAACAAAACCCATAAGACCTGTGATTCATCCGTTTTACCCTCAACCGCTGCTACCCTACTTTCGTGGCCTAACCTCAGTTGTTCTAAACATGATCTTCTAGGACTAGAATTCTCCTTTCGGTCCTTCTCCTAATCCCTAATACATGCATCTATTTGGCCATCGCAAACACAAGTGAATTAAGCAGTCAGATAAAGAATAGATAAACGAAAACGGGAAAATGCATTGAAAGATAAATCAAAAGTTGTTCCGGGATAGCCATGGGCTAATCCCTTCTCCTAGAACAAACAAACTACTCGCTCATGCGTTCGTAAACAAACATAAACGAAATAGAAGGTCTAAGGAACATGAAAACCAAACGAAACCGAAGTGTCGGGTTGATCTCAATGCTCCTCGTAAGTCTCCTTCGCAAGAACCTCCTCCTCTCTACTCTCTTTCCTCGATCAAGAACTCCAAAAACTTCGTGAATAAGCTCGACCTCTCACTCCTCTCCTCTTCATCCCTTCCTCTTTTCTTTCCTTTTCTCCATCTCTTTCCTTCTGGACGATCAGTTATTCCTTATGTTGCAGCAGCCACCGATTGTTGTCTTTTTATGAGTTTCCGTTCTGAATAAGTTGAGTGACGTTTCCATTACTTTATTCCAGCGAAATATCACTTATTCCTCTTCTCTAAAGTCGTTTTCCTTATTGTATAAGTTCCCAAAAAACTCCCATTTGTTTTAAGTCAAATTAACTTATTTAGAGTTGCAGGTGACGGACGCGACCCGCGCATGCATGGTAAGTGACCCGCTCGGGTACGACGCGGAAGATCGCGCAAGAATGAGATGGAGAATGAGGCAGCCCGCTCAGGCTGGAAGGTGCCCCGGTTTGGCTGAGGTGATGCCCGCTCGGGCTGAGGTGATGCCCGCTCGGGCTGAGGCCCCGGGCGTGGTATTTCTTGCCCAATTCGTGCTCAATACGCTGGAAACAATCACCGTAACAAATGCCCGCTCCGGCTAGGGAGTTACCCGCGCGATTAGTGGATATACCTTGCTGATTCTCGTCCCGTTTGTCCCGTGTTGATTCTCGATGTTGGTACTTTGTCTCGTGCACGTCCTTTAGCTCGGAAATGAACCGAATACGCGTTAAAACCTGTAAGAATATGAAAACACGAAAACAAGTAAAACGGATACAGATACGTAAAGCATCACATCTATATCATAAACATCTCTAAAATCGTGCAAGAAATACGCATGAAAACGAGATGATCAAAATCCCCTAGACTTGAATATTTGCTTGTCCCTAAGCAAACGTAAACGTGTAACACATGGGGTATAAATAATCCGAGAATTCCCCCTTCTCCTAGAAGTACCGCTAAAGCAAACCTAACCGATCAACTAGCACGTCGAGAGCAAATTCGGCCTAATTAAGTTTTCAGTCTTCATCCTAGGTTCACCAAGGCTACCCATGAGAAAGTAAATCAAAGGAAAACAAACTCGATGCACTCATATCGATTTTAGATCATGCTTTTTAGGCATTATTTCTATCGACAACGGAGTGTTAGTGTGCGCTCTTAATCTGCAAAACAAACTCGATTCTATATGATTTAATAATCCTCATAAAATGGTGAAGTAAAGCATCGTCTACACGAAGTATGACCATCTGGATAGAGAGAATAAACGATAAACTAGCCTAGCAACCTCGTCTAAATCCCCCACAAGCAACACTAGGATTCCCAAAGAACTACGACCTATTGTTTTTCAGCCGACTAATAAACTCTAACGCTTAGGAAAAACCTGGCTCATACGTGCAAAATCTCACGGAAAAGGCCAACTTCTTAAGCATCCTAGGTTCAGGGTTCATCTCAAAAGTGGCACTGGACAAGTGCTTGGGACGACTCTGACTCACGAAAGCAAAAAAAAAAAAACAAACAAACTAAAAACTACAAAAACAAATAGAAAATGAAAGAAAATGAAATGAAATCACCTGACAAACGTGACCTGCTCCACCAGACTTGAATTGAACGACGTCCTCAACGTGAATCTCTGATGGAGGGTAAGGTAAGTGAAGTCACATTTGTGGTGGTATTTTTTGTGGTTTTTTGTTTTTAAACGTAAACGATAAACCGAGTCTCAAACTAAAACTAAAAAAATAGAAAACAACAGCTGGGTTGCCTCTCAGAAAGCGTTTATTTAACGTCTTTAAGCTTTGACGTCTCCATTCGTCATGCATGCGCGATGGGTGGATTGGAAAGGAAAATGGAGTTTCCACTTTCGATCGGTTGAGCGGCTTGGTAGAGCTTTAGCCGCTGTCTATTAGCTTTGAATCTCCCACTAGTCTCGCTCCAAAGTTCCACGTCTCTGTGTGTGAAGACTTCTCGTACCTGAAAAGGACCAGACCAGCGAGACCGTAGGTTGCCCAAGAAAAGCTTAGGATGAGAATTGAAAAGTAGAACTATATCACCTGATTGGAAGTCATGAGGTAGGGTCTTTTCGGCGTGCCATCCCTTAGTCACTACTTCTTTTTTTGGCACATCATGCACGGGATTCACTCGCTCGCTTCCCAAGGTTAGATAACTGGTATCTGCATTGAAAAGTTTTATGACGTCTTTTTCTATTACCTCTTGCAAGCGCGGGTGCAGCCTCCTTTGAGTTTCGGTGGAAGGTTCGTGGGTGTCTTCCGTAGAACTTCCGTGCGTACATATTGAAGAGTTGACTCTCCTACGCTTCTTGACACATGTGGGTTGTTTTCTCATCTCATCTGCACTCAAGTTAGCATCCATGACAACATGATATATTTTATCGCAATCAACCATACCGAAAAGAAGACGGAAGTGGTTCGGGCTCAAGTTTGGGCGTCTTCTCCACTGCAAAACCAGCATGCGTTTCGTGTGGTATCTCCTCATGTGGGAAGTCTCCTAGTGCTTCAATAGCACTCATGAATTTCGTGTACACCTCAGCTCCTTCATCCGTAAATCCTGCATTATCGCAAACTCGTATCAAATACCGTACAAGAGGATTAGAAGAATTTACTTGATCAGGCGTGTCTTTTGATAACTCGTCCAGCGAATCCACTCTAAGGCAAGACTCCTTGGATAAGGGTTCGTTCATGGGGCTGGACAGGTTGAATTCAATTGTCTCATCTCCGACACGTAAGGAAAGCTTTCCTTGTTGTACGTCTATCACAGCACCTGCAGTAGCTAAGAACGGTCTACCAAGAATAATAGGTGTCCTAGCATCTTCCTTTATTTCAAGTACAACAAAATCAGTGGAATGCAGAGATTACCTACCTTGGTGGAAACGTTTTCAACAATTCCCACCAGATATCTTACCGAATGATCCGCGAGGCGTAGACACATCTTTGTAGGTTTGAGATTCCCGTAGTCCATCCACTTGAAAACTGAGTGTGGCATGATACTCACGCTTGCCCCTAAATTTCACAAAGCATTATCAATATCAATATTACCAATTGTGCATGGAATGGGGAAGCTTCGAGGGTCCTTCAACTTTGGTGGCAGCTTGTTCTGAAGAACTGCACTACATTCCTCGGTGAGTGCTACTGTCTCGTTCTCTTCGATATTCATTTCTTTGGAAAGTACCTCTTTGATGAGTTTTGCGTGATTAGGCATCTTTTGGAGGGCTTCCATGAATGGGATGTTGATTTCAAGCTTCTTGAGACCCTCTACAAATCTGCCCACTCGTTGTTCATTATTACTGCTCACCAACCGTTGAGGAAACGGTATAGGAGGTTTGTATGCCGGTGGAGCGACGTATGGTTTTTCTAAATCTGGTTTGACTCCTTCCATAATCGCAATCTTACCTTTTCCTCTTTTCATGGACGTACCAGCAACTTTGGCATTGCTCATTGGCGGGCGAATGCTCGATCATATCACTGCTGCACACAGAAAAAGCATTCACTTACTCTCTCGGGTTCAATTCGGGTTTACCTGGAAGCTGTCCGGGATTTCGAGAGGATGAGGCAGCCTGCTGTGCCACGGAGTTCTCTAAACTCTTCACATGATTGCTCAAAGATTCCATCTGAGTTTTGAGCTCGTTGATCTGTGTCCCCACATCCGCATTGAATTTGGTTTGAGTTGAATGTTGCTGCCTTTGCTCCTCGATAAATTCGAGCAGTACCGCCTCAAGGTTTGACGAAGGGACTTGAGGAGGTTGAGAAGCTTGCGGAACTTGCTGAGCATGCTGAGATTGCTGATTATTTTGCTGGTACGGCTGTTGTGATTGTTGAAATCCCGAATACTTCATCGGCTGAGTCGTTTGGTATGACAAGTTCGGGTGATTCCTCCATTCGGTTTGTAGGTATTCCCAAATTGTGTGTTACCTTGCTGCTGGGCATAATTCATGTATTCCACGTTCTATTACAGCATGCATTGATAAGCCACGTGTTCTGTATCTCTGCAATTCACGCAGTACATGGCGTTCACTATGTTACCCGTTGCTCTGCTCTGATTCGGCTCATATAAACGACGAGTGCTGTTAGGCATACCTCTCGGTGTTGACCACATGGTGTTGTTCATGGCAAGGTTATCAATCAGCTCGTATGCCTCCTCAACGCTCGGATCCATAAACTCTAGCAGCATTATCCAATGTCGTTCGGTGTTCGTCTGAAATTCTATTGTAAAAGGTTTGGATAACGTACCACTGCTCAAGACCATAGTGTGGACACATCTGTAGAAGATCCTTAAATCTGCCCCACACCTCAAACAAAGTTTTTCCATCTCTGCATCTAAACGTTGTGATTTCCCCCCCTTCATCTGAATCGTCTTGTTCGGAGGAAAGAAGCGTGATAAGAACAATGTGCAGAACTGGTCCCAAGCCGTGATTGAACCAGCGGGGAGCGATTGCAGCCAAGTTTTCGCTTGTCCCCCAATTGAGAAGGGGAAGAGACGCAGCAAGATCGCGTTCTCTGAGACTCCATGTATTTTGAATGTACCGGAAAGCTCAAGGAAGTCTCTGAGGTGCTGATGGGGATCCTCTTGATTTCCACCCATGAATTGCTTTTGATAAAGCATGTTGATCATTGCCGGCTTAATCTCAAACTGTTCCCTAGCAACAGCAGGCATCCTTATGGCTGTTTGCACGTTGTTCATGTTCGGCACCACGTAATCTCTAAGTCGACGTGGTGGAGGAGACTGTGGTTCTCCCGGTTGAGGCACGAGTTGCTGTTGCTGCATCTATCCATTGCCGTTCTGATTATCCATCTCTCATTGATCTGAAGGCTCTACAAAGGACAAATAAAGAACGATTTACGTAGAAAGAACGAAAGAAAAGAAAACAAAAACAAAAACAAAACAAGTAAGACTCTAGGCTCGAATCTAAGACGCGTTGGCAATAGTCCCCGGCAACGGTGCCAAAAACTTGATGCGTTATCAAAATTAAACAAATAACCTAAACTACCCGCAAGTGCACGACACGTGTATAGTACTTCAGGTGTCGATCCCACATGGACTATGCAACACAACTTAAACTCAAACTACGAATCAAACTTGCTAACGAACGAAATATGGTTTTAAGAATGAAATACTAAAAACAAATAAACAAACTAGTTCTTAAGAATGAGACAAACGTTCCGGAAAACCAGTTTCACCACAAGACTACCGAAACTAACAATCAACCTATCTATCATGCAATCCAAATAAAGTTATCTAAGGCAGACGATCCTAATATGATATCTACTCACTCTCGAGGCATATACACGTGATCTAGTCAATTTACCCCCTACTTTCGTGGCTGACACCTTGAACTAAACCCACAAGACCTGTGATTCATTCGTTTTACCCTCAACCGCTGCTACCCTACTTTCGTGGCCTAACCTCGGTTGTTCTAAACCTGATCTTCTAGGACTAGAATTCTCCTTTCGGTCCTTCTCCTAATCTCTAACACATGCATCTACATGGCCATCACAAACACAAGTAAATTAAGCACTCAGCTAAAGAATAGATAAACGAAAACGGGAAGATGCATTCAAAGATAAATCAAAAGTGGTTCCGAGATAGCCATGGGCTCATCCCTTCTCCTAGAACAAACAAACTACTCGCTCATGAGTTCATAAACAAACATAAACGAAATAGAAGGTCTAAGGAACATGAAAACTAAACGAATTCGAAGTGTCGGGTTGATCTCCAATGCTCCTCATAAGTCTCCTTCGCAAGAACCTCCTCCTTCTCTCTACTCTCTCTCCTCGATCAAGAACTCCAAAAACTTCGTGAATGAGCTCGACTTCTCACTCCTCTCCTCTTCATCCCTTCCTCTTTTCTTTCCTTTTCTCCCTCTCTTTCCTTCTGGACGTTCAGTTATTCCTTATGTTGCAGCAGCCACCGATTGTTGTCTTTTTATGAGTTTCCATTCTTGAATAAGTTGGATGACGTTTCCATTACTTCATTCCAGCAAAATATCACTTATTCCTCTTCTCTAAAGTCGTTTTCCTTATTATATGGTAAGTGACCCGCTCGGGTACGGCGCGTAAGATCGCACAACAACGCGATGGAGAATGAGGCAGCCCGTTCGGGCTGGAAGGTGCCCCCGTCGGGCTGAGGTGATGTCCGCTCGGGCTGAGGCCCCGTGCATTGTATTTCTTGCCCGACTCGTGCTCAATTCGCTGGATAAAATCACTATAACAAATGCCCGCTTGGGCTAGGGAGTCACCCGCGCGGGTAGTGGCTATTCCTTGCCGATTCTCATCCCGTTTGTCTTGTGATGATCCTCAATGTTGTTACTTTGTCTCGTGCACGTCCTTTAGCTCCGAAATGAACTGAATACACGTTAAAACTTGTAAGAACATGAAAACACGAAAACAAGTAAAATAGATACGGAATCATACGTAAAGCATCGCATCTATATCATAAACATCTCTAAAATCGTGCAAGAAATACGTATGAAAACGAGATGATCAGCCCGCGCGGGGTACTCTTTAGCCCGCGCGGGGCCTTTAGTTCGGCAATTGGTCCAGCGAATTGAGCACGAGTCGGGCAAGCTATCAGCACGAACAAGCTTCATCAGCAGCATCAGCCCGCGCGGGGCACTCCCTAGCCCGCACGGGGAAGGGTTGGTTTCCATCGCGATCATTGCGTCGCGCCCGTGCGGGGCACAAACTCAGCCCACGCGGGTCGCGTCTGTCACCTGCAAACACCATATAAATTAATTTATCTAAACACGAAAAGGAACTTGTTGGTGTCTTTTACAAAAAGGACAACGAATTTAGAGAAGAGGAATAAGAGATATTTTGTTGGAGGAAGGAATGGAAACGTTGCCCAACTTAATCAAGAATGGAAAACACATGAAAAGGCAAAAACGGCGGCTGCTGCAACAAAAGGAAAAGAACTAAACGGCCAAAAGGAAAAAACAGAAGAAAAAGAAAGAAAAGAAGAAGGAAAAGGAAGAAGATGAGCTAGGGGTCGAAGGAGTTCAGAGGAGAGTTGAGTGGGAGAGTGAGTTTTCAGTTTCATCGAAGAGAGAGGTTAGAGAGAGAATAGAAGAAGTAGGAGACTTTTGCGAAAGAGACATTCAAGGAGCATTGGAGATCAATTCAAGACTTCGGTTTTGTTTGGTTTTCATGTTCTTTAGACTTTCTACTTCAATTATGTTGTTTGCTTTTGAACGCATGAGCGATTAACTTGTTTTGTTCTAGGAGAAGGGATTAGCCCATGGCTATGCCGAAACCACCTTGATTTATCATTGAATGCAATTTCCCGTTTTCGTTTATCTATTCTTTTTCTGAGAGCTTGAATGACTTGTATTTACGAAGGCCAAGTAGATGCATGTGTTTGGGGTTAGGAGAAGGACCGAAAGGAGAATTTCAGTCCTAGAAGATCAGGTTTAGAACAACCGAGGTTAGGCCATGAAAGTAGGGTAGCAACGGTTGAGGGTGAAACGGATGAATCATAGAACTTATGGATTTAGCTTAAGGTGTCGGCCACGAAAGTAGGGGATAACTTGACTAGATCACGTGTCTATGCCTTGAGAGAGGGTAGATATCATATTAGGATCGTCTGCCTTAGATGACTTAATTGGTAGAATGTTTGTCTCATTGTTAAGAACTCGTTTGTTTATTTGCTTTTAGTATTTCATTCTCAAATCCAATATTCATTCGTTTGCAAGTTTGATTCGTAGTTTGAGTTTAGGTTGTGTTGCGTAATCCCTGTGGGATCGACACCTAAAGTACTACACACGTGCCGTGCACTTGCGGATAGTTTAGGTTATTTGTTTAACTTTGATACGCATCAATACGGTTAAAAACCGGGAAGCTCATCAAATGGACATACATAATGCCTTCCTTCGTGGGGATTTAGTCGAAGAAATATATATGAAACTTTTGCCAGACTTTCGTGCTTCTACACCTTATCAAGCGTGTAGACTCAAAAAAATCATCGTATGGGTTGAAACAAGTACCACATTGTTGGTTTGCCAAACTTTTCACGGTGCTACAAACATATGGTTTTTGATAGTCATATGCAGATTGTTCTTTCTTTAAACATTCTGTGGGATATGTACAATTACATGTTTTGATGCATGTGGATGATCTCATAGGAAAGACTGGTGGAGTCGCAATCGCCCGCAAATACGACGATTGCATTTTCGAGCGACAGCGGATGAGATAAAAACTGACTGGTGGAACGTAGTCACTTGCTATCACTTGAAAAATAGTTACAATACGATTATGATTTAATGTGTTTTTATTAAAAAAAATAAATACCTTTATGAGAATTAAAATAAAAAACCATTATCCCTAGCATATTTCCTCTCTATTTCTCGGTTCATCCCTAACAGGTTATATGATATAATACCTGCAAAACCAAGTTCTAACATTCCATTTCTTCCCTGCATCGATCTGACTTTTGTAGCTAACCATGTGTCAACCTTTACCTTTTTAGGGCTCAATAACTCTAGCTCAGTCAACCTCTTCCCCTCTTGCTCCGATCTACCCTACGCCTAGGACACATAGGAGTTGGCACGCTTTTGGGAGAAAATAGAATAGTAGAAGACCCAGCATGCAGAACACAACGATCATTAGAAATTCACAGATTAAAAATGCTGGGGGTTTTCGCTCTACTTGTGCGTGGCACTCCTTGCTGGCAGTGCGGCATAGCGAACAAAGAAAGACCATCGCCCCTGAAAGGGCCTCTCTCTCTCCGTCTTCGGCTAAGGGGTATCGTGTATCATTATGATATGATTTAGTTTGTATATTATCTCCATGATAAGGCCAACGATGGTATTAGTCTAGATACTAAGGATGATTATTTTTATAGTTAGATTTCTTTTATCTTCATTATTTTGAGCTTAGGATCATTCAAGAGTCGTTATTGTATCATATTACAAGAGCTTTGCTTAAAGAAGTCTCAATAGCGGTGATAAATAGGAGTTTCCTGTTTTGATCAAATGAGTTTCTCTGAAACTGTAAACAATCAAAACTTTAAGAGGCAATATCTATATATACACATTAGATTATCGTTTGGTGGAATAGAAGGAATGTAAATAAGTTTCGAGTTTGTTCATTAAAGTCCTTTCACTTTCCAAAGATTGCACTGATGTGCCAGACTGGATACAACACTTCAAAAAATATTCTTGCATTTTAGTTTCATTTATCCCACTTTAGGCACGCTGCATGTGCGGATTCTGCTTCCTTTTTGTAAAAATTTTTGACTCTTGTGCTTTAGAAACATGGAAAATAAAGTCAATTTGCTTAATCTTACTTCTTTGACCGTTAGGCGATCTTTTGGATCAAAGGCCGATAGGCGTTCCAGCACACAAAGGGCCATGGTGTCAGCTTTGGGAAACTTATGTGAGTTGATGTATTCCAAGTTAAACTAAATTAACCTAAACTACCCGCAAGTGCACGACACATGTGTAGTATTCTAGGTGTCGATCCCACAAGGACTCGGTAACACAAACTAAACTCAAACTACGAATCAAACTTGCAAACAACGAAGTATTGGTTCTAAGAATAAAATAACTAAAAACAATAAACTAACGAGTTCTTAACAGTGAGACAAACGTTCTAGGATTACAGTTTCACCACAAGACTTCTGAAGCCAACAATCAACCTTTCTAATCATGCATTCCCAATGAATTTATCTAAGACAACGATCCTAATATGACATCTACCCTCTCTCAAGGCATAGACACGTGATCTAGTCAAGTTATCCCCTACTTTCGTGGCTGATACCTTAAACTAAACCCATAAGTTCTATGATTCATCCCTTTAACCCTCAACCGCTACTACCCTACTTTCGTGGCCTAGCCTTAGTTGTTCTAAACCTGATTATCCGGAATTAGAATTCTCCTTTAGGTATTTCTCCTAAGTTCCTAAAACATGCATCTACTTGGCCTT
The DNA here is from genome assembly GCA_036759665.1 of Gynandropsis gynandra. Taxonomy (NCBI): domain Eukaryota; kingdom Viridiplantae; phylum Streptophyta; class Magnoliopsida; order Brassicales; family Cleomaceae; genus Gynandropsis; species Gynandropsis gynandra. Next base: position 12,404,026 of record CM071860.1, read on the forward strand.
CATAAACACAAGTCAATCAAGCACTCAGACAAAGAATAGATAAACAAAAACAGGAAATTGAAATTAAAGATAAATCGAAGTGGTTCCAGGATAGCCATGGGCTAATCCCTTCTCCTAGAACAAAAACACTACTCGCTCATGCGTTCGAAAGAAAACAACATAAACAAGATAGATAGTCTAAAGAACATAGTCAAACGAAACCGAAGTCCTGAATTGATCTCCAATGCTCCTTGAATGTCTCTTGCCAAGAACTCACGAACAACTCTTTTCTCTACTCTCTCTTTGCAATTCTCTCGAATTCTCACGTGCGTTTCTCTCTAATACTGAAGTGAATTCCACCCCTAGCTCTCTTCGTAGCCTTTCCTCTTTTCTTTGTTTCCTTTTCTACCCTTTTTCCTCTTTGGTCATTCACTTCCTTTCCTTTTCTTTCCTCTTTGGTGCATCATGCTGTTTTGTGAGCTTTCCATTCTTCTTTGCGTTGGTTTACATTCTTTGATAAGTGATGTGGTTAATCTCAAGTAATAATTACCTAGACTAACGCTTCCGCAAGAATACGGATCGTATAGTACTAGGGTCGAATACGAGGAATCGATGCAACTCTAAAGCTACTAAACTAATGAATAGGACGTGTAAAATCAATAAGTGGTGGGAATGCGAATAAAGATAAACTATCTAACTAACTAATGGATTAAACTCAATAGACTAGACATCACAGGTTTCGAGAGATGCACGATGATGCAACGAAATTCTAACAAGATCATGGTTATAGATATCATTACGTGTTCGGGAAATTCAAGCTCTTTTCTAGGGAATGACTCT